>OZ025837.1:305000-763206 GCA_964019425.1 Flectonema sp. DT1601
ATGTGTCAACAAACGCGGCGACACGTCCAGAAGCGCGATCACCTCTGTAGGTACATTGAATAGCTCCTGCTGATACAGTTGGTGGTAGAGTTGTGTCAATCCACTGAGTAGCACCGTGTGCGAGGATACCACATCTGTAAACCTTTGGATCGTTAGCAAGACACGACTGACATGGGATGGTAATAACAAACACATCATAAGCATTTGGTACAACAACAGCTCTGATTCCTTCACTCATCTGAATGTCAACAACGTTCGTCACAGAGACTGAAGTGTCAGTCACTGGAGTGAATGCCGCACTTGTAAACACGTTAGGAGACAAAGTGACTGAGATAGCAACTTCCTTAGTACCTGCCTGGAATGCACTTCCTCTAGTTGTTACGGATACTGATCCAGTTGATAGTGGAGTAGAGATTACCTGTGGGAAGGTCGCAAGCAAGAACTTAACCTTTTCAGTTGCAGCTGAAGTGCTGGCCGATGATCTCACAACGTAAGCAGGAGCAGTGATGGCTCTGTTCTTCGCAATGAAGTTCAAGTAAAGCATTCTGAGTTCCTGGATGTTGGTAAACAATGTCTGCTGAGTTGCGTCTGTTGCCAATGCTGTAGTAGCACTCTGAAGCTGATCAATACACTTAAAGTAAGTCGTCTCAAGTCTCCACTGAATGTGACGAGGAACAAGCTGGGTAGTAACAATTCTCTTCATCAAAGCAACAGTGTTTGTGATGTCCTGTGCCTCAGTTGGAAGAGGTGACAGTAAAGTGCTGATGAGAGAGAAGGCTGTCCATTCGATCGCTCCAGGCTGGTTGTTCTTCTCAGTCATTAAGGCATTGGCAAGGTTAATGTAAGTGTTCAAGTATGGGTGAACAGCAAGTGTTGCTACCATTCTACTTTGAAGACCTGGTCCTCCGGTAAGAGCTCCAAGACCAGCCAAGAGCTGATCAAGTCCAGTGTTTCTTCCGACAATGGCTTGGAAGCCAGTTGTTGCTGAGGCTGAGTCGCTTGGTGGCTGTAATACGATCACTCTGAATCCCTTTCCAACAAATCCAGTTGTTCTGTCCTTGGCCTCAGCGTAGATAGTTACCTCCTGTGATGGGAATACACCGACATTTGGAAGACCGTTAGCAGTCTCAAAGATGCTGTTTGATACGAATCCAGTAGAGATTGGAACAACATTCTGAGTCTGTGGCTGTTCAGTGTAGAAACTGTAATCTAACTCTGCTCCAGCTGATGCAGTAGCCAAGGCGGTGATGCGAAGGTTTGACTCTTCTGCGGTCCATGCTCCGTTGTTGCACTGTTCGAAGCACTCAACAACAACACTTGAGACAACTGGTGGCAATTCTACTCTGAAGGTGTACTCCGGACTGCAAGCACCACTGTTTGGTGGGATAATAGCACAGACACGGTATGTGTATGTCTTACCTGCCTCTAACGCGTTTGGAACAAATGAAATAGCGCGGTCATTCAATCTTGTCGACACCATGGCAGCGACAGGTGTAAATCCTGTTGGTGCAGTGAATTCCCAAGTCCAGATGTCGTTGTTGTTTTGTTGTTCCAAGATGGAAACTTCAGCACGGAGAGTAATGGCGTTCTGTGGGTCATAGAAGGCTTGTGGTTCAAGAACTGTTACGGTTGGCTTTGGGTAGTCAGCAGCGTACAAGTTGAACTGATTAACAATCTGAGTCTGAGTCATGTAAGATGGTCTAATGATCAACTCATCAACAGTTCCTGGAGCAGCTGATAGAGATCCTCCCAAAGAGTTCTGACCAGAGTACACACGTCCGAGATGGAATCCACTTTCAGCACCTCCAATGTATCCAAGGATATCGTTAGAGTGGTACTTCAATCCATCAGTCTGGCAGTAGGTGTCTACGCAGATAGTCATTTCTGGAACCTCACCACGTCTTCCGGTTCTGAATGATCCAACAATGTAGTACCACTCATTTCCTTCAATGATCTTAGTGGTCATGGTTACTGACGTCCACAACAAGTTTGGACCGTTGGCAACGTGAAGTGCTGCGTAGAAGTTTCCGTCCTGCGCCAAACCAACGGTACCTCCTGGAGCAGGTGATGCAGAGTCTGTAATCTCCAACCAGTATCCAAATCCGTATTCTCCTCCAGTCAAAGAGTTTGGTTCTGGGAAGTGGAATCTTCCTCCAATAGAACAATGCTTACCTGTCAAAGTGTATGTACCAGTTACCTGTTTTTTTTTTTTTTTTTTTTTTTTTGTTAAATTTCTTATATTCTACTCAACTACTAAAAAATTGTGATATAACTTTAAAAAAAAAAAAAAAAAAAAAAATCACATACATCTGAGCACTGAGTCAAATCTGGGATGTTGACCCACGCACCGATGGTTACTTCAGCAAATCCAAAGTCAGCGCTGTCTGCGAAGAAGACAGAGTCAGTAGCCAACCTAACACCAGTGTTTGATGAGGCGTATGGACCGAATCTTGATTGAACGATGTCGAGTGATGCCGATGAATGAGTCTGTATTTGTTTTGTTTTGTTTTTTTGTCTCTAAAAAAAAAGAAGAATAATAACCCACCCCAATTACTCCAGCTAAATGACATACCAAACTTCCAATGGCACCAGCGCCAGCGCGTTCAAAGTTGTTGACGTAGGCAACAGGTGTGTTAGACACATCGTTACGGGCAGGGAAGTCAGAGAAGTGGTAAACGTAGTACTGAGTGTCTGGTTCAACCTGTGACTGGATGTTAACGTTGCAGTTAGTGCAATCCGAACGAACGTCGTTTACGAAGACAGCGACCTCAACACTGTAACTGGCGGTCGATGATGCAGGTGGCTGCTGCCATTCAAAGTCACCAGTGCACTGAATTAAGTCTCCAGTGACTGATGTTACTCTGCAGTCAACATTTCCGACAACAACTCTGACGTTACCAACAACTGCTGGAGGGAACTTACCGGTGATTCTCAATGGCTGTCCTCCCTTCCATGACAGAGATGTTGGCTGAAGTGCTGCTACTCTTGGCTTTACAGCAGCCTTCTCAAAGAAGTCAATCATCTCTTGCTGAGTCCATGCAGAGCTACAGAAGATCGAGTGGTCGATATCTCCAGTGAAACGCTGTCCAGATGATGGGCCACATGGTCCTCCAATAGACATTCCGTAGTTTCCAATAACTGGGTTGGCGTTATCGTTAGTTGGTACGTCTACGGCCCTTGTCAACTGACCTGTTGCTACAGAAGTAGATTCCTGGCAAACGTTGTTAACACAGATGGTCAATCTACCTGCGGCATCGTAAGCAGCAGCGATCATCTGCCAAGCACCAGCAGTAAGTCTTTGGGTGCTTCGTAGGGTAGCAGTTCCAGCAGTCACAGATGGAACATATGTTGCTGGTACGACTCCCTGCAGACATGGTCCACTTGTAGTTCCGACGATGTAGTTTGTGTCTCCCTGGATCGAGAATCTTCTTGGGCACTCAACGTAGTTTCCTTCAAGAGCCAAGCTCACGGTGTCAGCAGGTCCGTTTACGAGAAGTGGAACAGCAAGTCTTGCACCTGCTACGCGAGTCTGACAGTTCTCATTGATCTCCCATGAAGGTGATCCTCCAGTTCCGATAGTAGCCGACAGTGAGCAGGTACCTCCATTTGGTTGAACGGCTCCAATTTCAATGGTCAAGTGAGTAATAGCTTCACATTCACCATCAGATGATTGACAAGGAGTAATTGTGTAAGTGAATACTGTTGATCCTCCAGCCATTGTTGATGAAACAAAGGCAAGCTGATGGTTCATCTGTGACTGTACAAGAGTTGAAGTAGTGGCTCCACAGGCTGAAGCAGCAATGCAAGGAGCTCCAGCAGGTGCTGAGGTTGCGGCAGTCTCACGTTCAATCTTGATCTGGAAACCTTCTCCAGCCTGGTCAGCAATGCAAACCATAGGAGCGTTTTCTAACAGAGCAGATGGATCGTCCATCTTTACCCAAGTAGCAACTGTAATACTTTCCTCATAGAACACATCACTTGTGGATGCAACACCCTGTCCAGCGTTAAGGTGAACAGCCTTGCTAATTGCGTTCGGTTCAAATGCAAACTTGAAGTCACTCGACAAGTATGAAACAGGGTTTCCTAAAGTAGCACTTAGAATTGGAGATGACTCTAATGCTGGAAGCAGATGACCGTTGAAGTTGTAATTATGGCATTGTGAAGCAACGTTACAGTTAGGGTTAGCTGGAGTACATTGTTCAACGTCACAGATATCACCAGTCCATCCATCCTGACATCTACAGTAGGTAGTTGGTGGAGTTACTCTTTCAAGAGAGCGGACGCATACTCCGTTTCCACTGCAAGGGAGTCCCTCGGCATTGATTCCATTACAGCGAGCGTCACATGCATCACCAACCCATCCTAGTTCACAAGTACAGATACCAGATCCTCTGTTTCCATCATTACATGTACCATGACCATCACATACTCCTCCTGCTGTTGTACTTGGGCATGACATACATTGGTCTCCGAATGTTCCTGGTGGACAGATGCATTCTCCAGTTCCTGTGGCTCCATCGTCACAAACTCCTCCGTTCTGAGTGCAGGAAGCTCTGCATGGAGTGCAAGAAGGTCCGAAGTGACCAGCAAGACACCAACTACACAACTCACCACTCCATGGTGATGTACATCTACAAGTGTCAGTTTCAGATGAGCAAACTCCGTGATCACTGCAAACACCCAAATCCGGCATTGAACGAGGTTTGATTCTCACCAAGACATTAACAGTAAGCGTCAGTCCGAAGGAATCGGTCAATAGAACTGTGACTGGGAAGTCCTGATTGGCAGGTGACAATCTGAAGTTTCTGAGAGATCTCAAGTACATCTTCTGGTTTCTAATAACAAATCTATCTCCATTCAAGCTGGTAACTCTCGCAGTGACAACATCTCTTCGGTTGTCATCGATGACGTTCTCAAATGTGAAGAGAGCCTCTCTTCTCATGTAAGTATCAATTGGCCAGGTGATCTCCTTCGTGGATACGAAGTCAAGTCCTGGGGATCTTGGAGCAACTGGAGAGCTCGCCTGAATAAATGTAACCTTTCCAGTGCAAACCTCGGCACCTGCACGCCAGATAGTGTACGTGTGAACATCACGGAATTGTGTGTTAGTACCTCCTGTTCTTGTGTAGGTAAAGCTACCGTCAGCGTTAAGAATGAGTGTTCCTCTGGCTGTTGATGTGGTGCATGTAGCAGAGGCACATGCAGTTACTCTACCAGCCTCTGTAGCGAAGTCGTTGTACAGAACTCCATTGGCAACTCCGAAGGTGACGGATGCGTCCTTAGCGAGGTTGATTCCAAAGTTATCATCAATCGAACACGTGTTAGTCTTGCTTCCAACAACAATGTTCTCAATCAAGTAAGAGTCAGACTTAGCGATCATTACAGCAACAGGTAGTCTAGCTTGTCCACCGTTAGCTCTCTTCAATGAGTCTGATGGGGCTGTCAATTCAGTTCCTTCAACACTGGCAGTGATGGTTGTGTCAGTTCTTGTCAATCTAAAGACCATCTTCTTACCAATAACAATAGGAACATTTACTACTGATGAAATAGCAGCAGTAACTCCGTTGGTTACCTTCACAATCGACAAGTCTCCGTTGTTACTCCACTGGACCATTGTGGTTTCAGACATCTGTCCGAATACAGATGCGATTGGTCTGGTGTGACCAAATGCGATTCCTACCATGGCTCCCTCCAACAAGGCCTTAGTGACGGTAACAGTCGCGTGCATAACAGTTCTCTCAGCGAATCTTGCTTCAGAGATGAGGTACGACTTCGAGATCGATGCCTGTTGTTGCCAAGCGTTCTTTCCGTTAGTGCTGAACGCCCATGATCCACTGGAGCTTAGAGTTGTTGCAGTTGTCCAGAGACGAAGATCCTGAACCTCCATAACTGGGAGTACAGTTCCTCCACTTGATACGAAGTTGGCTGTTGCGGCCCTCGAACAAATAGCTGGGTATGAGTTAGCACATGACTGTGAAACCAAAACTCTTCCTTCAGTGGTGTGAATTACTACAGCGCAAGTGTTTCCAGCTACCGGTTGACCAGTAGCCCAGTTAGAGACAACGTTAACTCCATTCAACCATGTCCACTCTGTAGTTCTCTGAAGACCAACCCAGAGAGGTACTTGAGTTACCGTGTTTGCAACATTCATCCACATGGCTGGAGTGTCCGCGGAAACTAAGTCACCTCCAGAGTTCATGCAAGCCTGTCTGGCTGCGCTAAATGATGTCGCAGTTGTTGTGACGGCCAAACACGTGGTTCCATATCTCGCCCAACCTGACGGACAAACGTAGTCAGACTCAACGTCAACATTGCAGCTTCCCTGACAGGCGTCACCAGTGTAACCAGTGTTGCAGACACAAGCACCGTTAGTACATGTACCGTGGTGGTTGCATACCTTGCCATTGAATAATGGGCATCTGTCACTGCAGTCAAGTCCACTGAAGCGGTCAAGGCACTCACATGTTCCATCGCTGGTACACTTTCCATTTCCACTGCAAACCTGGCGATCTCCAGATCCTGGGCAGACTCCTCCACAAGTTGGTCCCCAGTGGGCTCCGTCACACTCATCGCAGTCCTTTCCTCCAAACGGTGAGCTGCACTCGCAGTTTCCGTCATCGTTACAGACTCCGTGTCCTCCGCAAACCTGTCCGTTTGCAACTGGACACTGAATGTCACACTCTGCTCCCTTCCATCCATTGTCACATCTGCATGAACAAGTGCTCTGAGCGTTTGCAACACAAGTACCGTGTTCTTTGCAAGTATCGCTGCAGCAGCAGTCGCAGGAGGCTCCAAAGCATTCAGTTGGGCATGTTGTGCAGGTAGCAGCGTTGTTTGACCAGGCGCAAGTTCCTCCATTACAAACGTTACCATTGGTAGCTGGACATGCGACACAGTCTGGTCCAACGAAGCCAGGAGCGCACTGGTTACATCTGTCACCAGTCCATCCAGTAGTACACTCACATGAGCAGAATGGATCAGATGTTGTTAGTGTTGCTGTTCCCTTTGCGTTACAGTACTGGGCGTCTGTACATCTGTCTACGTTGCATGCACCAGTTCCAGTTCCGTGTGGCCACCAAGCGCCGAAGCAAGTGCAGTCACATTCTCCATCAGAGTTGATAGTAAAGGTTCCGCGACCGTTACAGCACTGTGAGCAGGTTGGGTAGCCTGTGAATCCAACAGCGCATGTATTACATTGGGCACCTCCAAATGGAGTTTCGCACTGCGAACATGTTTCACCGCTCCACTGGGTGGCAGGGTCGCAAGTGCAACTGCACTGGTCATTTGCTACAGCCACTGCTGTTGCGTGACCTGAGCAATGAGTTGTCAGGCTGCACTGAGTGCACACAGGGAATGAAACACGGTTCGCTGCACATGTTGCACAGCCAGTAGCAAACTTATCTTCACAAACAGAGCATGAGGAACCCTTGTACTGTCCGCTACATGCGCACTCACATTGACCGTTTCTAACAGATGCAACACCGTTTCCGTTACAGCTCGCAGCATCAGTGCAGGTACAGTCAGGTGCGTTGTTCATACCGTTAGCACAAGTAGTGCAGGTAGCATCTAAGTTAGTGTGTAGGCATGTTGAACAAGCAGATGATGGGTTCCAGAAACCGTTACATGTGCAAACACATCTGTCTCCAGCCTGGGCATCACGTACCAATACAACACTTCGGGCATTAGCAGTGCTAGTACAGTCTCCTGCTGGGGTACATGTCGATGAGCAGTCCGCTCCAAAGTGGCCAGTAGCACATTCATCGCAGTTGGCTCCTCCGTATTGTGGAGGGCAAGTTCCACAGCGTGGTCCACTCCAGTTGGTTACTGTGCAAGCACACTGGCAGTTCTGTCCGTTCAATGTTGCTGTTCCACGAGATCTGCAGAACTCAGCGTTACATGCTCCGTTACAAAGAGGTAGAGCACCTCCGTTTGCGCATGCGTCACAAGTGTTCTGAGTGTAGATCGCAGGGCATGAGCTGCAGTCGTTACTCTCCCAGTTGCTGTTGCAGTCGCATACACACTGAGTGTGATCAGCATTGCTTGTAATAGTTCTCGCTCTGTCAGGACTGGTGCAGTGCGAGTCAACTGAGCAAGCAACACAGTCACCACCAACCCAAACGAAGCCCTCTGCGCACTGAGAACAGTCAGAGTCCTGGTCGTATCTTGGTGGGCAGTAGTTACAGTCATCATTCTCCCACTTGTTTCTGCAGACGCACTGGCAGCCATCTGATCCTCTGGCGAATACGGTTCTTGCGTGACCTGAGCAATCAGTCTGCTGGGAGCAAACACGGCAACTTGGAGGCACTCTGTCAGTCTGACAGACATCACATCCAGAACCAGTGAATCCAGGAGTGCAGACAGAACAGTCAGCTCCTGTCCACTTTCCACTGCAAGTACACTTGCACTCTCCGTTCTCCTTCTCAACCTTACCGGCGTTACCGCTGCAGTGAGTAGGTACGGAGCATTCTTCGCAATTTGGTGCAGTTCCGATGTGAGTGGCGGCACAGTTGGTGCAGGTGTTGTCGAACTGACTGTTGCATACGCTGCAGTCAGAACCTTCCCAGTTGTTGTTACATGCACAGGTGCATTTGTTGGAGTTAGCATCAGCGCTTGCTACACCGTTGCCACTGCAGGTAACCGTGGCGCAGTTAGTGCAAACTGGGAACAAAATGTGGTTGGTGGTGCAACGGTCACATTCAGTACCAGCGTATGGCGTTGGGCAAGTGTTGCAGTCTGAACCGGTCCAGTATCCTGAGCATGAGCATGTACAAGATGTACCATCTGATGTGACTGTTCCGTGATCATTACAAAGAGTTGCAGCATCACACAGAGTGCAAACAGAGTTGATCATTGCGTATCCAGCTGAGGCATCACATGCGGTGCATGTGGCACCAGTGTAACCAGTGACACACGCGTTGCAGTTAGGTGCTGCGTAGTTAGGCATACATGTACATGTGCATCCAGTGTTGTCTCCATTGCTAGCTACGGAATCAGCATTTCCATTGCAGTGTTCATCAACTTTACATTGTTGGCATACAGCAGATGATGCTGCTTTGTAGTAACCAGTAGCACAGTCAACGCATGCTGGCTGGACGTACGCAGATGAGCACTGTGCGCAAGTTGGGCCTGACCACATTCCAGCGCAAGTACAGACGCAGTTACGGTGGAATGAATCAGATTTAACGGAAGCAGCGTGAGCATTACAGTGAGTACCATCCTGACATTGGATGCACGATAATCCATCCTGTGACATGATGTAGTCAGGAGCACATTCTGAACAAGCAGATCCAACGTATCCAGTTGCACAAACACATTGACACTTCATGTTATCAGCTGTTGGTGAAGCTACACCGTGTCCATTACAGTGAGCGTTAGCTGTGCATTCCTGACAGGCAGGGTAAAGGATTCTTCCTGCTGCGCAGCTTGCGCAATCAGCACCAAACTTTGTAGTATCGCAAGTCTGACATGAAGCACCTGTCCATTGGTTGTTACAGTTACACTGACATGTTGCTCCATCTGAATTAATTGGAGTAGCAGATCTACTCATGCAGGCAACTACATTTGAACACATGACACAGTTAGGGTAACCAGTGTATCCACTAGCACAAGTGTCACAGTTAGTGCCTCCGAATTCAGCTGGGCAGGTCTGGCAGCTGGATCCCGTCCATGGAGCAGTACAGTCAGTGCAGACGCACGTGTTCTGATCCTTTGCGACTGATACCGCTCTGTTGCTGCAGTGCTGCTGAAGAGTACACTCAGGAACACAGGCTGGGAATTCTCCTGTTAGACCAGTTGCGCACATAGTGCAGGTAGCCTGGTCATAAAGGTCTGGACAAGTTCCACAGTTATCACCGAACCATGGAGGCTTACATCTGCAGACACAACTTCCCTGACTGTCAGGAACAATTGCTGCCAGAGCGCGAATTGGACCTCCACAGTTTGAAAGTTGGCATGCAAAACAGTTAGGGAAGTTGTAGTGACCTGACTTGCAACGAGTACAAGTAGAGTCGTACAGTTCTGAGTTGCACTGATCACAGGAGTCACCAGTCCATTGAGAGTTTGAATCACAATTACAGCTGCAGGCTGTAGAGTCAGCGTTTGATCCCTGAGGGGTTCCGTGTCCATTGCAGTCAGTGACAGTACACAGTCTGCACTCAGCACCATCCTTTACGTAGTTCTCATCACAGGCAGTGCACTGTCCAGCTTGAAGGTTTCTGAAACCTGTTGGGCATACAGAGCATCTTGATCCTTCCCAGTTCTGGACACATGCGCACTCACATTGGTCACCAACCTGAGTGGCGACACCGTTACCAGAGCAGTGAACAGAGTCACGGCAGAGAGTACAGGTTGGGTAGTTAATTCTACCGGCAACACAGCTGGAGCATGAACCGGCTTCGAACTTCGCATCAGAACAGGTCTCACAGTGAACTCCAACCCACTGATCAGCGCATCCCTTGCAGACACATTGACCGTTCTCTGAATCAACATCGGCGGCTCTTCCATTGCAGTGGTCTGCTACGGTGCATCTTTCACAGAATGTAACCTCTCCGTTGTCGATTGATGTTCTTACCCATCCAGGTAAGCATTGTCCGCAGTTAGATCCAGTGCTTCCATCCTTGCATGTACACTTGCACACTCCGTTCTCAGAGGTGACGCCGCGGGCTGACCTATCACCGCTGCAGTGGATGACTAAGTTGCACTGTGTGCAAACTGGAGGAGAACCCGCGAAGCCAGTTGGACATTCGTCGCAGTTTTCACCGGCGTATGAAGGAGCACACTGTTCACACTTCAATCCAGTGTAACCAGTCTTGCAAGAGCACTGACAGGTGGTTCCATCCGACGCGATTGGAAGGTTAGTACCTGCCGCTGAACATGTCGATGTGGTGACACTGACACTTGCAATGCACTGAGTGCAGTCCCATCCATCAGCAGTTTGAACCTTAATCCAACCTGACTTACACTCACTGCACGCAGAACCAGAGTATGGATGAGGACAGATAGTACAGGCACTTCCAGTGAACTTCTCTCTGCAGACACAGTTGCAGGTGTCATCAGCAGTGCTAATGTCTCCCTGTTGAATGTTACAGAAGGTACCACAGTTGTAACAATCTGGGTAGACAGCGTTGTTGGCAGCACAGCTCTGGCAGCCTCCTTCGCGATCGAAGCGACCTTCGTCACAGAAGTCGCAGGCTGGGCCAGTCCACTGGGCGGTGTCACACAGACAGAGGCATGCGGTTGCGTCAGAATTTGGGGAAGCAACACCTCGGTTGTTGCAGTGTCTTGAACGTTCACAGAGAGTGCAAGCACCTTCGATTAGAGAGTAACCAGTGTCACAGGTAGCACATTCTGGTCCTGTGTAACCAGTATCACAAGTACACTTGCAGGAGTTTGCTGTTGCAGCTGGTCCAACAGTTCCGTGGTTGGAGCAAGCGCTTCCAATGGTTCCCAAATTCCACTGAGACAAAGCGGCTGGAATATCCTGAGTTGCAGTAGAGCATGGGATACAGCTTGGGTATGCAATCAGGTCTCCAGAACACTTTCCACAGTCATCAGTTTGACTGAACTTAGCAGGACATTCATCACATGCAGAAGAAGCAGTCCACTGGTTTCTACACTGACAAGTACATTGGTTAGTAGTAATGTCACTCGAAAAAAAGGTAGCCTTTCCATGGCAGTTGTCAGCGTTAGTGCATTGAGTACATGTAACAACTCCTCCCTCAGTTTGTGAAACCCATCCTGGAAGACATCCAGTGCATGCATCGTTAACAAGTCTGAATGGTGTAGCACATGTAGAGCAGGCACAAGTTGTTCTGTCAGAGGTTGGTGTACCCATATCACAAGTGCATGCAGTGCATGTTTCAGCAGTAGAGTCATAAGAGTATCCAATCATACATTCAGCACAGTTAGTCGCTGGGTCAAATCCACTCTGACAAGTGTCACAGTTAGTTGTTGTAGTTGACCATTTGTTCTCACAAGTGCATGAACAAGTAGTTCCATCAGATGTGACTTCTGATGCTCTTGCAGCGCAGTCATTAGCAACAGTACATCTAGTGCATGATGGGTAGTTGTAGTATCCAACAGCACATCCACTGCATGCGGCATTGAACTTTTCATTACAGACAGAGCAGTGCTCTCCAGTCCACTGGTCGCTGCAGGTACAGGAGCAGTCAGAGAAGTCAGATACTGATGTGACATCTGAGGCGTGTCCATTACAGTCGGCAGTAACATCACACAGTACGCACTGAACAACAGAGGCGTCACTAGTCTGAAGGTGGTACTTAGTCTGGCAAGGAACACACGTTGGAGGTACCGCGCTAGCAGAGTAAACAAATCCACTTGGACATGTTGAGCAATCAGATCCAGTCCATGGCCAAGTGCAAGCACACTGACAAACACTATCCTGAGCAGTTCTGGTAACAGCCTCTGAATTAGATCCTGAACAGTGGGTTGCTCTGGAGCATGGGACACATCCTCCGTTCGAGGCTTGCCATCCGAGAGAACACTCTGAGCAAGTAGCTCCAGTGTATCCGTTCTGACAGATACAAGTACAAACGTCATTTACTGTTACGATTGACGCAGCACGGTTACTGCAACCAGATGCTGGGCAGGTAGTACATGTTGGAGGTGTTCCTGTTGATCCAGAAGCACAAACGTTACATTCAACTCCCTGGTATTGTGGACCACAGATCTCACACTGATCACCAGTGAATCCATTCTTGCATGCGCATGTGCAAACGCCGTTCACTACTGTTGGTGCAGCGTTTACTCTGTTGTTACATGTTGCCTCATTGCACACAAAACAATCAGGGTAAGTACCCGTGTAAGTAGCAGCACATGAAGCACAAGTGCTTTGGTCGTATTGTGGAGCACAAGTACCACAGTTGCTTCCAGTCCATGACGCCTCAGCTGGGCAGACACAGAAGCAAGATGTTTGTTCGGCGTTGGTGGCTGCAACTCCCTGAGCGCATTGACTGTTCGAACACTGGACACAGTTTTCACCGTTCTTGTAGTATCCAGCAGCGCATGCTGAGCAAAGTGTTCCAGTGTAACCAGTTGTACAGCTGCAAACACAGGCATCACCAGCCTGGTTGAGCTGAACAGATCCATGCTGACTGCACAAGACTGGGTTTGCTGGTGCAACAGCCTCTCCCGCATTTCCAATGCTAACAGCACCAACTCCTAACTCAGTGCATGTCAAACAGGATGGGAAGTATAATCTTCCAGCTAAGCAAGCATTGCAGGCTGAGTTGTATTTAGTTTGGTCACATGACAAACAGTCTGCTCCAGTGTATGGTACAGTGCATGAGCACATGCAGGAATCTTGAACAGAAACAACGCTATCGGCGTGACTGTTGCAGTGAGTGGCGAACGTGCATTCTGTGCAAGTGACAGTACCGGCAGCGTTAGTAGCTGTCTGAATCCAGCCTTCTTTACAGGCGTTACAGTTAGCATCTCTCACATATGGTGAGCTGCATACATTACAGTGAGTACCTGTCCAGTGATGGTTACAGGTGCATTCACAAGTAGAGGTGTCTACCGATCCATGAGCGTTACATGTGACAGCATTAGTACATTGTCCACAAACAGGGTATGCATTTGGTACTCCGTGTCCCGCTGCGCAAGCATTGCAACCAGTCTCACTGTTAAAGTTCGCTGGACATTCGTTGCAAGTAGCTCCTCTCCATTGCGTTGCTGGATCGCAGTCACAAGTACAGGCCTGACCATCACTTGCAACAGATGCAGAATGACCATTGCAGAAGTTAGCATCACATGCCTGACAGGTTTCACCAACTCTGTAGAATCCATTCAAACATCTACTGCAGTCAGTTGCTGGGTCGAAGTTAGCCTGGCAAGTAGAGCAGTCTGGTGACAACCACTTGTTACGGCAGACACATCCACATGTTGGTGAGGTCGTTAGTGATGCAGCCCGTCCATTGCAGGTGTTGGCGTTAGTGCAAGGTGTGCAGCTCGCTCCCTGGTATCCTTCAGCGCATTCGTTACAGGTGTCTCCAGTGTTCTTTGGTGGGCACACTGAGCAATCATCACCAGACCAGTTGTTCAAACAAGTACAGGTGCAGCTTGTTCCGTCTCCTGCAACAACATCGGCGTGCGAGCTGCAGTCAGATGATGGACTGCAAGGGATACAAGTTACAACACCATTTACTGTTAATGATCTGTGACCAGCTAGACAGGTAGTGCATGAAGTAGTCGAGTCATATCCAGACACACATGCATCACAAACACCAGTTGATCCTAATGCGTGAGGGTGTTTGCAAGTACATGAACAGGCGTTTGCAACACTTGATACAGCGGACACCTTTGCGACACCACCACAAGCTGCGAATGTACATTGAGTGCACACGTTAGCGCTGTTCATAATGTATCCAATAACACATTCACTGCAGTCGTTACCCTTGTATCCGGTAGCACAAGTGCAGGTGCAAACTCCATCGATTTCTGTAACACTTCCGTGTGCAGAGCAGTGAGCAGCCGCAGTGCAGGTAACACAGTTTGGAGGGACTCCAGTGGATCCAGCAGGGCACACGTTGCAGTCATCACCAGCGAAGTTACACTCAGAGCAGGTTGAACCACTCCAGCTGTTGCGGCAGACGCAGTTACAGCCAATTCCATTAGTGTTGACAGATACCGATCTGGCATTTCCATTACAGTCAGACATCGTACAACTGTCACATGTTGGGAAAGTGTGTCTTCCACGTGAACAGGCATTGCAGTCAGCTCCATTCTGAGTTGTGTAGCGGGCAGGGCAAGTGGCGCAGTAGGTACCTGACCACTCCTCTCTGCAGTTGCAAGTGCACTGAGTTCCGTCAGCTGAAGCTGCTGCGACACCGTGTCCGTTACATCCCAATGGGGTTGCTCCATTGTCAACACACTCAAGACAGAGTGGGGCGAGGATTCTCTTCGTTGCGCATGTCGAACAGTCGCTTGCCATGTAGAGGGTAGTGTCACAGCTGTTGCAGGCAACAGCGTTAGCACCAGCTCTTGAAGGAGTAAAGTGACCATCACAGTCACAGATACAGGTTTGCTGAGATGCGTCAGTAGAAACTGAATCAGCGTTTCCTGAGCAATGAACTGCAGTTGTACACTGGATGCAGCTGCCTGCGTTCTGAGGATCACTGACCCAACCAGGTGCGCAGTTCTGACATTGAGCTCCTGTGTATCCAGTTGCACATGCGCAGGTACATGAAAGAGCATTTCCAGTTGCTGACGATGCAGTTGCTGAAGTAGCGTGTCCCGAGCAATGAGTTGCGGTACTGCACTGAGTGCATGTTGGGTATCCAAAAGTGTCATCAGCACATCTGTTACATGTTCCAGTGTGAGTAGTAGTGTACTTAGTGCTATCACAAGTACCACAGTTATCACCAGAGTATCTGTTCAAGCAGCTACATGTGCAGGCAGAGTTGTCAGCGGTGGATGAGACGGTGCGCGCGTTTCCTGAGCAGTGCACACCGTTGGTGCACTCAGTGCAAGCAACTGGAGAAGCACCGTTACTCATGTAACCTAACTGACAAGAGTTACAGTTGTTCGCCAATGAGTATGGTGAAGCACAAGTTTGACAGCGATCACCAGTCCATCTGGTATCGCAGGTACAAGTACAGACGCCGCCAACCATCATTGGGTTAGCAGTAATTCTATCAGCTCCATTACAGTATGTAGCATCACATGGTCTGCACGCTGGTAGATCTCCTGCGGCACATTCTCTGCAGTTGGAAGCTGCAGTGTATGCTGGTGGGCAAGTGTTGCAATCGTCTCCACTCCAGTTGTTGAAACAGCTGCACTTACAAGTAACACCATCAGAGAATACGTCTCCCTTGCTGTTGCATGCAGATGTTGGGCATTGGGAACAAGTAGGGTAGTTGGTGTAGCCGTTGGCACATCCATTGCATGCTCCGTTAAAGTTGTGTGGGCATTGGTTGCATGTAGCACCTGTCCATGGAGCTTCACAAGTACAAGTACAGGTTGAACCATCGTTTGAAGTAGCGTCAGATGCGTGTCCATTGCAGTCAGCTGATGTTGAACATTCCTGGCAGACTGTCTCTCCGTTAACTGAGCGTTCAACAAGACCAGCCTTGCATGGTGCACAAGTTGTTGCAGTGAATTGAGATCTGTCACATTCATCACATCTATCACCATACCAGTTGTTTCTACACTGACAGAAGCATGCTGATGGATCAGTTGATGATGCTCCGTGACTGACAGTGTTTGCCATTACACAGAAGTTATCACAACTCTCACACACTGGGTAGTTGATAAGACCCGGCTGGCATCTGTCACAGTCTTCCCCAGTGTACGGAGCCTGGCATGTACAGTCAGGTCCTGAGAACCTATTAATGCAAGCACAGCTACATTGAGTAGCATCTCCTCCGTTTGATGTCGCAGTGGTGGCCTTTCCATTGCAATGTTGTGTGCCAGAGCAAGGAGTACATGATCCCTGAGACAAAATGTAGTGTTGAGCGCATGTGTTACATGAAGCACCAGTGTATCCTGGTTCACAGCTGCATACACATGATCCATCAACAACAGCAGATCCAGCTGAGTGTGGGTACTCTGAGCAAGTCGATGAGCATCTAGTGCACTCGTTTGTCGCAGAGCGGTAGAAACCAATTGCGCAGGCATTACAGTTCTCACCAGTTAATCCAACAGCACAGTTAGTACATGAAGGAGCTAAGAATCCGGTGTTACATGTGCAAACACACCCAGTGTTTCCTTCGTTTGCGATGACTGAGGCGGCATTTGGACCACAATCAGTAGTTAAGTCACAAACGTAACATCCCAATGCGCTTGCGAATGTGCTCGAAGAGTCACATGTCTGACAGAACTCACCAGTCCAGCCAGGGGAGCACTCACATTGGCACTTCGATCTGTCTGCTGGGTTAGCGACGGCTGAGTACGCATGTCCATTGCAGTTGTCGGCGGTGTTGCAGGCAGTGCAAGTTGGGAAGTCGTTCAAACGGTCGGTCGCGCACTTGTCGCAAGCACCGTCCTGCGCGTACTTCCAGTTACAGACACCACAGTTAGCTCCGGTCCATCTAGTGTTACAGGTTCCACATCCACAAGTTGATTGGTCTGAGGATGGGGAAAGTCCAGCAGAGTGTCCGTTACAGAAGTTGTTGTTGTTATCATTTGTGTTGCACTGCAGACAGTTAGGGAATACTCCGTAGTGAGTTGAAGCACACTTGTCACAGCTTCCTTGAGCGTTAGCTGGAGGACCGTCAAACTTTCCTTCACAAGTTGAGCATGAAGCACCGCTCCATCCAGCAGCACATGTGCAGACACATCCGTCTCTTGCAGCATTGCTGCGGGCCTGTCCGTTTCCACTGCAGTGAGTAGCGTCAGAGCATGTGGAACAAGTAAGGACGTTGTTAACCTTAGTACCATATGTTCCACTCTTACACTTATCGCAGTCAAATACTTCGTCGTAGGCAGATGGGCAGGTCTGACAGTTGTCAGCAGCGTTCCAGAGGTTTCTGCAGGTGCACTCGCAGTTGTCTCCGTTCGTTGCAACTGTTCTTCCGTGGCTGTTGCAAGCTGCCAGGGTGCAGACATTGCAAACTGGGTATGTTCCACCCTGAGCACACTGATTACAGTTAGTACCAGTGTATGGAAGTGGGCAAGTCAAACAGTTAGGAAGCAAGAACGATCCGGTGCAAGAACAGGTGCACTCACCCTCAACTACTGAAACCCGACCATTTCCTGAACAGTGAGTTTCAGCATCGCACTGCTCACAAGTTGGGTAGTTTCCGTGATTTGGTGCACATGTGCTGCAGGTCTGCTGATTAAAGCGAGATGGGCAGTGAGTGCACTTTCCGTTTGAGTCGAGTTCGTAATGCTCTTTGCAGACACACACACAAGCCTCGGAATTGCTGGTAGATGTGGTTGGGGTGTGAGCACCAACACCACAATCAAAGGTAGAGCATGAGACACAGTCCTCAGTGTTTGGATTAATAAAGTATCCAGCAGCACAGTCCTCACAGTTTGCTGGGTCGTATTTGGCTGGGCAATCAGTGCAGGCGTCTCCCAACCAGTTTCCTTCACAAGATGGGCAGGTGCAACCACCGTTAGGGGAAGCGACAATGGAATCTCCTCTGTTGTTGCACCACAATTCAGATTGACATCTGACACAGCTACTGATTGATCCATCCTGAGCCATAACTGGGTAGTGGTCTGATTGACAAGTCTTACAGTCATTCTCAGTATCGAATCCAGCCTTGCATTGTTCACAAGTGTCACCGAACCACTCAAATCTGCAGTCGCAAGTGCATTGGGTACGAGCAGCATTGGTAGATACTGATCCGTGTCCACTGCAAGCATTGGCAGGGCAAGGGGTGCAGGTTGGGTAGTTAATGTGGTTTGCCAAACATCTGTTGCAGTTGTTGTTTCCATCAAATGGAGATGGGCAAACAGAACAACGAGATTCAACTGTGTACTTTCCAGTACATTCACATGTGCACGCTCCGTTTGACACAACAGCTGTTCCGAATCCGCAGTTGGTGCTGCAAGGGGCGCAATCACTTCCGGCAAACAGTGGAGCACAGTTATCACAGTTGACACCACTGTATCCAACCTTACATGTATTACAGGTAGGACCATCAAAGTTACCCGTACAAGTACACTGACAAGTTCTGCGGTCTGTTGATGCGCTTGCGACTCCGTGACCACTGCAGTGAACACTGTTGCTGCATGGAACACACCATGGAGTTGCTTCTAAGTTAGTGTTAGCATTAATATGTTGCGAGTCACACTTAGTACAGTCAGTTCCAAGATCAAGTCCAGTGAGACAAGTGGCGCAGCTATCAGTAGTCTTGTAGCCAGCCTTACACTTGCACACGCAGGTATCTCTGGCAGCGTTGCTTGCAACAGTCGTTGCACCCGCTCCACAGTCGTTAATATCACAGACAACACAGTTGTTGTTTTCTTTCTTGTGAGTGGCAGCACACAGAGTGCATTTCTCACCAACGTATCCAGTTAGACAGTTGCACGAGCATGAGTCGTCTCCGTCCTTGGTTGAGCTTTCGGCTTTGCCGTTGCAGTCGGTGTCAACGTGGCATTCTCTACAGGCTGGGTATGAGATTCTTCCTGCAATACATTCATTACAATTAGCTCCAGTGTATGGCGAGTTGCAAGAGTTGCAGTCGGTACTTGACCACTGGGTGTTGCATGTACACGTGCAAGTTGTGCCGTCTGAGGTGACTGCTGAAGCGTGACCGAAGCAATCAGTTGAAGGACTGCAAAGTACACACGCACCATCGACTGAGTGGTAATCATTGCTGCACTCCGTGCATGTGGTTCCCCTGTATCCAGTCTTACATCTTCCACAAGCGTTTCCAGCGAAGTTACCAGCGCAAGTGCATACACAGACTCCATTTACTTCCTGAACTCCAGTAGCACCATTGAGGCAGTCATCAGGAGAGCAGTTTCCACACTGTGGAGGTGTTGCAACAACTCCCTGAGCGCAGGCGGTACAGTCAGTTTGATCAAATCTTGGTGGGCACTGATCACAGTTTGGTCCATAAAAGTTAGCCTTGCATTCGCACAAACAGCTGCTTCCATCGAAGGAAGATCCTACGAGGAACCCATTTGTTGGGCAGTGAGTAGCAGCAACACAGAGAGTACAAGTTGGGTAGTTAATACGTCCAGGTAAACACTTTGAGCAAGTTGCAGGATCATACAAAGTAGTGTCGCAAGTTGCGCAGTTTGGCTGCTGCCATCTTCCTCTGCACTCGCAGGTACATGACAAACGGTCGGCGGAGGCTGCTGTTGGTGCTCCGTTACTGTTGCAGTCTAATTCGGTACATCCTCTGCAGTATGGAACAACTGCGGAAATAACAGTGCTGTCCTTGCAACGGCAGACACCGTTGGTGTCCTCCTCATGGTATTCATCACATTCTGAACAGTCTGATCCAACCCATGGTGAGGCACACTTACAAACACATTGGTTTGAGACTTCAGAGTACACTGAAACACCATTTCCTCCAGTGCAAGAAGCGACTCCATCACAAGTAGTACATCCTGGAGAAACGAATCCTGCAAGACAGCTGTTGCAATCACCTGTAACTGAACTGTCGTATCCAGCTGGGCAGGTACTGCATGATGTTCCCTGAATCCATGAATTACGGCAATTGCAGACGCAAGCAGTACGAGCGTCGTTTGAAGTAACACCGTCAGCATGGCTTGAGCAATGTGTTGCTGGTGAGCATCTGGTACATCCCTTTCCAGATACGTAGTTTACGAATCCATCATCACACATGTTACATGATGGACCAGTCACTCCTTCAATACAAGTTCCACAAGTGCAGACTTCACCAGAACTGGAGACTGCTCCAGTGGTTGCAAGTCCGTTGCAGGCACCGTCGTTAGTGCACTTAAGACACTTGGCTGCAGCAGTAGAGTCTCTGAAGTATCCTGTGGTACATGAAGTACATCCAGTAGCAGAAACAAACTGAGTTGGGCAACTTGAACAAGTTGTACCAGTGAACTCACCACTGCAGACACATCCACACTTACCGTCAGTGATTGCAACAGAAGACACTCCAGGTAAGTTAGTGCAGAAGTTGTTTAAGTCACATGGTACGCAGTCCATCTTTCCATTAACAGAAGCTAACACGTGATTGGCCGCGCACTCGTTGCAAGTTGCACCTGCGTACTTGGTGGTGTCACAAGTAGTACAATCAGTTCCGGAGTAGTAATTCTTACACGTGCAAGAGCACTCGTCGTTCGACACAGAGACGTCTGATGAGAATTGACTGCCGCCACAATGGTCTGGGATCCTGCACTCTGTGCAGGTTGGGAAGGTAATTCTTCCAGCAATGCATGAAGAGCACCCAGCTGCGTACTTGGTGTAGTCACATTGATCACACTTCTCACCGGTCCATGGAGCTGTGCACGTGTCACAGACACACCTGTCGTTTGTAACAGATGCTCCTGCTGCTCCTCCCAGGCATTGATCAACCTTGCATTCTCCACATGTTGGGAAGTTGTATCTTCCAGTAGCACATCCATCACAGCTGTCCAAGAACTTTGGGGCACAAGTGTTGCAGACTGTTCCAGTCCACTGACCAGCGCAATCACATACACAGGCTGACTGATCAGCATTAGCGTAAGCATGGTCGGCATGTGATGCAGCAGTGCAGTGAGTTGCAGTTGCACACAACCGACATAGACCACCTTCTCTAACGTAGTTGCTGGCACAGTTTTGGCAATGAGCACCTGTGTATCCCGTTGAGCAAGTGCATGTACATGCGGTCTGAGCATCATTAGCGAGGACTCCAGAAGCGTGATTGTTGCAGTGAGTAACAACAGAGCAAAGAGTACAGTCTGGGGCGTTGACACGGTTTGCAGCACACTTGGTACAAGTTGCCTGGTCGTACTTAGCAGGACAGCCCTGGCAGTCAGTACTCTTATCGTAGAAGTTCTTGCACTTTACACATGAGCAGGTACTTCCGTCTCCTGACACGACGAGTGCGTTATTGTTGCAGTCTGCCGGTGATGAGCAGGCAGTGCAGGATACTACACCCGCTGCATTAATTGTGGCCTTGTGACCATTCTGACAGGCGTTACAGTCTGAATTTCTAACAAATGGGAACAAACAGATATCACAGTGTGATCCTGACCAGTTGTGTCTACAGTCACATGTACAGGTTCCATCAGCAGCAGCAGTAACAGTTAATGCGTTGTTAGTACAGTGAGTGCCAGGATCACATCCAGCACATGCTGGGAAGGTTTGGCTTCCCGCGGTACAGGCACTGCAGTCATTTGCTTCTGTGAACATACTGTCACATACGTTGCAAGTAGCACCAGTCCACT
Source organism: Flectonema sp. DT1601 (assembly GCA_964019425.1). Classification (NCBI taxonomy): domain Eukaryota; phylum Euglenozoa; class Diplonemea; order Diplonemida; family Diplonemidae; genus Flectonema; species Flectonema sp. DT1601. Next base: position 326,823 of record OZ025837.1, read on the forward strand.
GGTTTCTGCACTCACACTCGCAGGTAACTCCGTTCGATGAAACAGGCGATCCGTGTCCTGAGCAGTCAGCTGGAGTGCAGGCAGTGCAAGATGGGTAGTTTACGTATCCGGCAGCGCATGCTCCACAGTTCTGGGTTCTGTCGTACTGAGAGTCACATGAGTTGCAGTCAGCACCGTACCACTGGTTTTCACAAGTACAGACACAGTTCTGTCTGTCGGTGTCGACAGAAACAGTACCCTGACCTGAACAGTCTGCTGAAGTACACTCAGTACAGGTTGGGTAGTTAACGTGACCAGCAGCACAGGTGTCACATGCTGCACCAGCGTATTTGGTTCTATCACATGAGTTGCATTCAGCGGAGTCATCGGTCCAGCTACCTCTGCAGGTGCATGAACACTCGTTGTTAACAACTGCGACTTCCCTTGCGCGAGAGTTTCCACCACAGTGAGTTGCGATGGTGCACTGTACGCAGCTGCCGTCAACAAAAATGTAATCAGCGAGGCAAGTGTTACATCCCTGTTCTCTGTTAAATCCAGCAGGGCAGTCAGTGCAGGTATCTCCCTTCCAGAAATTAGCGCAGTCACACACGCATTGAGTTCTCATCGTAGAACCTGCAGCGTGAGTCGATCCTGTTGGAGTTCCTCCGTTGCTGCAGTCGGTGGCTGCGCATTGACGGCAAGTGTTTCCTTCCTTAATGTAGCTGTCAACACACATTGAGCATGTCTTTCCTGTGTAACCTGTTGAACAAGAACAGGTGCACGCATCACTAGCAGCGTTAGGCTGAACGGTATCAGCGTGACCGTTGCAGTTTGCTGCATTAGTACATAGGTGAGTACACTTACCATTAGCAGTGTTGATGTATCCGGTAGCACATTCATCGCAGTCGTTTCCTCCGAATTGTGGAGGGCAGAAGTTGCAAGGGGCTGAAGCAGTTTGTGTTTCCCAGTTGCTTCTGCAAACACATGTGCAATCACCAGTAGTATCAGCTGGGAATACTGTTCTCGCGTGATCAGAACAATCGTCAACAGCAGAGCATGCTCTACAAGATGTAACTGCACCATTATCATTACATCCAGCATCGTTACAGCACAGAGGTAGCTGAAATGGTAATGTGTTGTGGTGACATTGGAATCTGCGGCCATCTGGAAGTGATTGACATCCAGCAGCTGGCTGACTACAGTCTTCAACAAGAAAGAATCCTGCGAACACATTGCACACTAATTTGTTGAAGTTTCCACACACGCTGGTTGGTACGAATCTTGGAAGACATTCGTCACAAGTAGCACCACCCCATCCATTGCTGCAGGAGCAGACACATTGCTGCCTTGACACAGACAACTGTACAGAGTCAGAGTTTCCATTACAGTTACCTTCACCAGTACAGCTGCTGCAGGTTGGGAAGTCAACTAGTCGGGTAGCAGCACAAGCATTGCAGTCAGAGTTAAACTTTGGATCACAGGTAGAGCAATCGGTTCCAGTCCACTGATCCTTACAGTTACAGAAGCATCCTAATAATCCATCGTCGTTAGCTGTAACATCAACAAGTGTTGGGTTGCCAGAAGCAGACATGTGTCTTCCATTACAGAGAGCAGCATTTTGACATGCCTGACATCCAGTTCCATCAGCTGCGTATGGGAAGTGTCCTGGGAGGCACGAATCACATTCAGGCCATCCAGCGTATCCGGCAACACACTCCTGACAGGTAGCTCCTGAGCGGCGCGTGTTACATGTTGGGCAAGTGCACTCATCATTTGCTACAACTGCGTTGCCTAAACCAGAACAGTCAGCAGCAGTGCACTGTGTGCATGCAGGGTACTGGTATCTGTCTGCTTTGCAAGACGCACAGTCAGATCCGTACTTTGTGAAGTCACAAGACTCACAGCTGCTACCAAACCACTGTCCCTGACATGGACCACAAACACACCCTCCAGCAGATGGAGTTGGAGTGTTTCTTGCTCTGTTGTTGCAGTGGTCCTGACTGGTGCAAGTACCACAAACCGGGAAGTCAACACCGTTCAAACAACCGTTACAGGTGGCGGTGTACTTTGTCTGGTCACAAGTAGAGCAGTCAGCACCAGTGTATGGAGGTGTACATTGGCAAACACAGCTACTGCTGTCATCATTTGGGGCAACTGATGAACTGTGTCCAGAGCAGTGAGCTGAGTCGTCGCAAACGGCACACGCTGGGAAACCAGCTCTGCTCTCACCACATTTATCGCAAGTAGTCTGGTCGAACTTAGTAGGACAGAAGTCACACACGTCTCCCTCCCATCTGCCAGTGCAGGTGCAGCCACAATCCACTGTTGCTGCTCCGTTAACGCAAGTCTTCATACACGAGACACAAGACTCTCCTTCTCTCGTGTAACCAACAGCGCATTGATCACAGTTAGTACCAGTCCATTGTGTTGGACATGTTTGGCAACGGTTACCAGTCCATCCGTTAGCACATCCTGGGCAGTAGCACATCGATGGGTCAGCTACTGAAGCTGATGCTCCAGTTAGAACCTCTGTACCTCTTCCATTGCACTCAACTGCGTTGACACACAGAACACAAGAGTCTTTTCCATTAACTTGGGTAACCTTGTAACCTTCCATACAGGTGTTACAGCTGTTGCTCATGTCCCAACCACTTCTGCAGGTAGCGCAGTTTGAAGAGTCCAACCAGTTTCCTTCACACTTACACTTGCACTCTGTCTGGGCACCGTTAGTGAAGATATCTGGTGGTGAGCTAGTGGCAACTCTGTTGTTACAGTTTGATGCAGTACACTGAGTGCAGGTAGTGGCGTCAACACGAATCCATCCAACCTTGCACCTGTTACAGTCAGCTGCAGCATCAAATCCTCCTGGACAGCTCTCACACTGAGATCCAGTCCATTGGTTGCGGCAGTCACACTGACAACTGTCTCCTGAAGCTGTTGCCTGAACTGGGGAGTGCGATCTTCCGTTGCAATGTTGGTCGTTGACACACTGAGAGCAGATTGGGAAATCAAATCTTCCAGCCTGACACTGTGTACACTCAGCGGTGTAGATCGCTGGGTCACAACTTGCGCAGTTAGGCATAGTGTATGGAACGGTACACATGCATGAGCAAGTATTTGGTGCTTCACACTCAGGAGGAACAAGGTAGAATTCTTCTGTTGCAAGGTTAGTAGTAGAGTAATCACCTCCATTTACACATGCAGTAAAGATCTGAGTGCTGGAGAATTCAGCGATAAAGACACATCCCTCGACGGTGTTTCTAACGGCAAAGCGAGTTGGCGACAACCAAATACCACCTGCGAAAGTGACGGCGGTGTCTGAAGCAATTCTCTGATACGTAAGTCTGCTTGCCTTGATACTCTTAATTCCGAGGATTGGGCTGACACCAATGGCAGTGAATTGAAAGCTGATTTCACGGTTTTGCCAATCACATGATGGAGGGGATACAACAGCTCCATTGGAGTTGCAGTTGCCGCTAGCTGTGCATGGTTGACAAACAGGTTCAGCACAAGTCTGACAAGAGTTCGCAAATCCGGTAGCACAACCCATACAGTCCTGTGCAAGATCGTATCCGTTGTCGCATGCTGCGCAGTTTGGTCCGGCGTAGTTGTCTTTGCAGAGGCACTCACAAGTGGCGTGGTTTACTTCAAATACTTCTAAAGCGTTACCATTACAGTCAGCTTCAACAGTACACTTGTGTGGTCCAGGGATATATCCAGGCTTCAACTTATCACATTTAAGTCCTGTCCATCCTTCTGAGCAAACACAGATGCAGATAGTGTGAAGATCGAAGTCTCCCATTCTTGTGTTTGGTGTCACTGAACCAGCGTTACCACTGCAATCAAGATCAACATTGCAGGCTCTGCATTCCAATACTGAGTCAGCGTTGCTTGGGCTTGTGAAGACAAATCCAGCAATGCAATTCTTACATCCTCCCTGAATGTCGTAATTTGGAACACACACTTGGCAGTCTGGTGGAGCGTAGTGGTCCTCACAAGTACAGATGCACTCAGTGGTTGAGGTTAAGGTACCGTGCTCAACACAGCTGCATGGGGTACAGGTTGGGTAGTTAACGCGTCCAGGTAGACATTCATTACAGTTATCACCTGTGAATGGTGATAGACAGGTGTTACACTTATCACCAGTCCATTGGTTGTCACATCCTGTGCAAACACAAACATCAACACCCTGATCATTTGGCATTGCCATGACCTGATCAGTTCTTCCATTACAGTGAGTAACTCCATCACAAACTCCACAGTCTGGGTAAGTTCCAATTTCTCTGCAAGCAAGACAATCAGCGGTGTAAACGTTAAGGTCACAGGTGTTACATGTAGCTCCAGTAAATGGAACAGCACAGTTACAAACACATGAAGTCTTAGCAGAGTTTGGCTGTGGAGGGCTTCCTACAACAGACCTTCCATTGCAGTGGTCTACATCAGTACAGAATACACAAGTTTCACATGGGTATGAAGCTTGAATAGAGCATGACACTGGAGTCTGGTGTGGAAGAGGACGTCCGTTGGCGAACTGGTAAGTTCTCACTGAAGCTGCAGTAATGCTGTCGTCACATACTTCGTAAATCGTAGCGTGGGTTGCGACGAGGTCAAATGCGATCCAGCAACGTACGCTTCCCTGGTTTTCCAATAAGAACGCAACACGGCTTCCGGAAATCCATACAGCAGTAGTTGGTCTGTTGTTGTTTCCACTGTTGCTCAATATTGTTGACCCACTTACCTGTTGAATAGTTCTAGTTGTTCCAGGGTTTTGAGGATCAGTTAATACGACAACCATATTAAACCAATTACATGTCTTATCATTTACCAACTGAAGACAATTATCTGGTCCAGGACCGTCAAGTGTAACAGAAACGTATCCAGCCTTGCACTGGTTGCATGAAGAGTCAAGACGTGCGTCACACTTTGAGCAATCAGCATCAAAGTACTTGTTGCTGCAAGTACATGTACAGGTTGTGTGGGCATCGTTAGTTGCCGCAACAGTTCCGTGTCCGTTGCAGTCGTGGCTGTCGGTGCAAATTCTGCACTGAGCATCATTTTCTTCATCTGGTTTAGGTGCGATGTACTTAGTGGCACATCCCTTGCACATCGCATCATATTCTACTGCGCAATCGTTACATCTTTCACCAGTCCAGTTGTCCTGACAAGTACATTCACAGACAGTTTGTGCTGCGTTTGGTGCTGCAGCTCCGTGTGAGTTACAGTGAGCAGCGCTCTCGCAAAGCTCGCAGACCAGGACACCATTTACTGATCTCTTAACGTATCCAGCCTTGCATCCCTTACAGTTGCTTCCAGCGAATGGATGGATACACTCCTGGCAGAAGGTTGAGACATCAAAGTTGGAGTTCTTGCAACGGCATTCGCACGTTGTTGGAGATGCTGCAGAAACGAAGTGAGCAGTTCCCTGACAGTGAGTAGCGATGCTGCACTGAGTACATCCCTGTGCATTGTAGTTAATCCATCCAGGAAGACATGTGTTGCAAGTTGGTCCAGTTACTCCCTTAGTGGCATCACACTCACATTGGCATGATTTCTTATCGGTGCTGACACTGGCTGCTCCAAGACTGTTGCAGTTGTTGGCGTCGGTACAGGCGTCACAGTTTGGCTCAACAGTGTTAGCAGCACATCCATCACAAGAAGAATCATATCTTGGATCGCACACGCTACAAGTAGTACCAGTCCAACGTCCTTCACATGTGCACTGGCATGTGTTCGAAACTACGATACTTACGTAACCATTTCCAGTGCAATCAGCAGGTGTGCATGGGCGACACTGAACTGGTGGACCAGATCCTGCAACTGGTACGTATCCCGCGGCACACTCTAAGCAGTTGGAAGCACCAGTGTATCCTGCTGGGCAGTTCTGACACTTGTCACCAGTCCAGTGGTTCCTACAGGTGCAGTCACATCCAACGTTACCAGCTGAGTTAGTAACGTCCGAAGCGTGATCAGTGCTGGTGCAGTGGTTGGCAATAGTACAGGTGTCACAGTCTGGAAGGAATGTGTTGGCAGGGCAGTCAACACAGCCGTTGGCGTTGAGGAGAGGATCGCAAGTATCACAAGTTGCTCCAGTACGCTTACCAAGACACTCACAAATACAGGTGCTTTGGTCAGATGATGGGTACGCACTGCTAGCCTGGCTTGATCCTCCACAGACCTGAGCGTTACATTGAACACACAAGTTGGCACTGTCTCTGTAGTAACCTTCTTTGCACTTCTCACATGTGGATCCGGTGTAAGGATGGAAGCAAGTGCACTCACACATTGTTTTAGTGGAGTCGACGTTGACGAGACCAACTCCATTGCAGTTGGTATTGGCATCACACACTGTTGTGCAAGTTGGGAAGTTGATTGCCAATGGGTTGGCACAAGCTTGTGGTGTGCAGTCTGGGAATGCTGTTCCATCAGCACAAGTGTTGCAGTTACCCTGTCCATCATTGGTGTATACAGGTGGGCATGTCTCACATCTATCTCCAGTCCAGCCTGGTTTACAGTTGCACTGACAGGTGTACAAACCAGACAACTGAACATTAACAGTGTTCGCTGCCACGCAGTGTGTTGCAGCATCACAGGCTTCACAGACTGGGTCGGAACCAACAGTTGCTACGAATCTGAAGTTGTCAGCACAAGGCTCACAAGTGGCATCGTAATTCTGCTTCTCACATTGGCACTGAGTCTGACCAGTTGGTACTGTGTAGTACTTCTTGCATTCACAAGTGCAGGTGGTAGCCGAGCCTCCCGCAGAGGTTGCCCTGGTTGAAACCGCTGAGCCTCCGCAGAATGAAACGCCACATGGAAGACATTCGTTGTTGGAGGAGTAGTAGTTGACTTCACATTGGCTGCAAGTCGCTCCCGTGTATCCTGGAAGACAGTCACATCCACAGTCGTATTGAGAAGTAGCAGAGTTCCAGATTCTAGCAGGAGGGGATCCGTTACATTGAGCAGCAGTGCATTCTGTGCAGCCTCCACTGCCATTAGGGGAAAATCCAGCACGGCATTCATTACAGTCGGCTCCCTGGAATGGTGGGAGGCAAATGTTGCAGTTGGTACCAGTCCAAGGAGCAGTACATTGACACACACACTCGTCATTAACAATACTGCTTGTACCGTGTGCTGAGCAATCAGTGTTGGTGCATTCAAGGCAGTTTGGGTATTGATATCTTCCTGACACACAGGCATTGCATGCTGCTACGTATCTAGTGGTGTCACATTCGTTGCAACGGGCTCCTGAGAATTGGGTGGCAGGATCACAGCTGCATCCACACGTAGTTGGAGTAGCAACGAAGGCACTGATTGTTCCTGGAGCGGTACAGTCTGCTTGAATTGTACATGGCTCACAGTTTCCATTGCTTCTCATAACATTTCCGAATTCACACTGATTACAGAAGGTACCAGTGTAGCCAGCTTCACAGACACACCTACAACTTTCAGCGTCGCGAACGACTCTGTTACCGTGACCATTACAGAGTGCCTGTTCGTCAGCGCAGTTCTTACAAACCGGGTAGTTAACTCTAGTTCCCTCACATCTACCACAGTCACCAGCAGTAGTTGAGTCGAACTGAGCATTACAAGATGCGCAGTTTTCACCGAACCAACTGTTTCTGCATTTGCATCCACAAGTGCCGTCCTGGTTCATAACAATGTCAGTAGCCTGGTTGGAGCAGTGAGTAGAAACAGTGCATTCAACGCATGCTCCGTTTTGAAGTTCGTAACCAGCCTTGCAGGTGTTACAAGTGGCACCAACCTGTACCCACGGATCTGGGCAGACATCACACTTGGCTCCTTGCCATTGGTTGTTGCAGGTACATGGGCAAGTTGCGAATGGATCATTTGCGACGTTCAAAACACCGTGACCAGTACAGTGAACTGCTGCATCACATGCTCCACATCTTGGGTATGGGTGTGTTGAAGTTGCTGCTGCGCAAGTATCACAGTTCTGAACAGCGGATGGGTCATATGGTGCTGGACACACAGAGCATGTTGGAGGAGCGTAACCATTAATACATGAACAGGTGCAGGTTTGTCTGTCACTGCTAACTAGGGTACCTCTGTTGTTACAATCGATAGAAGGATCACACTGAACACAGTCCTCGTTAACACGTTTCCATCCGACCTTACACTCAGAGCAGTCAGTAGCCGGATCGAATCCGTCCTTGCAGGTAGCACATGAAGGAAGAAGCCATTTGTTTGCGCATGTACAGACACAGTTACTTCCATCACTGGTAAAAACAGTCGCGTGATTAGAGCAGTCAGCTTGGTTGCACTGTTCACACGTTGGTGGGGTGTGACGGCCGATTTGGCAAACCTGGCAGGCGCTTTGTTCAACCTTGTCAGGGCAAGTTCCACAGTCATCACCTTCCCAATGAGTGTTGCACTGACAAACACATTTAGTGGAGTCAGCGTTTGAATTTACATCAGTTGCACGAGTGGCACAGTTGGATGAACTTCCACAACAGTGAACAGGAACACTGCATTGGACACAGGTGTTTCCTTCTTTGACGTATCCTGGGGCACACTGAGTGCATGTCTTGGCAACCGAATCGTACAACCAACCTTCAGTGCACTGCTCACAAGATGCACCCATCCAAGGGAAGTTACATGTGCAGTCACATGAAGTAGAGTCAAAGCTACCCTGAACACCACTAGCGTGATCAGAGCAGTGTGTTACAACACTACACAACTCACATGTTTGTGTGGCAGCTACAAGGTATCTCTCAGAGTCACACTTGCTACAGTCAGGTCCAGTGAATCCAGTGTTACACACACAGTGACATGCGGTGTTTAGTGCGTTGGAAAAGACAGCTGAGGCATGTCCATTACAGTGAGTAGTACTGAGGCACTGTGTACATTCTGGGTGGTTAATGTAACCATTCAAGCATTTATCACAGTTTGGTCCTGTGAATGGGGATGGGCAAGTCTTGCACTTTGGAAGTGCGAAGTTGGTGTCACAGTCGCAAGTGCAGGTTTCACCATTGCCTGAAACAGTTGGGACACCGTTATCACTACAGAAAGCCTTGTCACAGATTCCACATTCTGGGTAGTTGAAGTATCCATTAGCACAAGTGTCGCATGTTGCCTGGTTGTACTTGGCCTCAGGGCAGATGTCACACTTGTCTCCAGTCCATTGACCCTTGCAATCACAGTCACAAACATCACCAACAACCATTGCGCCTCTGGTACCAGCTGTTGAGCAGTAAGTTCCAACAGTACATGGAGAGCATGCTGGGCCACTGAAACCGGCAGCACAGTCAATACAGTTGTCCTGGTCGTAGTTACTTGGACACTGGTTGCATGCTAGTCCGAACCAGTTAGTTCCAGAGTCGCAGGTACATCTACAGGTGTCTCCATCAATAACAGATGATCCGTGATCATTACACTGAGATCTACCACATGTTACACAAATACCATCCTGTCTGAGGTATCCAACAGCACATGACTCACAGCTGCTTCCAGTGTATCCAGTTTGACATTCACACTTGCAGATGTCAGCACTGCCAGACTGAGCAACAACTGGGCTTCCGTAAGCCCCACAATCCTTGTTACACAGATCACATGTTGGGTATCCGTAGTGTTGTGGTGCACAGGCATTGCAGGCTCCGTTGTACTTCGCTTCACAGTTGGTGCATCCAATTCCAGTCCACATTCCCTTTGCAGGGTCACACGTGCAAACGCAGTTCTCACGAGTCTCATCGGAAGTTACGGAAGAAGATCTGGTTGAACAGTGAGTAGCATCAGTACACTGAGTACACCCAGTTACGGTACCCTGAGCATTAACAATGCTGATGTAACCTGCTAGGCAAGTGTTACAGTCTGGTGAAGAGCTGAAAGGAGAATTGCAAGTCAGACAACTGTCAGCTGTAGACCATTGGCTGCGGCAGTTGCAGGTGCAATCAGCTCCATTTCTAGTAACAGAATCAGCATTTCCATGGCAGTTGGACTGAACAGTACAATCACCACATGTAGTTCCAGTACAGGTAGTGCAGGTGCTGTCAAAGTTAGGAGGGCACTGGTTGCAACGAGGTCCAAACCAGTTTCCTTGGCAAGGCTCACATGAGCAGGTCACTCCATCAGAAACTGGAGTTCCTCTGTTGTTGCAAACAGCAGCAGTGCACTCATCACAGTTTGGTCCAAAGTGCGTAGAGATGCATCCAGTGCAAGTCTGCTGACCGTTGACAATCTTAATCGCGTATGGACTCGTGCATGAAGTACAGTCAGGTAGAGCAAAGTTTCCATTACATGAAGTACAGGTGCACTGACCGTTTGCAACTCCAGTAGTTCCACGTCCGTTGCAGGCATTCGCACAGCTGTCACAGTTAGGACCAGCGTGACCAGCAATACACTCATCGCAGTTAGTTCCAGTAAATGGATCTGGGCACTGAAGACAGTCTGGTAGCTGGAAGTTGTTGATGCAGGTACAAGTACAAACATCGTTAACAACTGCAATATCTGAGGCGTGTACTGAATTAGTGCAATGGGTTGCCACAGAGCACAGAACACAGTTCGGGTATCCAGCGTATCCACTAGCACAGGAGTTGCATAGTGTTCCAGTGAACGGTGGGAGGCAGTTACATCTGTCAGCAGCGTTCATGCGGTCATTCTTGCAGACGCAAGTGCAGCCAGAGTGGTCTGGAAGACTGTTGGAATCAATAGCCATTTGTGCCTGGCACTGCTCTGCAGCTGTACACATTGAGCATCTGAATGGAGAAGTACCAGAGATGTAGTAATCAGTATCACAAGCATTACATGTCGCACCAACATATCCAGGATTACATTGACACGTACAGGCTCCACCAGAACTAGTTGCCTGTGATGCTTCACCAACACAGTGTGTTGCTACACTACATGGAACACAGGTATTTCCTGATGGGGTGTAGTTGTCAGCACAGGTAGCACATCCTGTTGGGTTTGCGAAAGCTGGGCAGGTACCACAGTCAGATTCAGTTGTGTAGAATCCCCTGCAGTTGCAAACACAGTTACCCGCGTCCAATGTGAAGCCAACAGCGTTACCATTACATGGGCACCGAAGAGTGCACTCCTGACAGTCTCCGTTTGCTGCAGTCGTCGCGCAAGTGTATCCGGCGGCACTGTCGCATTGTGTACATCTGTCACCACTGAAACCAGGTTTGCAAGTACATCTGCAAGTAGTAGAGTCAACCAGTGTAGCAGCTGTTGATGCAGCACCGTTACAGTAGTTTGAATCACAAGGAACGCAGTCAGTCAATACACCTCCAACCATAACATTTACAAGTCCTGCAATACAAGTCTTGCATTCAGTCTGTTCGTATTTTTCTGGACAGGTTTGGCATCTGTCTCCTGTCCACTTATCTTTACAAGGACCACACTGACAGTTAATACCATTAGCATCACCCTGCGGTGTTACTGAGTTTACGCAAAACAAACTACAGTCAGTGCTACAGTCAGGTCCAGTGTAAGGAGCATTACAGGTACACTTACAGGTAGTTGAGCTACAAGATCCACGGCTACCACAGGTGTTCTGTGGGAAACCTGGGCAGCTACCACCACAGTTGGCGTTACAGGTTCCGGCTGGGCAGTCACATCTGCAAACACCGTTCGCGTCGTACGCGTGTGCAGCTCCGTTCAGACAAACTGGGCAAGTGTTGCAAGTGTCAGGGACTGGTACTACGGCTGCGCAAGCCTTGCAAGTTGGTCCGAAAAACTGCGATGAAGAACAAGCACACTGAAGTACCATTCTACCTGTTCCATCGTCAACACATTCGGCATCAGCTCCACCAACACAAGTTGCTTGTGGATCAACGCAGTCACATGGGCAAGAGCATGCTGGTCCTCCGTAACCGGCATCGCAAATGCATTGTCCCATTCCGTTAGCGCTTTCATGGAATGTACCACGACCACTGCAACAGGTTCCTACACCTGCTGCTGCAGAGCTAATCTGAACACCGTTTCTGTTGAACATTCTACCGTTTGGAAGTGTTGCTTGGTTGCTACCAGTTTCACATGATGCCTGTGGAGCTTCTGGACAACACAAGTCGTTGTCAATAATAGAAATTGGACGAGTTCTGGCAACACAAGTTGGGTATGGGTAAGTCATAGTAGGCAACACTGGAACGAATGTAACAACAATAGTCTTGTCACCATCGATAATAGTGTTGTCTCCAGCAGTGAATGTCGCACTTACACCGTCCTGTTCAGCAGCAGCGAGACTACCGAAAGCAATAGTAGGTGGTGGTCTGGTAATTTCATTAGCAGCAGTGTTAGTCCAATCAGCAGTAACTGAGGTCGCAACATCAAGTCCACCAATGATCTTGAAGTTCAGAATGAAATTTCCTCCTTCAGTAGCAGCTGATGCTCCAGTCACCTGCAAGTCAACAACTCTAATGTTGAACTCCATCGAATAGATGATTCCATTCTGAGTGAGAGTAGCAGCAGCTTGGTATGTTCCTGGGGCAGAATCACCCGCCAGAGATAAGTAAGCAGTGTTTTGTGATTCTCTGTTACCACTGTTGATTGAAGTCTGAACAATGTTAGTAAGAGTACCAGTACTGGTGTGAATAGTCCACAACTGCTGACCAGCAGGAGCTTCAAGTGACTCTCCACTGACAGTGTGAACTGGCGTTGAAACTGCAAGAACACCACCAGCAAAGTCGTTCAAGTTCGATGCCCTCCTCCAGACAATTGAGAATGCATGTCTAGCACATGGAGCAACAACATGAGTGTTAGTATCCTGACTTGTAGAGGTGATAACAGCAGTCAATGGCTGTAAGTTAGGGTCCTCAAGAATAGCAATGTGCCTGTTAGTTTGACGTCTGAATGCCTCTCCACTGCATCCAACTGTTCCACTTGCGCGGAAGTCTAACAGGTATTGACCGAAGACTCCTGTTGGAGGGATGAAGTTACCAGTGTAGGTACCGTCACCGTTTAAGTCAGTTAGGGAAATGTGAGTTTGTTTTCCTAATGGACCAGTTGCTGTAACCATAAAGCTAATATCCTGAAGTGGTTGTAAGGTGTCAATAGGAACAACCTGAGCACTGATTGGAAGAGCACGGCCACTGAAACCAGAGGTTGGTATGCTGACCTTAATAATCATTTTTGTTGATCCAGTGACTCTGGTAGTGACATCAACAGTAGTAACGTCACCAGTCACAGCAATGTTTGCTCCTTCTAATCTCAACTCATAACGTGCGCTGTTACTGAATGGAAGAGTGTATCCCTTCTCTCTTGCAACCGTGCTAAAAGTGATATCACCAACTGTTTGTTCTCCAACAACAACACCGGAACTGGTGACAAGCTGAAGTGTAACCTGATCAACGTTACCTGAAGTCGATACTGTGATGTCAACTGGGTTAGCTCTGCTGTCAACAACGATTGGAATAACAGCCGACTGACCATTTCTTAAAGTGTTAGTTTGAGTCCAAAGTGCTGTAAGACCAGTAATCTCATCAAACAACTCAGCGTAGATGTTCTGTAAATGAGCAGCAGTAGGAGCGTACTTGTAAACACCACCAGTAATACTCGCCATCAAAGTTAATTTCTGGTTTGCTTCACCTTCGGCACAGTCCGGTGACAAACAAATAGTCGAAACGTGATGCTGATGGAACTGCATGAACACAGCCCAAGCACGGTAAGTATCAATAGGGACGCTGTCACGTCCGTCGGTAAGAACAACAATTTGTCTTGGAATATTCTTTGGGGCACCAGTTCTAAGGGCGATGATACCTCCGTAAATACCCATAAGCACGTTGGTACCTCCTCCATTACGGTTCTTAATCATACCAGCGAGAGCAGATCTGTCTGACGTTAGCTGTACGGTGAATACAACTTCAAAGGCGTGCTTGAAATCAACAACGGAAAACCAAGTACCGTCAGGAAGCTTTGCAAGAACATCCTTTGCGGCTGCAATTCTGCTTGCAGTTGGATCGGTGGTTGCCATTGATCCAGACTGGTCAATGACAACAACAACTTCCATTCCACTTCCATCCCAACGAACAGCTTCAGGTCTAACGTGGCTAGTTACAACTTGTGGTGACGCACAAGTGCTTCCACCCAATACTACTTCAACTCTAACACCGCAGGTTCCTCCAGCGACGTTTAAGAGAGCACCAGCCGATAGATAATCACAACCAGTTGTGTAAACTGGAGGTCTAATCAAAAGTCTGTGCATTCCAACTAATTCATCGTACTCAACGAGTGCTGATAATGGAGTGCTTCCAATGTAAGCTCTGAAAGCATTCTCAGGAAAACGAAGAGATCTACTTCTGTCGACTCCATTGTCAGGGTTGTAAGCAGCATCAGCCACGTAAGCCTGAACGTTAACATCAATAGTTGGAAGTGGTGATGATGATGGTCCAACATTAGCAGTCAAGTTATATCCGTATACTCCAGCTGGTGGTGGGATGTCTTGTTGAGGGTTCTGTACGGAAATGATAACGTTACCCTTTGTTGCTACAATTGGAGTCCATGTTTGAGTGTATACTCTGTTGTTTTCAGTGATCGTGTAAACAGCAGTAATAGAAGCAGCGTATGTTCCAGCCCTTGTTGATGTTGCGAGGTTAGCAGTGTTTCCAGTAGTAGTAGCAGTAGACTGACCAGAGATAGTAGTTAATGATGAAAGAGTTACTACTTCTGTTACTGCAGTATCAATCATAGTAGCAGTGATACTTGAAACAGTAACAGTAAATGGACCAGTGTTTGAAAGAGTGACTGTCAATAATGATCCAGAAACACTAGCGCAGAGATCAAGACTGATTTCTAAGTCACAAGGTTCACACATTGAGCATGCTGCTGGCTTTACCACTGCAACCTTTTCAATTCTTGCACCAAATGAGACAGTTCCCGGTACTAATGTACATGGTACATCAGAGGCCTCACGCCTTCCGTGGGAACATGTTCCAGATACGAAGGTCCAGATAACACAATCTCTTGCGTTGCAACAAGTAGCAGCACATTCTTCTTTTGTGACAGCTGACATGACGGTGAAGGATGATGATGGGCAGATGTATGAATCGAGATCACCAACAACATTACATCTACTGTTTGGGTCCCTAACACGAGAATCTAAAGCCATTCTACCAACAGCTCCGTTAAGTGAAGTGGAACTACTGACATCCAAGTACAATGACAGACCTGGGAGGGTGCTTCTGTCTGATGCTCCCATTCCAAATCGAGCAGCAGTTGATTCCGATAATGAGTGTACGGTACCATCAAAGGTTCCGTAACCAGTCAGCTTACCAGTTACCAACTTGTACAACTTCCAGTCACTAGCCTTGACGTAACCTCCGTTGGTGTCGTAGCAGTTGCTGTTCATTTCTAAGATCGAACGTGCAGCAGGATCATTAGTTGGAGCGTACAGAAGAACATCAATTGCGTATCCAGATGAGTAAGTCTTCACACCATTAACAGTTGTTACTACGTGAAGGTTTCCAGTAAGTCTGGCATTCTCGGTACCTCTCTTAAAGCTGAGGCAGTATGGGTCCTTACAGTCAAGGTTTACAATAGTGTTTCCCAATGTGAGTCTGAGTGCTGGAGAATCACCTCCGTCAAAACACGATGAAGCAGCAGCACCAGTTACTTCGTAATCCTCAACTAAGTCAGCGTCAGTGCAGGAGTAACCAGATTCGATACCACAGTTAGCATTACAACCATCATTGCTGTCAGTGTTTCCGTCGTCACAAGTTTCTCCAGATTCTGTGCGGCAGTTACCACAGATAGGTTCGTCCCACATCCATACAACACGTCCTCCGAAAGAAGCAGTCGCGCTTTGGTCTCCTCCTCTAGCGGCGTTTCCACTGTAGAATAAGTCAGCTCCTGATGGTACTTTCCATCCCAAGTTTGAAGATGTGAAAGCAGAGTATCCAGAACAGTAACCTACACCACCTGATCCTACGGTGTTAACAGACGCGGCAGTTCCTGAACCACAACTACAGTACTGAAGTGAGCCAGGGGTGCATCCAACAACAGTCATTTCAGCATCACAGTCAGCATTACATCTAGCAGTAGTCCATCCGTTGGTTGTTCCGAGTGCAGTTACTACGAAACCATTTGTTGGACAAGCTGTTTGAGTTCCACCATGTTCTCCATGAGCAGTTGGGGTACCACCTCCACCTCCAGCAGCAATAATAACAGGCAATGCATCAATCAAGACACGGGTTTGCTTACCACCCTGACCGGCAGCTGAAGAACCCCCAACTTCCATAGTAATAACAGATCCTGGGACTACTGACATTGTTACTTCACAGAATGATCCGTGACCTCCGTGTCCAACAATCTTAATGTAACGATGACCAGCAGCAAGACAACCAGCTTCATTGTTGTTCAACGCCGTTACTGGAACAGTCTGAGGAACACCACCATCCCAGGTAGCTCTTTGGTAACAGTTTCCGAGGTTGGAGTGCTGAGCACCTCCTCCAGCTCCCCAGACTTTGAAGTTTATGCTTCTGGTGTTTGCAGGTACAGTCCAAGTAAGGTCGGCACTGGTGGCACGAGTTTTAGTGAAATCTTGGTACTTGATATTAGTAGAAGGATTATCAATGGCAGTTGATGTTCCCTCAATAGTAAACAAAATGTTATCCAGACAGTACTCTGCATCGTTTGTTGGATCGACATCAATGCGACCGATTTTCCAACCGGACGGAACAAGTTCGAACAAACCTGTTGATGATGATGTGGTTTGTGTAGTCCTTCGATTACCTTCTGTATCAAAGAACGCAACAATCCAGTTAACATTTGGTGAGAAAACGTCAAGCGCTGCGGCAGATACAGGCTTAACAAATTCAACTCTAAAGTTAGTCATTCCCTCACATCTACATGACGGTCCGTTGGTCAGTCCAGAGCCATCGCTCCTTCTGTTGTAGGTCGGCATGATGGCAGCATGACCGACCAACCAAGGGTCCTGAGTTGCCACTTTCATAGGAGTGACACTGTTCACAGTAAACCACTGTGCGTAGGTGTTACCAACTTCCTGGCAGGTGTCAGTTGGTAGCTCCTTAATTTCAGAAACCTCTCCCATCGTAACTTGATATTGGTACTTCGTTCTGGGCTGTTCCGCCTGTACCAAAGCTAGCAGCCCAACCATCGCAAGCTTAGTGTAGCTTGACATGTTGCTCTCTTTTAAAATTGAGAGTTGCTTTTTTTCTCCCTTGTCTTTTTTTTTTTTTTTTTTTTTTTTTTCAAAAAGGTTTTAAGAAATTAAAAAAAAAAAAAAGGGAAAAAGGAAGTCGATATATAAAAATAAAAGACCTGATGGAGGGGGGGGAATTAAAATTAATTAAAAAAAAAAACAAAAAACTACTAAAACACAAAACTAATGAGTAAGCTACTCATAGATGGAAAATTACCATTCATTTTTTTTTTTTTTTTTTTTGACATCTCTGTTCAAGGTGAAAATACAAATAAATAAAAACCGTCGTCAAAAAAAAGATTTACACTTGCTAAATAGTAAAAAGGTTAGGTAGAAAAAAAAAAAAGAAAAAAAAAAAAAAAGGGAAAAAATTTCCTATTTCTGACATCTAATAGTTTTTTTAAAATTCGTCGCTAAGATCTCACGAGCTCTGTCTGCGGGTTTTCTTGTGACATGAGGAAGAATACAGTCGAGAAACGCTTCAGGAAATTCATCCCATTGAGAAGCAATCGCAATTACTTCACTACTAATCTCATCAAATCGGGATGATGACAAATCAGACTCCTTCAGCGCAGATAAAATAATATTTAAAGAAATAGGACGAATGTTTGACTGCTCTACAGAAGGCGGAGGTGTCAGTTTAGTGTTAAACGACTTCAGTAACCATTGATGGCTGAGAAGTTTTGTTACTGACGGTCTATCAGCAGCACTTCCGCAACATTTGCTAACGAAATCCTGAGCAAGTTCAGAAAATTGTTTTAGTAAAACATCAGACTGAATGACGTTATGATTGCACACCAACATCATCGCAGTTTCATTTGAAAAATTTTCCAACGGAACTTCTCCCAACAACATTTTTACAACACACAATCCAACAGCCCAAATGTCACTTTCCTTATTACATTCTCCACCTAAGACTCTCTCTGATGGATACAGATGTGGATGAACCTGAGGAGGTTTATTCTTTAAATACGACTCTATATGAGCAAGTCCATAATCACGAAAATAGATTCTACCTTTCAACCCAACTAGAATACTTGAAGGTTGAATTGATCCATGAAAAGTTGATTTGTGAATAATTTCAATCTCTTTTAGGATATTTATTATAATTTGTTGAGCAATCTGTTCTCTATCACTAGCCTGTCCATTTGAGATATATTGTAGTAGTGGTTGTTGTTCTTTTTGTAAAGCCGGATATGTAATTTGAAGGTTTCCGTTGCTGAAACAAATTGATGTTGGTAGCAATAAACTTTCAATGTCTGAGCTTCGAGCAGACTGTACGACTGAACGCAATGCGTCAGCAGATGCTTCAGAGGCTTCTTGTTCTATAATTAGGTTACTGTGAGTGCTCATTTGTTTTATTTTACATATTGAAGTTGTGTTCTGACAATGAGGGAAATATTCAAAAAAAAAAAAAAATATATAAACTTTTTTTCTAAAGGGATAATAACATAGTACAAAAGTGTAATTTGGTTTAAGTTGATTTCACTCGCTTTCCTCTCGCAGATCGCATCTTATTTTGCAAATCAACTGCCCGAGCGTCAATCTCATCTTTGTATATCTTTATTCGAATCGAATAAATTTTTGATAATTTCTTAATAATAAATGCCTTGCATTGCTCTGGTTTAATAGAACAGTCTACATTGGTTGTGGTTAGCAGTAATCCTGAATTTGAAACGACGGAAACCGTGCCATCACTGTCCCATTTAACAAACAATTCATTACTAGGATACAAAGCGTTGTCTTGAATGAATATATCGCGAGTCTTCAGTGGTTTGATTTTTGTGTTTCGTTCATGTCGAAGTTGCTGAGCATGTGCTCTATGCATAACTTTAAATCCTTTTTTAAAATGACTATTTGTAATCTCAAGCGTCAACGGTGCAATTTCCATCGGTTCCAGTCTTTTAATTTCATCGATCCCGTATTGGGGTTTGTTTTTATATAAAGACGGGTATTCTATTGCGGCAGTACTGGCAATCCTGAACACCAATTGTCTCAAATATTGAATGCAATTATCAGCAGCGACCGTTTTATGGTTTACGACTATATCCAGTGCACTAAAATTGATTCCGCGGTGAATAGTCTCGCGAAGGGGAGCAACTTGGAAAGGGATTTCATCGATGGAGGTGTTCATTAAATCAGCACCGTCAACCAATCCATGAATACCAATGTTGAGAACTACCGATGATGATATTTCATAACTACTGTGAGTTGGTGGTGACACCAGTCTTATTCTACCGATTCCCTTTGCAAGCCATTCCTCAAATAGCACCTCCTCCTCTTCCAGAGATAATTGCGCATCCATTTATCTGTTTTTTTTAAAAAAACAAAAAAAAATAATAAATTCGATTTGTGATTCATTATGTGGACTACAGACTCTTTTAATAACAGAGATTTTTTTTTTTTTTTTTTTTTTTTTTTCCCAAACCACAACAACAGGAACAGACAGCAAAAATAGTATAATAAACAACTCTACGTGTGAACCTAAAATTTTTTTTCAGGCAAAACAGTGGCCTTTTTCTTATGAAAAAAAAAAAAAAAAAAACGTTGTGCTTCCCATTAAGAAGTGAAGACTGCTTTTAAAAGACTGCTGTACAAAAAAAACTCACAAAAAAAAAAAAAAAATTGTTAAGGGAAAAAAAATAAGTAAAACATTCTAAGGCAGGGCACCACATAAAGAAAAAAAGAAACAGCGTAAATGTGCCGACTTCTCTCGAAGTCAAAAAAAAAAAACAAAATAAATTTTTTTTTATTATTTTTTTTTTTTGTAATTGGCAATGAAGGACTTGGGTTTCATGGGAGGTCAAAAAAAAAAAGAACGAAAAAAAAGAAAAAAGCGAAGCCAAAATCATCCATAAGCACTTCTTACAACAGACCACCTGACTTCGATTAAAGTAAGAAGTCCTACGAAGCCTTACGAGGATTTTTTGGACAATTTTTTAACAGATGCTCGTCCCATCCCTCAACCCCAGGTGGAATTTTTTGATAACACAAAACACAAATACTGAATTCCTCTGAATGAGGAACACAGTCCTCAGCTGCGATGTGATCTGCGTACTCTGATTCGAGAATAGCAAACATGCATCGAGGACATTGCTTCATGTGTTTTCTGTTCGAACATTCTAACAACCAATGATCATTAAGCAACATGATCTCTATTACCTGTCCACATAGTTTACATGGGTGAAGCATAGGACAGCTTTTAAGATAGTGTTGGTCTAAAGCCTGTCCTTGGTCTTTATTTTTAACATAGTCTGGATCTTGCCATTTGCAAAATTGACAGGAATCGTCTTCGATATCTTCCTCAGCTGGATCTGGTTGAGGTGTTCTCTGAGGACTTAGTGCTTCTCTGGCTTGTCTTATTTGTTTTTTTGCTTCGTGGTTTCCGTCGATTGACATGCTTGTGTTCATCATCTCCATCTCATGAATTTTACCTCGTTGTGGTGGATGTTGATCACTCTGTTTTATGTTGTTATTATTATTATTATTTTTTTTCAAAGGGAGAGAGGAAAATCAAAAAAAAAAGGGGGGCATACCTGACACTCTTTGTCAATAACAGCCTTCAAAGCAGGTTTGAGATCTGCCGTGTGTCTTGCGACTATTTTACTCGCACCGAGATGACAAAGTTTCGATACTAGTTTGACTCCGGCTTCACGGACTTCTCCGTTTGCGTGTTCCATCGCAGGAAGAGCTACTTTTGACATAATCGTGTCAGCAGGCAACGCATGTTTGTGAAGTCCAAATTTATCGAGTAACAGAGAAAGTGTTGAAACCTTAGCAAGAAGGGGTCTCCAGTGTGATGGAGATGCCTTCTTCTTATCTGAAGGATCACTGAAGATACAAGCAGCCACTTTATCAATACCGAAAACAGGAGATGAGGCCAACATCATTATCATTTCTGTTGATAATTCACGTGTTCGCTGATTACCATCACCAGCCCTCGCAACTAAACAAGTCGCCACGTGATGAAGAGCAGGCGTGACTGAGTGATGTGGCTTTGTAGATATAATTGCCCTGAGAGCATCCATAATGCCGGGAATCACACTGTTAATAGAATCATTTAAACCATATGATTTTAGAGAAATATATTTCAAAAACAAAGCTGTCACGCTACCAATATCTGTTGGAAAAGGACTAGTATCCGTCCCGTTACTGCTCGCAGCAATCTTTCCGGCAACACTTCTGATAGAGGCGTCTCGGAATTGCCACTTCTTAGCAAGTAAACAGCTGGTTGTGTGTTGTCCAAAAGCTGCAACAAATTCCAAATGAGGTCGTAGTTTTGCTTCAGGTATCTCCTCTGGTGCAGATGCTTCAGGTTGCAATGCTGTTATCCTAGAAATTAGATCTTGTTCCCATCCAGCAAGCGAATCAATTTTCGATGCTGCTTTCCTAGCAGTTGTGGGAGCAGCATGCTGTTTCGCAGCGTTGAAAGGATCCTCTGTAGCCATTACCTTTTCTATGTCCCACCATTTCTTTGATGATCCGATGTCGTTTTCTTCATCAGAAACTGGTTCTTTTTGTATCTTATTACTCGAATATACCCTACTAACAGCTGGCTTCTCATCTATCGAAGCTGCCTTTACTGGTGGTTGTGGAGATGATGAATGATTGTACGAAGCAGAACCAACTACTACCTGATCATCATAATTAACATCTACTTTGCTTATTGGAACTGATGGCTTCTTTTCAATTTCTGGTTCAGGAACAGGCTGCGGTGTAGTACCTTGAATTGGAGGCAGTGCTGGTTGAAGCAATGCTGGTTGCTGCTGAACAGCAGGATTTTGAGGATGATCATTCATTGGTGGTAGGCATACAGGTGGTGGAGGTGGTGCAGCATTAGTTTGTTTTGATCCAACCAACGCAGCTCTACTTCTGAGATTATCAATTTCCTGTTTTAATGCTTTCGCTAAGTCATAATCTTCGACAGAGACAGCTTGACTTTTTTGATTCTCCAACATCAACAAGTTATTTCCAACTAATTTCAATGAATCGATCTGTTCTTTCATTTTTTTAGCCAAATCATAATCTTCTTCTTGCACAGCATTTTGTTTCACCGCCGTTAATTCTCTAATTTTCTTCAAAGTGACGGCATCGAACTGCATGTCATACCTAACATCTTGACTTTCCACTCCCTCAGGAGGTTTCATTTCATTTAATGGGATTCCTTCTCCAGTATCTGGTGCGAATATACCTGTTTCTAGGGTGTATGGAGTGGGTGATTGTCTGTATGTTGGACCCATAGAACCAATTACGTTTAAAGCAACAAGACCAACTTGATTGTAATAATTATAAGCATTGATATGGCATTTATGTAGTAGTAGTCTGAGGTACAGAGCATCGCAGTTGACGTGAACTGTTTTCAACTCGCGAGCCATGTAATCAGATTCTTCGTTGGGTGAGAGACTGAGGTAGCCGAGTCGTTTCCAAATTGCTTCTTCAAGACCGTAGTACTCTCGACGTTGACTGCTATCCATTGTTGGTTCAGAGACAAAGACTTCGACTTTGCTGGCGATTTTACTGGCGTGAGAGAGGAATTGAATTTGCTCAACGTAAGTGTCTCCTTTGAACCGAAGAACCATTTCCTGTGGATACTCTGAAAATCTTGGACTCTGCCATCCTTTAGTCTGCGGTGTGTGGTGTAACAACTCTGCTGCTGGACTGCTCTCGTCCTCACCTGTGCAAGCTGCAATGTCAAAAGTTATCTTTTTTTCCATTCTTGGGAAACCCGTCATGTAATTAAGCACCACCAGTCAAAAGACTCAGTGACCTTTTTTAACTGTTTGTTTAGAAATTACGAAATAATCATATTTTTTTTTTCGTTTTTTTTTTAAAGAACAAAAAAAAAAAAAAAAAAAGACCACAAAATTGATTTGTCATCGCCTGTTAATGCATTTCAGTTAACATCTCAAAGGAGGGGGGAATTTTTTAATAATAAAAAAAAACAAAGTCTATCTATTTTATTTTCTTTTTTGTTTTGTTTTGTTTTGAGAATGGTAAGGGAATTTTTTTGTTCGTGCATACTTTTGTTCAGATTAACCTCATATTTCGTTGAACACAATCTCGTCGGCACTAAGGTGACAGATCATGACCACAAGAAAATAACGGCTTTTTTCAAATCTGAATAGTTTCTTCTCCTCGACTACGTCGGTACAAAAAAAAAAAAAAAAAAAAAAAAAAAAAAAAAATTGTCTGTTAGCTTTGCTGCATTACAATGCAGGCATGCTATTCTTTAATCTAAGTTTTGTTATAGGAAGGTGTGCACTAAATACAAAAGATATTTAAATACTAATATACATTATTTTAGATAAACATTTTGACCATAATAAATAAAACGGCTCTTTTTAATTTGAGTCTGTCGGTGCATTAAAAAAAAAAAATTTAAAAAAAAATATAAAAAAATGTATAATACAACGCCACTAAATTCATTTTGTTTTCACTCTAAAGGGGTTTTTTCTTTAAAAAAAATATAAAAAATAAAAAAATAAAAAATTTAAATCTAACTTTTTAACTTGTGAACCCACTATCACTAATTTACCATCCGAAGGGTAAAAAACGTTGAGTTTGACGTCTACAACAGAAAATTCATCCGTTGTCACTCAAAATATCCAAATAGTTCCGTGTTGGTGAATGGCTAAGTACTCTGGTTGATAGTTCATTTGTTAACTGAATCTGAGTAGTGATAAATACTCCTACCAACAGAGATCATTCCGTAGTGTGTTACGCTTGCAGAAGCCATACGATTAAGTCAATAGAAACTTTTATCTGCTGTCGCTCAAAATATCCAACAGTTCCGTATTGGCGAATAGCTTAAGTACTCTTTGTTGGTTTTTTTTCAAGGAGTCTGCATCTAGTTTCCCATAAAAGAGATCTCCTGTCTTGGTTGTATACTTTTTCATCTAATAATGGCTGACCTTGTTGGTAGTTCATTCGTTCTGTGTATGAGGCAACTGGATCTGAATAGTGATATATGCTACTACCAGCAGAGAGCATTCGGTATCGTGTTTCCCATACAGCTGATTTACGTATTTTATCGCTCTCTCTCTTCTTTTCATCCCATCTTTTCTTTTGAGCAAGATGTTTCGTTACTACATCTGTTTTTCTCATACCATTCGATAGTCTGTTTGGTGAATGATGAGCTGTTGGTATAAAAGATAAAGCTGCTTTCTTTTTTGTCCTTACTGGTCTTTCGCTTTCTTCGTATTCACTTGCCTCCTCTTGTTGCTTCATTAAGAGGTATTCTAGTCCTCTGATATAGGCATCGGATACTCTCTCGTATCCATCTCCAGCGAGGATCAATCTAAGCTGTTCTGCTGTCGGTAATGCCATCTTGTATTACTGAAGTTAGTGAATAAGGGATTTATAAAAGGGTAAAGAGCGAGGGAATGAAGAGGAGGGGGAAAAACAAAAAAAAAAAAAAAAAAAAACATGAAAATATTTTTTTTTTTTTTTTTTTTTTTAAAATAAGAACCTATTATTAACTTAACCTAACTGGATTGATAGCAATGGATGGTTTTTGACTGGAGGAAGCCTACCGGGTCTTGTTGTTGTTCTGGAGAACTGATGACGACAAGCATTATCAGTCATGAGACTCGTCATGTTGGCAACAAGTCTAACAGTAGTAGGGTGATCATTACCAAGATAATACGAAGAAACCGAAACCGCATTAACTAAATCACGTTGAGCAGCGACAGCTTCAGTCTCCTCCGGATGACACGATCGAATGGTACTCGACGCTTCTAACAATAAAATATACATATTTATGTCTTTATCTGAGTATTTTTTATTATCATTTCTCTGAATATTTTCAACATTTGGTATCCGATTATTAATAATTTTCAACGCCCTTCTAACCGGAAGCATAGCAGCAGCACTGTTACCATTCTTATGTAATACGGTTGCGTAGTTTAAAAGTGTCCCTGGAGATTCTTCACCAATCATTTCTTCTACGGTAATACAATCTTCAAAAGCTGCCAAGGCACGGAGTAGATCTCCACTGCTATGGTGTAGGCATCCAATGTTGTTAAGTGTTGTTGCTCGTAGACGGTATTGTTCTGATACTTCACCAACGATGCCTTCTTCGCAGGTGATTTGATCTGCCTTTGCAAGGAGTGATTGAGCTAGTCTTTTGGTTTTCTTTGTTAGAGGCCTTCTCAGTAATTCGAGTGACTGTTCATTGCATTGCAGTACAGTTTCTCCATTACAATCAGAAAGGTATGCCGCAGGTAGTAATCTGGGAGTGGATTGAAATCCCGTGGAATTCTTTCCAAGAACCTGCTTATGTTGATTGTTAAGTCTTTCACCATAGGCTATCCTCAGAGCTCTTTTTTGAGTGTCTGCGATTGATTCGTTGCAGTATTGCTTTCGTCTCTGATGTTCCATAACTAATGCGTGTTTTCCACGTACTTGACGTTGCTCTGCGATGGTAAACTTAAGACTATCACGTGCTATTCTATCAACCCATCTTCCCTTTCTAGCAAGATATTCATTCTTACTACTAGCATTTACTAAATCATGTTCCATTCGTCTGTGTAACAATCTCACTTCTCGTTGTTTCTCCGCCGCTGATATCGCCGCAGACACATCAAGTACCATTATTATTTTTTTTTTTTTTTTTTTAAATTCAGTTGTTAGGGGTTCTGTTTAGGGGAATGAAAAGACTACGGCTTATTAAGTGCAATATATATAAATGTAGTTCGACACAAGTGATGCTTTCAGCGGTTGTTAATATTTTTTTTTGATTGTGTTAGAAATTTAAACGAATAGCTGGTTCAAGTGGTTATGAGTTTTTCTTTTTAAAAACACGATTTAGTTCTCGCCCAAGTTTCCACCTCTTTTTTTAAGTATTTTTCTTGTCAACAACTTTCTTGTTTCCTAAGAAATACGCAACGGCTATAATTGGTACCAAAGCAAACCATCCCCAAGCTGAAGGGTAGCGATGCTCTCGCGTATTAACAGTTTTTGATTGTGTTGGAGATGTATACAGAACAGGAGAAAGCAGCTGACATGAATTGTGATCTGAAAATTCCGATGACCAAGACGCTCCGTTATTAGAAAATATTATTGAAAATGGAAGAACAGATGGGAAACTGTCTTTGATGTTTTTAACGCGAGGCTTACTCTGAGAAATAGTTATACGAAGTACTGAATTCACTCCAAATGAAGCAGGTAATTGAAAGGAGATCTTTTCCAACGATGCAACTCTATCGTTGAAGAAGTCATGAGTCTTTGAGTTTAGTTCATCACCGACAATCATTCTAATGTATACATTAACATCTTGTATGATAGACACGGGATAAGGATCGTTCCATGAGATTGTTAGAGCAGCTTCACTGTTTTGTTTGATTTCCAGAGGCTGAAAACATAAATTAGTTTCAACTCGTGGTTTCTCACTACTCTGATAGAATAGAACATTCTGAAATAAGTTTTTTAGAACTGGATGACCATAACCTTGAAATGGGTCTACAGTTGGTTTTGATGAAAGTTTTTTCCAATCACCTTCCCCAGTTAAGTCAACAAACCCACGCAACTTTGTCGCACAGTGAACAAGAGATCCTCTCACCATGGCAGATGAGATATATTTTAATGTGGTATCAGTGCTCATTACTGTTAGTTTTCTTTTTAAAAACGCTTCTCGGATGAGTAATGCCGCACCTGCAATCAAAGCAGTTGCCGGAGAAGAACCAGTATGAGGAACCAATCCATTAGTTGTGTTTGCCTTCGGTAATAAGATGAATTCTCCTGGAGCAACAACATCTGGTTTTGTTCTCAAATTATTTTTTGTTTTTTCTCGAGATCCCCTTCCAGACATTGTCAGCAGATTTTGAGGCGACCAATATTCATCAAACTGTTCATCTTCTGACATGAAAGGACCAGAAACAATACAATGCTCACCCTTAAGAAGTTTATTTATGATGTTTTCTCCTTTGTTTTTTGAGATTAAAACTGACGGTTTGTAAACCTTTACATCTGAATCCAAACACTCCATTGGACCATCAATTCTATTATTGTCGTTAACGATAATGACTAAGTTGGTAGTAGGTTCAGTGTTCAGTACTTTTTCTGTAAACGTACAAATACCACGTCTCGCAATCGACACCGAAGTTGGATTTTTTATTTTCATGAGCATTCCTAATTTTTTACATCCCTGAACACCTCCAGAGTGAATCGATATTTCTGAATTTCGAACGATGTTAACAATTGGATTCGACGCAAACTGAGCCCTGACCGCTACAATCCTCTCAGCCTCATCATCACCACATTGAACTTTAATATACTGACTAGGATAACCAATTACTTCTCTGGTTTCACGGATAGCTTGGATACCTCCAACAGTAAGAGTGTTCTTAGCAATGTGTGGATGACACACTGAACTGTAACTGCAAGATAGGGATTCACGACTTGAGTTTCCACATAATTTTATTGCGTTGTTTCCTGCTGCTCCGACCAGGATAGCATCAGGATTCTTGTATGAAAATAGATTCATTTGAGATACTAATTTCATAGGATCACCTCCACAGAATGCCATTACAAAAGAACGAGTTCCCACATCGTACATTTCTGCTAAGTAATGATGAAGATTGACAGGAAGATCGAATGCTTGATTTTTTGATGTTCCGAAAACAGCAATCTTACTGAGTGGAGCCATGCCATAGTAGTCACTCTGTTCTATTGGAGGTGATCTCGAACCTCCTGGATTTAGTGTAAGTCCGCTACCGCAGTATCCTCCTGCTGCTGCTCCAGCCATAGATGAACCGTGACAATTCTCTTTAGTGTCGTTGTGATGAAGATCTTGATACCTATTGTTGTAATATGATAGCTTCTTGTGATCAACGACTTTTCCATTAGTTTTTATTATTTTATCATCGTCATTAAAAGCGCAGTGTAGGTAGTCAATACCTGTGTCGATTACCCCTACTGTTTCACCAGCTCCCTTCAATCCCATGTCATGTAACGAGTTGCTTCCAATACTGGAACCACTCTGCAAGTAAGGCAGCGCATATCGTAAACCCACAGTGTAATCACATAGTAATATCGAGGTAAGCAGCTTCAAAAGTACTAACATGAAGGTAGCCAACCCAACCTTTATTTTTTATTTTTTTTTATTTTTTTTTTTAAAAAAATGAAAAGTGATCACACGATAGAAACAAAACTAAAAAACAGTATAGTCAGGAATCAAGTAACCATCCGAACTTGGACAAATTCAAATGATATTAAATAGAACAACAGGAATAAAACAAAAGGTGGTCGTACTCGACGTTTCTCTTGTCGTTTATTTTTAACTTATCCCTCACGTGAAATCACTAATTTAGTAGTCGGTGTACCCGAAGTAGTTCTTCCTTCTTCTCGTTATTTTATGAAAACTGAAATAATAAAATATTTTGATACGTTCCGTGTAATTGTCTAAAGTACAAGTTGTCAGCAATCACCTTACTAAGTGATTGTCAACAAGAAGTAATCACAACAAGAGGCATTGTGTACAGGAGGTCCTGTCACATCTCAAACAGGAGTCGAATACTCCGATTGTTTAAATAAAATAACAATTCAATCATGTGATTCTCATGTCAGACGTTGTTGGAATCGTATCAAAATAACTCATCTGACTAACCTTTGATGGAGTTGTGAGACTTCACTTCAGTTAATCAAATGAACGTCCATAGGATTACCAACCACCACGATGACAATTACATCCACATCGCAGTGAGTTACATGCTGAGACACTAATTTTTTTAAATAATTATTCACAGGACGGGACATTAATTCTTTTAAATTACTCATCATAATCATAATAGTCATCGGAGTCATAATAAGAAGTAAATCGACGAGCACTATACCCAACAGTAGGTTGAGGAGCACCATACCCAACAGTAGGTTGAGGAGCACCATACCCAACAGTAGGTTGAGGAGCACTATACCCAACAGTAGGTTGAGGAGCACCATACCCAACAGTAGGTTGAGGAGCACCATACCCAACAGTAGGTTGAGGAGCACCATACCCAACAGTAGGTTGAGGAGCACCATACCCAACAGTAGGTTGAGGAGCACTATACCCAACAGTAGGTTGAGGAGCACCATACCCAACAGTAGGTTGAGGAGCACCATACCCAACAGTAGGTTGAGGAGCACCATACCCAACAGTAGGTTGAGGAGCACTATACCCAACAGTAGGTTGAGGAGCACCATACCCAACAGTAGGTTGAGGAGCACCATACCCAACAGTAGGTTGAGGAGCACTATACCCAACAGTAGGTTGAGGAGCACCATACCCAACAGTAGGTTGAGGAGCACTATACCCAACAGTAGGTTGAGGAGCACCATACCCAACAGTAGGTTGAGGAGCACCATACCCAACAGTAGGTTGAGGAGCACTATACCCAACAGTAGGTTGAGGAGCACCATATCCAACAGTAGGTTGAGGAGCACCATACCCAACAGTAGGTTGAGGAGCACCATACCCAACAGTAGGTTGAGGAGCACCATACCCAACAGTAGGTTGAGGAGCACCATATCCAACAGTAGGTTGAGGAGCACCATACCCAACAGTAGGTTGAGGAGCACCATACCCAACAGTAGGTTGAGGAGCACCATACCCAACAGTAGGTTGAGGAGCACCATACCCAACAGTAGGTTGAGGAGCACCATACCCAACAGTAGGTTGAGGAGCACCATACCCAACAGTAGGTTGAGGAGCACCATACCCAACAGTAGGTTGAGGAGCACCATACCCAACAGTAGGTTGAGGAGCACTATACCCAACAGTAGGTTGAGGAGCACTATACCCAACAGTAGGTTGAGGAGCACCATACCCAACAGTAGGTTGAGGAGCACCATACCCAACAGTAGGTTGAGGAGCACTATACCCAACAGTAGGTTGAGGAGCACTATACCCAACAGTAGGTTGAGGAGCACCATACCCAACAGTAGGTTGAGGAGCACCATATCCAACAGTAGGTTGAGGAGCACCATACCCAACAGTAGGTTGAGGAGCACCATACCCAACAGTAGGTTGAGGAGCACCATATCCAACAGTAGGTTGAGGAGCACCATACCCAACAGTAGGTTGAGGAGCACCATACCCAACAGTAGGTTGAGGAGCACCATACCCAACAGTAGGTTGAGGAGCACCATACCCAACAGTAGGTTGAGGAGCACCATACCCAACAGTAGGTTGAGGAGCACCATACCCAACAGTAGGTTGAGGAGCACCATACCCAACAGTAGGTTGAGGAGCACCATACCCAACAGTAGGTTGAGGAGCACCATGAGGTTTTTTCAAAATAGGAATCAAAGTGGATTCTTTTGCACAATTTTTCTTAGGAGCTTTCTTTTTCCCTATGTATCTGTCTCCTATTAGCATCTACAGGTCGAGTAACAATTGGAGCCTTTTTACCAAATCTTCTCCGTGACATGATGTGTTCACCTGCTAAGCAGGATGACAGTTCTTTGTTATCAATCGCATCCCACATTATTGCTTTTGAAACACCTTCTCTCGATAATTGCTGGATCATCACATTGCGAGCTACTTCCTTCTGCTCATCATCTGTTAAGGATGCTTCAATACAGACCTCCTGCATAAGTGACAACAATTCATCCTCACATGACAGGGATGGCACTACTCTAGTTGAGAACAGTACACACACATCCTCAGCAGTAAACTCTTTGAAGGAAGAACTATTGTTTTTTGAAAGACAGCCGCCCTCTTCTAGTTTCTCGTGACAAACCTTGATGAGTAACTCGCTGTGTGTCTCCCGTGACAGTCTGAGTAGTCGACACACATCACTGTCTTCGATTTGATGAGACACATGCTCAGAAATATCATTTAATAGTGACCTACACGTGATGTTGAGGTCCAGTATTTGTCTTCCAGTTGTAACCATATTCTTGATCAAATCCAACAGAAGATTTCTAATTTCCTCCGCCTGCAAGTAGCAAACAAGTCGGTAAATGTTTTCAAGCTGTTTTACATCGAGAGCAACGTCTACTTGTGCTCCATACATCAATTGCATAACAAATAGGAAGTCATCCTGAGATACGAAATCAAGGTCAATAATTATATGTTTCGACGCGGACTCTTTAAAATCACTCAGAGCGGAACTAAAATATTTCGAGCTAGCTTCCACCATCATTCGATAGACAACTCCGATAAAGGCTACCTTCAGAGCGGAACTAAAATATTTCGAGCTAGCTTTCACCATCATTCGATAGACAACTCCGATAAAGGCTACCTTCAGAGCGGAACTAAAATATTTCGAGCTAGCTTCCACCATCATTCGATAGACAACTCCGATAAAGGTTACCTTCAGAGCGGAACTAAAATATTTCGAGCTAGCTTCCACCTTCATTCGATACAACTCATAGACATCTCTGTTAAAGGTTACCTTCAGAGCGGAACTAAAATATTTCGAGGCAGCTTCCACCATCACTCGATGCAACGCATAGTCAGTTCTGTTAGAGGTTACCTTCAGATCGGAACTAAAGTATTTCGAGCCAGCTTCCACCATCATTCGATGCAACGCATAGTCAGTTCCGTTAAAGGTTACCTTCAGATCTGATGTTCTCGTATCGTTGATTGAATCTGACCGATCGATACTACAGACGGCTACTTTCGTTTTTTTGGTTTTATATGAAAACATTTCTCAAAATCCGTCAAAACTTTAGAAAAGAATAAATAATATTAATTAACCGAGTTAATGAACTGCACCTGTTGTGGAATTAAATCAAATCATAACAACACTTTTAAAGGTATCAAGAATAATAGTATTTAAGATAAGAAGGTGTAATTTATTAAAAGAGCGGATCAGAGTTAACAGCAGAGAAGATCATGGTTGCGATGGCCTTCACTTTCTCGCTTTTCTTTTTTGAATTAGAGCAAAACCTGTTTTGAGAAGGAAGGCGTGACAAAAAAAAAAAAACCACACGAGGCAAGACAACAAAGACTGCTACAGAACATCGCCCGTGCAATGCGGGAACACCGTAAACGTACGTAACCAGCAGCGTACGGCGCCCGAGAAGGAGTAGGAATCCTGTTCAGAGACTTCACTTCAGTTAAGCAAATGAACGTTAGCTTGTAACTCAACAGAGATAGACACCTCATAAGATTACCAACAACCACGATGACAATTACATCCACATCGCGGTATATTACACGGTATTTGCTGGGACACTAAATGATTACCAAAAGGATTCATAGAAATCTGTCTCCCAAAAGTATCTACAGGACCATACCCAACAGTAACAGGTTGCGGAGCAACATGAGAAAATAGAAAAACAGGATTGCGCATTTATTGAATTGCACAATCATTCTTTTTCCCATCCCATTAGCACAATTGGAGCCTTTTGACTAAATCGTCTCGCTAACCAGATGTGTTCACCCGCTAAGCAGGATGACAGTTCTTTGTTATCAACCGCATCCCACAACAATGCTTTTGAAACCCCCTCTTGCGATAATTCCTGGAACACCACATTGCGAGCTACTTCCTTCTGCTCATCATCTGTTAAGGATGCTTCAATACAGACCTCCTGCATAAGTGACAACAATTCATCCTCACTTGACAGGGATGGCACTACTCTAGTTGAGAACAGTACACACACATCCTCAGCAGTAAACTCTTTGAAGGAAGAAATATTGTCTCTTGAAAGACAGTCGCCCCCCGCTAGAACTTCGTGACAAACCTTGATGAGTAACTCGCTGTGTGTCTCCCGTGACAGTCTGAGTAGTCGACACACATCACTGTCTTCGATTTGATGAGACACATGCTCAGAAATATCATTTAATAGTGATCTATACGTGATGTTGAGGTCCAGTATTTGTCTTCCAGTTGTAACCATTTTCTTGATCAAATCCAACAGATGATTTCTAATTCCTGCTATCTGTAAGTAGCAAACAAGTCGGTAAAGGTTTTCAAGCTGTTTTACATCGAGAGCAACGTCTACTTGTGCTCCATATATCCAACGGACTACAAATAGGAAGTCATTCTGAGATACGAAATCAAGGTCAATAATTATATGTTTCGACGCGGACTCTTCAAAATCACTCAAAGCAGAACTAAAATATTTCGAGGCAGCTTCCACCATCATTCGATGCAACGCATAGTCAGTTCCGTTAAAGGTTACCTTCAGATCTGATGTTCTCGTATCGTTGATTGAATCTGACCGATCGATACTACGGACGGCTACTTTCGTTTTTTTGGTTTTATTTGATAACATTTCTCAAAATACGTCAAAACTTTAGAAAAGAATAAATAATATTAATTAACCGAGTTAATGAACTGCACCTGTTGTGGAATTAAATCAAATCATAACAACACTTTTAAAGGTATCAAGAATAATAGTATTTAAGATAAGAAGGTGTAATTTATTAAAAGAGCGGATCAGAGTTAACAGCAGAGAAGATCATGGTTGCGATGGCCTTCACTTTCTCGCTTTTCCTTTTTGGATTAGAGCAAACCCTGTTTTGAGAAGGAAGGCGTGACAAAAAAACAAACCACACAAGGCAAGACAACAAAGACTGCTACAGAACATCGCCCGTGCAATGCGGGAACACCGTAAACGTACGCTGCTGGTTATTTTAAACGAATTTAAACGAATAGCTGGTTCAAGTGGTTATGAGTTTTTTTTTCAAAACACGATTTAATTCCATCTCCCCCCTCACCCAAGTTTCCACCTCTTTTTTTAAGTATTTTTCTTGTCAACAACCTTCTTTTTTCCTAAGAAATACGCAACGGCTATAATTGGTACCAAAGCAAACCATCCCCAAGCTGAAGGGTAGCGATGCTCTCGCGTATTAACAGTTTTTGATTGTGTTGGAGATGTATACAGAACAGGAGAAAGCAGCTGACATGAATTGTGATCTGAAAATTCCGATGACCAAGACGCTCCGTTATTAGAAAATATTATTGAAAAGGGTAAAACAGATGGGAAACTGTCTTTGATGTTTTTAACGCGAGGCTTACTCTGAGAAATAGTTATACGAAGTACTGAATTCACACCAAATGAAGCAGGTAATTGAAAGGAGATCTTTTCCAACGATGCAACTCTATCGTTGAAGAAGTCATGAGTCTTTGAGTTTAGTTCATCACCGACAATCATTCTAATGTATACATTAACATCTTGTATGATAGACACGGGATAAGGATCGTTCCATGAGATTGTTAGAGCAGCTTCACTGTTTTGTTTTATTTCCAGAGGCTGAAAACATAAATTAGTTTCAACTCGTGGTTTCTCACTACTCTGATAGAATAGAACATTCTGAAATAAGTTTTTTAGAACTGGATGACCATAACCTTGAAATGGGTCTACAGTTGGTTTTGATGAAAGTTTTTTCCAATCACCTTCCCCAGTTAAGTCAACAAACCCACGCAACTTTGTCGCACAGTGAACAAGAGATCCTCTCACCATGGCAGATGAGATATATTTTAATGTGGTATCAGTGCTCATTACTGTTAGTTTTCTTTTTAAAAACGCTTCTCGGATGAGTAATGCCGCACCTGCAATCAAAGCAGTTGCCGGAGAAGAACCAGTATGAGGAACCAATCCATTAGTTGTGTTTGCCTTCGGTAATAAGATGAATTCTCCTGGAGCAACAACATCTGGTTTTGTTCTCAAATTATTTTTTGTTTTTTCTCGAGATCCCCTTCCAGACATTGTCAGCAGATTTTGAGGCGACCAATATTCATCAAACTGTTCTTCTTCTGACATGAAAGGACCAGAAACAATACAATGTTCACCCTTAAGAAGTTTATTTATGATGTTTTCTCCTTTGTTTTTTGAGATTAAAACTGACGGTTTGTAAACCTTTACATCTGAATCCAAACACTCCATTGGACCATCAATTCTATTATTGTCGTTAACGATAATGACTAAGTTAGTAGTAGGTTCAGTGTTCAGTACTTTTTCTGTAAACGTACAAATACCACGTCTCGCAATCGACACCGAAGTTGGATTTTTTATTTTCATGAGCATTCCTAATTTTTTACATCCCTGAACACCTCCAGAGTGAATCGATATTTCTGAATCACGAACGATATTAACAATTGGATTCGATGCAAACTGAGCCCTGACCGCTACAATCCTCTCAGCCTCATCATCACCACATTGAACTTTAATATACTGACTAGGATAACCAATTACTTCTCTGGTTTCACGAATAGCTTGGATACCTCCAACAGTAAGAGTGTTCTTAGCAATGTGTGGATGGCACACTGAACTGTAACTGCAAGATAGGGATTCACGACTTGAGTTTCCACATAATTTTATTGCGTTGTTTCCTGCTGCTCCGACCAGGATAGCATCAGGATTCTTGTATGAAAATAGATTCATTTGAGATACTAATTTCATAGGATCACCTCCACAGAATGCCATTACAAAAGAACGAGTTCCCACATCGTACATTTCTGCTAAGTAATGATGAAGATTGACAGGAAGATCGAATGCTTGATTTTTTGATGTTCCGAAAACAGCAATCTTACTGA
Source organism: Flectonema sp. DT1601 (assembly GCA_964019425.1). Taxonomy (NCBI): domain Eukaryota; phylum Euglenozoa; class Diplonemea; order Diplonemida; family Diplonemidae; genus Flectonema; species Flectonema sp. DT1601. The sequence continues at coordinate 362,382 of OZ025837.1, forward strand.
GTGGAGCCATGCCATAGTAGTCACTCTGTTCTATTGGAGGTGATCTCGAACCTCCTGGATTTAGTGTAAGTCCGCTACCGCAGTATCCTCCTGCTGCTGCTCCAGCCATAGATGAACCGTGACAATTTTCTTTAGTGTCATTGTGATGAAGATCTTGATACCTATTGTTGTAATATGATAGCTTCTTGTGATCAACGACTTTTCCATTAGTTTTTATTATTTTATCATCGTCATTAAAAGCGCAGTGTAGGTAGTCAATACCTGTGTCGATTACCCCTACTGTTTCACCAGCTCCCTTCAATCCCATGTCATGTAACGAGTTGCTTCCAATACTGGAACCACTCTGCAAGTAAGGCAGCGCATATCGTAAACCCACAGTGTAATCACATAGTAATATCGAGGTAAGCAGCTTCAAAAGTACTAACATGAAGGTAGCCAACCCAACCTTTATTTTTTATTTTTTTTTTATTTTTTTTTTTAAAAAAATGAAAAGTGATCACACAATAGAAACAAAACTAAAAAAACAGTATAGTCAGGAATCAAGTAACCATCTGAACTTAGACAAATTCAAATGATATTAAATAGAACAACAGGAATAAAACAAAAGGTGGTCGTACTCGACGTTTCTCTTGTCGTTTATTTTTAACTTATCCCTCACGTGAAATCACTAATTTAGTAGTCGGTGTACCCGAAGTAGTTCTTCCTTCTTCTCGTCATTTTATGAAAACTGAAATAATAAAATATTTTGATACGTTCCGTGTAATTGTCTAAAGTACAAGTTGTCAGCAATCACCTTACTAAGTGATTGTCAACAAGAAGTAATCACAACAAGAGGCATTGTGTACAGGAGGTCCTGTCACATCTCAAACAGGAGTCGAATACTCCGATTGTTTAAATAAAATAACAATTCAATCATGTGATTCTCATGTCAGACGATGTTGGAATCGTATCAAAATAACTCATCTGACTAACCTTTGATGGAGTTGTGAGACTTCACTTCAGTTAATCAAATGAACGTCCATAGGATTACCAACCACCACGATGACAATTACATCCACATCGCAGTGAGTTACATGCTGAGACACTAATTTTTTTAAATAATTATTCACAGGACGGGACATTAATTCTTTTAAATTAGTCATCATAATCATAATAGTCATCGGAGTCATAATAAGAAGTAAATCGACGAGCACTATACCCAACAGTAGTTTGAGGAGCACCATATCCAACAGTAGGTTGAGGAGCACCATATCCAACAGTAGGTTGAGGAGCACTATACCCAACAGTAGGTTGAGGAGCACCATACCCAACAGTAGGTTGAGGAGCACCATACCCAACAGTAGGTTGAGGAGCACTATACCCAACAGTAGGTTGAGGAGCACCATACCCAACAGTAGGTTGAGGAGCACCATACCCAACAGTAGGTTGAGGAGCACCATACCCAACAGTAGGTTGAGGAGCACTATACCCAACAGTAGGTTGAGGAGCACTATACCCAACAGTAGGTTGAGGAGCACCATATCCAACAGTAGGTTGAGGAGCACTATACCCAACAGTAGGTTGAGGAGCACCATACCCAACAGTAGGTTGAGGAGCACCATACCCAACAGTAGGTTGAGGAGCACTATACCCAACAGTAGGTTGAGGAGCACTATACCCAACAGTAGGTTGAGGAGCACCATATCCAACAGTAGGTTGAGGAGCACTATACCCAACAGTAGGTTGAGGAGCACCATACCCAACAGTAGGTTGAGGAGCACCATATCCAACAGTAGGTTGAGGAGCACTATACCCAACAGTAGGTTGAGGAGCACCATACCCAACAGTAGGTTGAGGAGCACCATACCCAACAGTAGGTTGAGGAGCACTATACCCAACAGTAGGTTGAGGAGCACTATACCCAACAGTAGGTTGAGGAGCACCATATCCAACAGTAGGTTGAGGAGCACTATACCCAACAGTAGGTTGAGGAGCACCATACCCAACAGTAGGTTGAGGAGCACCATACCCAACAGTAGGTTGAGGAGCACCATACCCAACAGTAGGTTGAGGAGCACTATACCCAACAGTAGGTTGAGGAGCACCATACCCAACAGTAGGTTGAGGAGCACCATACCCAACAGTAGGTTGAGGAGCACCATACCCAACAGTAGGTTGAGGAGCACTATACCCAACAGTAGGTTGAGGAGCACTATACCCAACAGTAGGTTGAGGAGCACCATATCCAACAGTAGGTTGAGGAGCACTATACCCAACAGTAGGTTGAGGAGCACCATACCCAACAGTAGGTTGAGGAGCACCATACCCAACAGTAGGTTGAGGAGCACTATACCCAACAGTAGGTTGAGGAGCACTATACCCAACAGTAGGTTGAGGAGCACCATATCCAACAGTAGGTTGAGGAGCACTATACCCAACAGTAGGTTGAGGAGCACCATACCCAACAGTAGGTTGAGGAGCACCATATCCAACAGTAGGTTGAGGAGCACTATACCCAACAGTAGGTTGAGGAGCACCATACCCAACAGTAGGTTGAGGAGCACCATACCCAACAGTAGGTTGAGGAGCACTATACCCAACAGTAGGTTGAGGAGCACTATACCCAACAGTAGGTTGAGGAGCACCATATCCAACAGTAGGTTGAGGAGCACTATACCCAACAGTAGGTTGAGGAGCACCATACCCAACAGTAGGTTGAGGAGCACCATACCCAACAGTAGGTTGAGGAGCACCATACCCAACAGTAGGTTGAGGAGCACTATACCCAACAGTAGGTTGAGGAGCACCATACCCAACAGTAGGTTGAGGAGCACCATACCCAACAGTAGGTTGAGGAGCACCATACCCAACAGTAGGTTGAGGAGCACCATACCCAACAGTAGGTTGAGGAGCACCATACCCAACAGTAGGTTGAGGAGCACCATACCCAACAGTAGGTTGAGGAGCACCATACCCAACAGTAGGTTGAGGAGCACCATACCCAACAGTAGGTTGAGGAGCACTATACCCAACAGTAGGTTGAGGAGCACCATACCCAACAGTAGGTTGAGGAGCACCATACCCAACAGTAGGTTGAGGAGCACCATGAGGTTTTTTCAAAATAGGAATCAAAGTGGATTCTTTTGCACAATTTTTCTTAGGAGCTTTCTTTTTCCCTATGTATCTGTCTCCTATTAGCATCTACAGGTCGAGTAACAATTGGAGCCTTTTTACCAAATCTTCTCCGTGACATGATGTGTTCACCTGCTAAGCAGGATGACAGTTCTTTGTTATCAATCGCATCCCACATTATTGCTTTTGAAACACCTTCTCTCGATAATTGCTGGATCATCACATTGCGAGCTACTTCCTTCTGCTCATCATCTGTTAAGGATGCTTCAATACAGACCTCCTGCATAAGTGACAACAATTCATCCTCACATGACAGGGATGGCACTACTCTAGTTGAGAACAGTACACACACATCCTCAGCAGTAAACTCTTTGAAGGAAGAACTATTGTTTTTTGAAAGACAGCCGCCCTCTTCTAGTTTCTCGTGACAAACCTTGATGAGTAACTCGCTGTGTGTCTCCCGTGACAGTCTGAGTAGTCGACACACATCACTGTCTTCGATTTGATGAGACACATGCTCAGAAATATCATTTAATAGTGACCTACACGTGATGTTGAGGTCCAGTATTTGTCTTCCAGTTGTAACCATATTCTTGATCAAATCCAACAGAAGATTTCTAATTTCCTCCGCCTGCAAGTAGCAAACAAGTCGGTAAATGTTTTCAAGCTGTTTTACATCGAGAGCAACGTCTACTTGTGCTCCATACATCAATTGCATAACAAATAGGAAGTCATCCTGAGATACGAAATCAAGGTCAATAATTATATGTTTCGACGCGGACTCTTTAAAATCACTCAGAGCGGAACTAAAATATTTCGAGCTAGCTTCCACCATCATTCGATAGACAACTCCGATAAAGGCTACCTTCAGAGCGGAACTAAAATATTTCGAGCTAGCTTTCACCATCATTCGATAGACAACTCCGATAAAGGCTACCTTCAGAGCGGAACTAAAATATTTCGAGCTAGCTTCCACCATCATTCGATACAACTCATAGACATCTCCGTTAAAGGTTACCTTCAGAGCGGAACTAAAATATTTCGAGGCAGCTTCCACCATCACTCGATGCAACGCATAGTCAGTTCTGTTAGAGGTTACCTTCAGATCGGAACTAAAGTATTTCGAGCCAGCTTCCACCATCATTCGATGCAACGCATAGTCAGTTCCGTTAAAGGTTACCTTCAGATCTGATGTTCTCGTATCGTTGATTGAATCTGACCGATCGATACTACAGACGGCTACTTTCGTTTTTTTGGTTTTATATGAAAACATTTCTCAAAATCCGTCAAAACTTTAGAAAAGAATAAATAATATTAATTAACCGAGTTAATGAACTGCACTTGTTGTGGAATTAAATCAAATCATAACAACACTTTTAAAGGTATCAAGAATAATAGTATTTAAGATAAGAAGGTGTAATTTATTAAAAGAGCGGATCAGAGTTAACAGCAGAGAAGATCATGGTTGCGATGGCCTTCACTTTCTCGCTTTTCTTTTTTGGATTAGAGCAAAACCTGTTTTGAGAAGGAAGCCGTGACAAAAAAAAAAAACCACACGAGGCAAGACAACAAAGACTGCTACAGAACATCGCCCGTGCAATGCGGGAACACCGTAAACGTACGTAACCAGCAGCGTACGGCGCCCGAGAAGGAGTAGGAATCCTGTTCAGAGACTTCACTTCAGTTAATCAAATGAACGTTAGCTTGTAACTCAACAGGGATAGACACCTCATAAGATTACCAACAACCACGATGACAATTACATCCACATCGCGGTATATTACACGGTATTTGCTGGGACACTAAATGATTACCAAAAGGATTCATAGAAATCTGTCTCCCAAAAGTATCTACAGGACCATACCCAACAGTAACAGGTTGCGGTGCAACATGAGAAAATAGAAAAACAGGATTGCGCATTTATTGAATTGCACAATCATTCTTTTTCCCATCCCATTAGCACAATTGGAGCCTTTTGACTAAATCGTCTCGCTAACCAGATGTGTTCACCCGCTAAGCAGGATGACAGTTCTTTGTTATCAACCGCATCCCACAACAATGCTTTTGAAACCCCCTCTTGCGATAATTCCTGGAACACCACATTGCGAGCTACTTCCTTCTGCTCATCATCTGTTAAGGATGCTTCAATACAGACCTCCTGCATAAGTGACAACAATTCATCCTCACTTGACAGGGATGGCACTACTCTAGTTGAGAACAGTACACACACATCCTCAGCAGTAAACTCTTTGAAGGAAGAAATATTGTCTCTTGAAAGACAGTCGCCCCCCGCTAGAACTTCGTGACAAACCTTGATGAGTAACTCGCTGTGTGTCTCCCGTGACAGTCTGAGTAGTCGACACACATCACTGTCTTCGATTTGATGAGACACATGCTCAGAAATATCATTTAATAGTGATCTATACGTGATGTTGAGGTCCAGTATTTGTCTTCCAGTTGTAACCATTTTCTTGATCAAATCCAACAGATGATTTCTAATTCCTGCTATCTGTAAGTAGCAAACAAGTCGGTAAAGGTTTTCAAGCTGTTTTACATCGAGAGCAACGTCTACTTGTGCTCCATATATCCAACGGACTACAAATAGGAAGTCATTCTGAGATACGAAATCAAGGTCAATAATTATATGTTTCGACGCGGACTCTTCAAAATCACTCAAAGCAGAACTAAAATATTTCGAGGCAGCTTCCACCATCATTCGATGCAACGCATAGTCAGTTCCATTAAAGGTTACCTTCAGATCTGATGTTCTCGTATCGTTGATTGAATCTGACCGATCGATACTACGGACGGCTACTTTCGTTTTTTTGGTTTTATTTGATAACATTTCTCAAAATACGTCAAAACTTTAGAAAAGAATAAATAATATTAATTAACCGAGTTAATGAACTGCACCTGTTGTGGAATTAAATCAAATCATAACAACACTTTTAAAGGTATCAAGAATAATAGTATCTAAGATAAGAAGGTGTAATTTATTAAAAGAGCGGATCAGAGTTAACAGCAGAGAAGATCATGGTTGCGATGGCCTTCACTTTCTCGCTTTTCCTTTTTGGATTAGAGCAAAACCTGTTTTGAGAAGGAAGGCGTGACAAAAAAACAAACCACACAAGGCAAGACAACAAAGACTGCTACAGAACATCGCCCGTGCAATGCGGGAACACCGTAAACGTACGCTGCTGGCTATTTTAAACGAATTTAAACGAATAGCTGGTTCAAGTGGTTATGAGTTTTTTTTCAAAACACGATTTAGTTCCATCTCCCCCCTCACCCAAGTTTCCACCTCTTTTTTTAAGTATTTTTCTTGTCAACAACCTTCTTGTTTCCTAAGAAATACGCAACGGCTATAATTGGTACCAAAGCAAACCATCCCCAAGCTGAAGGGTAGCGATGCTCTCGCGTATTAACAGTTTTTGATTGTGTTGGAGATGTATACAGAACAGGAGAAAGCAGCTGACATGAATTGTGATCTGAAAATTCCGATGACCAAGACGCTCCGTTATTAGAAAATATTATTGAAAATGGAAGAACAGATGGGAAACTGTCTTTGATGTTTTTAACGCGAGGCTTACTCTGAGAAATAGTTATACGAAGTACTGAATTCACTCCAAATGAAGCAGGTAATTGAAAGGAGATCTTTTCCAACGATGCAACTCTATCGTTGAAGAAGTCATGAGTCTTTGAGTTTAGTTCATCACCGACAATCATTCTAATGTATACATTAACATCTTGTATGATAGACACGGGATAAGGATCGTTCCATGAGATTGTTAGAGCAGCTTCACTGTTTTGTTTGATTTCCAGAGGCTGAAAACATAAATTAGTTTCAACTCGTGGTTTCTCACTACTCTGATAGAATAGAACATTCTGAAATAAGTTTTTTAGAACTGGATGACCATAACCTTGAAATGGGTCTACAGTTGGTTTTGATGAAAGTTTTTTCCAATCACCTTCCCCAGTTAAGTCAACAAACCCACGCAACTTTGTCGCACAGTGAACAAGAGATCCTCTCACCATGGCAGATGAGATATATTGTAATGTGGTATCAGTGCTCATTACTGTTAGTTTTCTTTTTAAAAACGCTTCTCGGATAAGTAATGCCGCACCTGCAATCAAAGCAGTTGCCGGAGAAGAACCAGTATGAGGAACCAATCCATTAGTTGTGTTTGCCTTCGGTAATAAGATGAATTCTCCTGGAGCAACAACATCTGGTTTTGTTCTCAAATTATTTTTTGTTTTTTCTCGAGATCCCCTTCCAGACATTGTCAGCAGATTTTGAGGCGACCAATATTCATCAAACTGTTCTTCTTCTGACATGAAAGGACCAGAAACAATACAATGCTCACCCTTAAGAAGTTTATTTATGATGTTTTCTCCTTTGTTTTTTGAGATTAAAACTGACGGTTTGTAAACCTTCACATCTGAATCCAAACACTCCATTGGACCATCAATTCTATTATTGTCGTTAACGATAATGACTAAGTTGGTAGTAGGTTCAGTGTTCAGTACTTTTTCTGTAAACGTACAAATACCACGTCTCGCAATCGACACCGAAGTTGGATTTTTTATTTTCATGAGCATTCCTAATTTTTTACATCCCTGAACACCTCCAGAGTGAATCGATATTTCTGAATTTCGAACGATGTTAACAATTGGATTCGACGCAAACTGAGCCCTGACCGCTACAATCCTCTCAGCCTCATCATCACCACATTGAACTTTAATATACTGACTAGGATAACCAATTACTTCTCTGGTTTCACGGATAGCTTGGATACCTCCAACAGTAAGAGTGTTCTTAGCAATGTGTGGATGACACACTGAACTGTAACTGCAAGATAGGGATTCACGACTTGAGTTTCCACATAATTTTATTGCGTTGTTTCCTGCTGCTCCGACCAGGATAGCATCAGGATTCTTGTATGAAAATAGATTCATTTGAGATACTAATTTCATAGGATCACCTCCACAGAATGCCATTACAAAAGAACGAGTTCCCACATCGTACATTTCTGCTAAGTAATGATGAAGATTGACAGGAAGATCGAATGCTTGATTTTTTGATGTTCCGAAAACAGCAATCTTACTGAGTGGAGCCATGCCATAGTAGTCACTCTGTTCTATTGGAGGTGATCTCGAACCTCCTGGATTTAGTGTAAGTCCGCTACCGCAGTATCCTCCTGCTGCTGCTCCAGCCATAGATGAACCGTGACAATTCTCTTTAGTGTCGTTGTGATGAAGATCTTGATACCTATTGTTGTAATATGATAGCTTCTTGTGATCAACGACTTTTCCATTAGTTTTTATTATTTTATCATCGTCATTAAAAGCGCAGTGTAGGTAGTCAATACCTGTGTCGATTACCCCTACTGTTTCACCAGCTCCCTTCAATCCCATGTCATGTAACGAGTTGCTTCCAATACTGGAACCACTCTGCAAGTAAGGCAGCGCATATCGTAAACCCACAGTGTAATCACATAGTAATATCGAGGTAAGCAGCTTCAAAAGTACTAACATGAAGGTAGCCAACCCAACCTTTATTTTTTATTTTTTTTTATTTTTTTTTTTAAAAAAATGAAAAGTGATCACACGATAGAAACAAAACTAAAAAACAGTATAGTCAGGAATCAAGTAACCATCCGAACTTGGACAAATTCAAATGATATTAAATAGAACAACAGGAATAAAACAAAAGGTGGTCGTACTCGACGTTTCTCTTGTCGTTTATTTTTAACTTATCCCTCACGTGAAATCACTAATTTAGTAGTCGGTGTACCCGAAGTAGTTCTTCCTTCTTCTCGTTATTTTATGAAAACTGAAATAATAAAATATTTTGATACGTTCCGTGTAATTGTCTAAAGTACAAGTTGTCAGCAATCACCTTACTAAGTGATTGTCAACAAGAAGTAATCACAACAAGAGGCATTGTGTACAGGAGGTCCTGTCACATCTCAAACAGGAGTCGAATACTCCGATTGTTTAAATAAAATAACAATTCAATCATGTGATTCTCATGTCAGACGATGTTGGAATCGTATCAAAATAACTCATCTGACTAACCTTTGATGGAGTTGTGAGACTTCACTTCAGTTAATCAAATGAACGTCCATAGGATTACCAATCACCACAAGATGACAATGACATGCACATCGCAGTGAGTTACATGCTGGGACATTCTAATTATTCACAGGACGGGACATTAATTCTTTTAAACTACTCATCAGAGCCAAATAAGCTATCGGAGTCTTCTAAAGCAGTAAATCGACGAGCACCATACCCAGCAGGAACTGGTTGAGGAGCACCATACCCAGCAGTAACAGGTTGAGGAGCACCATACCCGGCAGTAAAAGGTTGTGGAGCACCATACCCAGCAGGAACTGGTTGAGGAGCACCATACCCGGCAGTAAAAGGTTGTGGAGCACCATACCCAGCAGGAACTGGTTGAGGAGCACCATACCCAGCAGTAAAAGGTTGAGGAGCACCATAACCAGCAATAACAGGTTGAGGAGCAACCTGAGGTTTTTTCAAAACAGGAGGAACTACAACAGGTCGAGTAAGTCGAGGAATTGAAGCCTTTTGACCAAATCGTCTCGCTGACCAGAACTGTTCACCTGCTAAGCAGGATGCCAGTGATTCGTTATCAATCGCATCCCATCTTATTGCTTTTGAAATTCCCCCTTTCGATAATTCCTGGATCATCACATTGCGAGCTACTTCCTTCTGCTCATCATCTGTTAAGGATGCTTCAATACAGACCTCCTGCATAAGTGACAACAATTCATCCTCACTTGACAGGGATTCCACTTCTTCAGCTGAGAACAGTACACACACATCCTCAGCAGTAAACTCTTTGAAGGAAGAAATATTGTTTTTTGAAAGACAGCCGCCCTCTTCTAGTTTCTCGTGACAAACCTTGATGAGTAACTCGCTGTGTGTCTCCCGTGACAGTCTGAGTAGTCGACACACATCACTGTCTTCGATTTGATGAGACACATGCTCAGAAATATCATTTAATAGTGACCTACACGTGATGTTGTGGTCCAGTATTTGTTTTCCAGTTGTAACCATTTTCTTGATCAAATCCAACAGATGATTTCTAATTTCCTCCGCCTGCAAGTAGCAAACAAGTCGGTAAATACTCTCAAGTTGTTTTACATCGAGAGCAACGTCTACTTGTGCTCCATACAGCCAGCGGATTACAAATAGGAAGTCATCCTGAGATACGAAATCAAGGTCAATAATTATATGTTTCGACACGGACTCTTTAAAATCACTCAAAGCAGAACTAAAATATTTCGAGACAGCTTCCACCATCATTCGATGCAACGCATAGTCAGTTCCGTTAAAGGTTACCTTCAGATCTGATGTTCTCGTATCGTTGATTGAATCTGACCGATCGGTACTACAGATGGCTACTTTCGTTTTTTTAGTTACATTTGATGACATTTCTCAAAATCTGTCAAAAATTTAGAAAAGAATAAATAATATTAATTAACCGAGTTAATGAACTGCACCTGTTGTGGAATTAAATCAAATCATAACAACACTTTTAAAGGTATCAAGAATAATAGTATTTAAGATAAGAAGGTGTAATTTATTAAAAGAGCGGATCAGAGTTGGCAGCAGAGAAGATCATGGTTGTGATGGCCTTCACTTTCTCGCTTTTCCTTTTTGGATTAGAGCAAAACTTGTTTTGAGAAGGAAGGCGTGACAAAAAAAGCAAACCACACGAGACAAGACAACAAAGACTGCTACAGAACATCGCCCGTGCAATGCGGGAACACCGTAAACGTACGTAACCAGCAGCGTACGGCGCCCGAGAAGGGAAAGGGGAAAGGGAAAGGGAGGAAGGTGTTGTGTGTTGTGTATCTGAAAAAAAAGAGGCGAGAGGAAACAATTTGGCAAAAGAAAACGGTCGGTCCCAGAGGCGCGGCGCGGCGGCTCTCTAGCTTGAGCAGCCAGCCGCAAAAAGGAACAATAATAAAGATAACAAAGGCCTCGGCAAGAAAACAATTTTCTTTTTTTCCATAAGAACCGGCTTCCATCCCAGCGGTTTCCGGGTCGATCCATCCAGGCATGTTGTTGGCCACCTGCCCGCCCCCGAGAGAGATCAACGTTCCGCTGCTCACCGTTGCCGCGCCGCTCGTGTCAGGCGTCCCGAACACGCACCAACAGGTGTCCTTCGGGTACTGAGCCAGCGGCGCTTGCAGGGCAGGCGAGTCTTGAGCTTGCGCAGCTGCGACGAATGCAGAGAAAATATGGCCTTCATTATTGCTTTTTTTTTTTTTGTTTTTTTTGTTTTTTTTGCACGAAAGGGGGCTTAGAACAAAACCTGTTTTGAGAAGGAAGGCGTGACAAAAAAAGCAAACCACACGAGGCAAGACAACAAAGACTGCTACAGAACATCGCCCGTGCAATGCGGGAACACACCGTAAACGTACGTAACCAGCAGCGTACGGCGCCCGAGAAGGGAAAGGGAAAGGGAGGAAGGTGTTGTGTGTTGTGTATCTGAAAAAAAAGAGGCGAGAGGAAACAATTTGGCAAAAGAAAACGGTCGGTCCCAGAGGCGCGGCGCGGCGGCTCTCTAGCTTGAGCAGCCAGCCGCAAAAAGGAACAATAATAAAGATAACAAAGGCCTCGGCAAGAAAACGATTTTCTGACATATTTTTTTTCTTTTTTTTTTTTTTCCATCAGAACCGGCTTCCATCCCACACACAGAGAAGACACCGCCACCGCCACCGCCACCCTTCAGTCGAAAGATAGATGCATGTCAAAACGGAGGTGAGGCGTTGCTTTTTTCCCCCTCGGTTCGCTGTTTCTTCTTTTGCTTTCCAGCCGCCGTGTGGGGGAAAAAGAAAAAAAAAGCAACTTGGAGCCTGCCGCGAACAACACAAAATAATTAAGAAAAGAGGTGAAAAGGCTTTGCGCCGCCAAGCAAAGTCGCCTTTCTAACCCGCCAACCGAAAATGCATGCAGCAAACGCTCCCCCCGCTCCCCCCCGCTCTTCTGTGGGCCACGCAGCCAACACCAGGAAGACAAGAGGACCACAAGAACCGATCGAGGGGGAAAAGAAAGAAACGCGGAGAATACCCTGGCAAGAGCTCGGTATCCACCCCCACGGAGGGCCAAAAATTGCCGACGAAGAAAAAGGACGGAATGGGTTTCAGCTCGCTTTTTCTCGGAAAGAACAAAGAAAAGAATGGCCCACGTGGTGTGGGGAAAACGAGTTGGAACTCGGAAAACACAACAACAAGAAAGTCCTTGTTGGTGCGCACGTGACAGGCAAAAAGGAAAAAAAAAGGTTGGTGGGTGTCGCGTCCCAGCCAAAAAAAAAAAAAAGGAAGCAGCAGAAGAAGAACAGGGGTGCCCGAATACCTGTTCTGTTGTTCGCGCCGCGCGTGTTCCCCATCATCCTACTGAAAGGCCGCCTCCGACAGAGCACAGTTGGTGCATCCCCCGCGGCCGCACAACGGAGGAACGCAAGGTCCCTGAAGCATCCTCGGGCACCAGTCGTCAACACACTGTCCGTAGATGATTCTGCACTGGTCGTATCCCGAGGTCTCGCACTTGTCAAGCGCGAGAGCCGAGCAGTCCACGCCGTCGCTGGCCAACGACGCGAACATCAGCCTCACGTTCGAATCCATGTCCACTCTCTCGAGGTGGTTTCGCGGAACCTGCTTCCTGAACGACATGAACTTGTGCTTGTCCTCCCCCGCGTCGCTGATGAACTTCGGGCCGCACTGCGAAGGAGTCCAACCCTCGGTCACCAGGTAGTCCCTGAAGTCCGCGTTCAGCCCGGCCTCGCATCCCGCACACTTGTAGATGTTGATGTAGATGTCGCACATCTTCTCATTATTCTAACTGCGAACAGTACACAAACATCTTCAGCACTAAACTCTGATGGTACCGTCTTCTTGAATAGTTACATTCATGTGTTATGGTCGTACTTGATGTTATCTTAATTACGTAAACAAAGAAGTCTTTCAAATAACACAATCACTGAAGTGTTTTCAACTTACACAGTCGCTATTATCCCTCACGTGAAATCACTAATTTAGTAGTCGGTGTACCCGAAGTAGTTCTTCCTTCTTCTCGTCATTTTAATAATAAAATATATTGATACGTTCCGTGGAATTGTCTAAAGTACAAGTTGTCAGCAATCACCTTACTAAGTGATTGTCAACAAGAAGTAATCACAACAAGAGGCATTGTGTACAGGAGGTCCTGTCACATCTCAAACAGGAGTCGAATACTCCGATTGTTTAAATAAAATAACAATTCAATCATGTGATTCTCATGTCAGACGATGTTGGAATCGTATCAAAATAACTCATCTGACTAACCTTTGATGGAGTTGTGAGACTTCACTTCAGTTAATCAAATGAACGTCCATAGGATACCACAAGATGACAATTACATGCACATCGCAGTGAGTTACATGCTGGGACACTAATTCTTTTAAATAATTATTCACAGGACGGGACATTAATTCTTTTAAATTACTCATCAATAATCATAAGAGCTATCGGAGTCATAAAAACCAGTAAATCGACGAGCACCATACCCAACAGCAGGTTGAAGAGCAACAGGTTTTTTCAAAATAGAAATCAAAGTGGATACTTTGCACAAATTTTCTTTTTCCGAGGCCTATTAGCAACTACAGGTCGAGTAACAATTGGAACCTTTAGACCAAATCGTCTCGCTAACCAGATGTGTTCACCCGCTAAACAGGATGCCAGTGTCTCGTTATCAACCACATCCCACATCATTGCTTTTGAAATTCCCTCTTTCGATAATTCCTGGAACACCACATTGCGAGCTACTTCCTTCTGCTCATCATCTGTTAAGGATGCTTCAATACAGACCTCCTGCATAAGTGACAACAATTCATCCTCACTTGACAGGGATGGCACTACTTCAGCTGAGAACAGTACACACACATCCTCAGCAGTAAGTCCCGTGCAGTCACCAAGATTGTTTCTTGAAAGACAGCCGCCCTCTTCTAGTTTCTCGTGACAAACCTTGATGAGTAACTCGCTGTGTGTCTCCCGTGACAGTCCGAGTAGTTGACACACATCACTGTCTTCGATTTGATGAGACACATGCTCAGAAATATCATTTAATAGTGATCTATACGTGATGTTGTGGTCCAGTATTTGTCTTCCATTTGTAACCATTTTCTTGATCAAATCCAGAAGATCATTTCTAATTTGCTTCGCCTGCAAGTAGCAAACAAGTCGGTAAATGTTCTCAAGTAGTTTTACATCGAGAGGAACGCGTACTTGTGCTCCGTACATCAGTTGCACTACAAATAGGAAGTCTTCCTGGAATGCGAAATCAAGGTCAATAATTATATGTTTCGACACGGACTCCTCAAAATCACTCAAAGCGGAACTAAAATACTTCGAGGCAGCTTCCACCATCATTCGATGCAACGCATAGTCAGTTCCGTTAAAGGTTACCTTCAGATCTGATGTTTTCGTATCGTTGATTGAATCTGATCGATCGATACTACAGACGACTACTTCCATCATTTGATTTGATGACATTTCTCAAAATCCGTCAAAACTTTAGAAAAGTTAGTTAGTATTAATGGTTATCAGTCAAAAGAAGGGAGAGGGTGGGGAAATTCAATCGAATGCAAAAGTTCGTAGGACAACAAACAAATAATGGTTGGTTTCGGGCTAAGATTAAAGAATCTTTAGAAAAGTTAGTATCATTAATTTTAGAACAGAAAAGTGAGAATAAGAAAAGTAGAGATTAATAAAAGAAAAGTATTCATTTCTGCAGTTTCCTAACATCAAAAGGGTAATAGAATATGTAGTTTCAGGAGCCTTAACCTTATACTACTTGTCCCTTTTTAGGCCTTCATCAGTAAGTTCTAAGGGACTTCATTCTATGTTGAAGTTGCTATCGTTCAAAGATAAAAATCCATCGGAGCTCGCCAGGATAGGGCTAGCAATGTTTAGAAAAGTTAGTATCATTAATTTTAGAACAGAAAAGTGAGAATAAGAAAAGTAGAGATCAATAAAAGAAAAGTATTCATTTCTGCAGTTTCCTAACATCAAAGGGTAATAGAATATGTAGTTTCAGGAGCCTTAATCTTATACTACTTGTCCCTCTTAGGCCTTCATCAGTAAGTTCTAAGGGACTTCATTCTATGTTGAAGTTGCTATCGTTCTAAGATAAAAATCCATCGGAGCTCGCCAGGATAGGGCTAGCAATGTTTATTTGCTTTTGCTCAATTTGAATTTTTGACGTCTGGTCGTTTCACTATTACAGTCGAGTTAATGGATGAGTCGTCATCCAATTTCCGTTTTATTTTATCTTCGCATACCATCAAAGGTCCTATATTCGCAGGTGTCATTGTAACATCCATATCAGTCTGAGCTTTTAATGGTATCATATGGAAACTATATTCTGTAGTTTGGTACATCTTGTCAAAATGATCGAAAGGGAGTCTTAAATCTTTTGTGCCTTTAAGAATGTCTCGGATGATCATGTACTCAAATGAGACTAGCGCAACAATAAAGTGAGTCATCTTTGTTTTCGCTTTATGCAGAATAAGTGCTGCGGCTGTATCAGGATATTCGAAATCTGCTGGGTTAACGAAGTACTCGATTCTCCTGTTGAATTTAGTCATGCAAGCCATGTTAAGTACTTGTAGCGAGAACCAACCATCTGGTGATGGTTTATGCTCTGAGTTGTTCGGTTCTACTTTAAGAGATTCTTCATAAAATCGTTGTTGGTAGTTTTGCAGAAAACTGAAGTTAATTCTATCGATATATAAATGATCTGCAATGAAGTTGAGCGCTGCCCATCCGCATTCTCCACCGAGAAGACCTTCTCCTGATGTTTGATGTAGGGATGGTGGAAATCGTTTATCCAAGGAATGGCTTGTAGAGCCTGTGTGGTTAATTGTATCCTTTTCGATGCTTAATGGGACTTTGTGACTAAACTTCTCAAAAGTAAGGTTGATACGTCGACGCATTGCAGCTGCTGTATTACCATCATCAATGTGAGAGCTAATGAAGCGGAGGCATGCTGCTCTGATATTGTCAGATTTATAGCCCCGGTTGAGTAATCTATAAGTTACCGCTTCAAGTTCCTGTAAAAAATCTGCCTGGTTGTTGCAGATTTTTAAAGCTCGTAAGATCATGGTGGTAAAGATACCTGAACCCATTGATTCTTGAGCTGCGGAATGCTGATGGGTAAACCTTGTTGGCGTAATATGCCAACCCCTGGCTTTGTCGTTAACACTTAAACGAATCCATCGTTTATTTGTGTTAGTGATCTCTATTCGGATACGAATTCCTATATAAGAGACATCATCGATATTATTCGAAGTATCAGTGTAATCCATTGAGTATAGACTTGCTGGTGGAGGGTCGCAACTCCAGGTGAGGAAGTCGTCGATGTATCTACACGAGTGGTCATGTTGCCGAGCTAAGTCTAGATTTTTTGCTTCAATTAAAGAATCGATATATGCGGATTCAACTCTATAGCAGTAGAGATTTGCTATATCGCTACTGGCGTTGCCACCCATTGGAATGCCTATTGTTTGTCTCCAAATATAACCTCTTAATGCAATAAAGGAGGAGTCAATACAGAATTCAAGTAATTTTTGACATTCTGCAAGCGCAAGAGAAGGGAATCGTGTAGGGTCACTCGATTCAAGACGTAAGATATTTTTGAAACTAAAGGCTTCTTGCAGTGCTTCACTTACTTTAGTTTTAATAGCGTTGTGTGGTAGGCGGGTGTACATTGTTGTAAAATCAGAAGTCTTAGGGGATAATTTTTTCAAAACCATCAAATTCTGTTTAATCGAACTAGAGACTTCATCATCTGATTCCACAATCCAGTATCGTTTGAACCGTGAATGCATATCTTTCTCTTTTAATATAGTCATCGCATTTTTAAGGATACTAGAGAGATGTTGGTGCGCATATGTTGTTGCTGTTGCAGGTGCAAGATTATGATCCTTATCGTATTGTCGTTGTTCCGCTGTACCCGTGAAGGATGAGACACCAGTAATCCATCTCATCCCGATAGCTGATTTGTGTAATTTAATCATTCCATATAGGTGTGGGAGTCGATCAGAGTGGCGGGCATTGATTGAAATGTTCATGTTCTTGAGGTTGGCTAGTAGAGTTGGTTCGTCTGATGTGATGCGTTCATAAGAATCACTTTGTAGCTGCTCTCGAAGTAAAAGCAAATAATTTAATTTACACATGTAACCAATATCGTGCTGTCCTTTGTCAACTTTAAGAAATTCAAACTGAGATTGAAGATTCTGAAGTTCAGTCCATGCTTTATTTGATAATGGTAAGAATTGTGTTTTTAAAGATCGATTTAAAGTTATCGCCAACGTTCTTGTATGCGTGAGTTATATATTCAGTAATATCATTTTCAAGTGATTCTAATGCAGCTGATGGGTGCACTGGGACTCTAAATTTTTGACCTCGTGCGAAGAAGTCTCTTAGTTCTTCTGAGACTGGTAAATCAATAGCGAGTCCGCAAGAATGGCCGTTGTATTTTAAACTATTCAGTTCTTGAGTACTGCAATTGCAAGTAGATTGAGTCGGGGAGTCTGAATTGATGCTTGTTGAAGATGCATTTAAGACGATATCACCAACTGTTGTTCCAAGTTTGTTACAGATGCGTGTTCTTTCAAGAGTTCTTAGACAAGGACAGGTTGCTTTAACTTCATCACATCTAAGAACAGCGCCAAGACCAATACGATCTAATGCTTTGTGGCTAAGATTCAGTTTCAACCAGTAAGTGTCCGAATCTTTCTTCTTGTTTTCCCTTCTGAGATTGGCAGGATTTAGTCTTTGCATGAAACAATGCTCCAGCTGTTTTACGCAGGCAGTGTAATGTTCTTGAAAGAAGTTACTTCTAAGAAACTGCAAAACTTTTGTAGTAGAGCGTGTCTGCCAACGCGAGAAGTCGTATTGTAGAAGTTTTCTGTAGCAAGATGTTGTTGTCTTACAGGTGGAAGGTTGGCGGTTGTTTCTTGTGCGATTTCTGTTCGTACTCAATTTTGGTGCATAATAGCCACGCGTATTTAATAGATTTTTAAAGGAATTAATATAATACTGTTCACGTGGTGCGGCAGCTCTGTAGAAATCCGCTGCGTTGTTGTAATTGCAATCCGGAATCTTTTCTAGCGGCATGGCTAGGAGTGGGAATCTCTGCTTTGCCAGGAACTCATAAAGCTTGTTCCCCTGGTAGCTGTTGTCCCTTGAGTGCTTTTTCGCAGCATACCAGTGGGAATGAACTCGCTTCATTGTAGAATTATACGTTTGCCCTACGTATACTACTTTCTGGTCTGATCTTCTAAAGAGTGCATAAATGACTCCGGGGGTACGCATTCCGGGTTGTCTGCCTCTTATTTTGCGGCGTTGTAAAATTTTCCTTTGGAAAATATGGCGTTGACGGTTACAGTTACTCTCGTAAACTGACCAATCTATTCCGCCGTTTCGCTGCTTGTTTCTGTGCGCAGCTCCTTCATTATGCCAATTAAAATGGGCTTGGCTAGAATGCCAGTTTGCGCGGGAACGTCCATGTTGGCGTCGAATTCTATGTTGTGGGTGTTGTGTAAAACTGTGTCTCACTTCTCTTACTGATGACTTTCTCCATGGATTAGAATTGTAAGAGGGAGGCAATGCTCGTTCAATGATTAGACGCATTTTACCAGCACCTACGGATCGAACTGCTGCACTGATTGCAGCAAATGGGAGCTCTTTCCTGTTTTTTTGCTCTATCATAATTTTTAAAGTGCTTCCTGATTGCACTATCTTCCTTAACTGGAAGTCTCTTAAAGGTAGCACTCTAAATAGTGCTGTCCTGAGCGCTGTGTTAGGCTTAACAGGACGAGAGAAATTAAAATGGGGGTTGGAATTATCGTGGTGTTGGCTATTGGAAGAAAAAAAAGAAAAATGACGAGGAACATGATTTTTTGTTTTGGAAAACCATCCAAAACGTGAGTTATCGACCCCTCCGGGTTTGTTTGCAAATTTAACCCCATATGCGTCGGGGTGTACTTGGTTAAAAGTACGGGTTTTCATTCAGAAATTATAATTGCCCATGGGCGGCTTTTTCTCTTTAGGGAAGAGAACTAAAAGCTTTTGAAGAAACCGCGTGCTCACAGAAGTTTTTTGTTATGGCGGGTATCGACTTCTTCCCTCCGAGATGAGGGGGGTATCTTAACACGATCAGACACCGCTTGTCCGCTGGGTTCATGAGCTTTCGTGCCTTAAAAGCGTACTTAAAGTTATACGGTAACTACGTTGGCGAGACGTATACAGCTTTAAGTGGAGAGCAGTTAAGGGTCCAGTTCAATTATTGCCCGTTGTCGAAGTTGAAGAGGAGAGTTTGAATAAGATTTCAGGAGAAAGGAGATTCGTTTGAGTAGGGAGCCTATTCAAAGGTACCATACCGTGGTACTTCACACAATTAATTTCCATTAGCTAAACCAAAATAAAAAAGGAAAAGTTAGAAAAAGGAAAAGGTGGGGAAATATATATAAACCAAAGTTAGATGTCTGGAAACATATTTGAAATTGCAGGATAATTGATAAACAATTATGCTTCACATCGCCTTATGTAAGCTTAGAGAAGTCTTTAGAGAATAAGAATCTCTAATGCAGGGGATTCAGTTGCGAAGAACTTAAATACCCCGTCAGGTGCTGCTACCAAGAAGCGGCTTGGCAAAATCCACTGGTAGACCCTAAGCGAGTCCCACGTGGTAGTTACCTGAGTTAGTATCATTAATTTTAGAACAGAAAAGTGAGAATAAGAAAAGTAGAGATCAATAAAAGAAAAGTATTCATTTCTGCAGTTTCCTAACATCAAAGGGTAATAGAATATGTAGTTTCAGGCCTTAATCTTATACTACTTGTCCCTTTTTAGGCCTTCATCAGTAAGTTCTAAGGGACTTCATTCTATGTTGAAGTTGCTATCGTTCAAAGATAAAAATCCATCGGAGCTCGCCAGGATAGGGCTAGCAATGTTTATTTGCTTTTGCTCAATTTGAATTTTTGATGTCTGTTCGTTTCACTATTACAATGTTTAGAAAAGTTAGTTAGTTATCAAGTCCATCAGACCACCGAGTATCGGTTAGGTAGACACTCAAAGAGTACCGGGTGGCTCTTCTGAGGGTCCCCAATACTGCGGTAGTAGGAAGAACCTAATCCCGGGGGGGATTATTTTGTTAGTATCAGCACAGGGCATACTAGATCAGGAGATCCAGAAACACTTCGCTTCCACCTTGTCCGGTATACTAGCAGGAAACCACGCAATTAAGTAAACAAATTAAAAAAAAGAATAAATAATATTAATTAACCGAGTTAATGAACTGCACCTGTTGTGGAATTAAATCAAATCATAACAACACTTTTAAAGGTATCAAGAATAATAGTATTTAAGATAAGAAGGTGTAATTTATTAAAAGAGCGGATCAGAGTTAACAGCAGAGAAGATCATGGTTGCGATGGCCTTCACTTTCTCGCTTTTCTTTTTTGGATTAGAGCAAAACCTGTCTTGAGAAGGAAGGCGTGACAAAAAAAGCAAACCACACGAGACAAGACAACAAAGACTGCTACAGAACATCGCCCGTGCAATGCGGGAACACCGTAAACGTACGTAACCAGCAGCGTACGGCGCCCGAGAAGGGAAAGGGAAAGGGAGGAAGGTGTGTGTGTTGTGTATCTGAAAAAAAAGAGGCGAGAGGAAACAATTTGGCAAAAGAAAACGGTCGGTCCCAGAGGCGCGGCGGGGCGGCTCTCTAGCTTCAGCAGCCAGCCGCAAAAAGGAACAATAATAAAGATAACAAAGGCCTCGGCAAGAAAACGATCATCTTCGATGTCGTTATCTTCAAAGATGTAATTTTTGTGAATTACCTCCGGTTGGACTCTGACTATCTCTGAGTGATTTCATAATCTCATCAGTTTGTCGTATATTCCAACCTTTGATTGCAGTTGGTGGTGGCAGTACAGGTTCTGGTGTTGGAGTAGGAATCCTGTTCAGAGACTTCACTTCAGCTAATCAAATGAACGTTAGCTTGTAACTCAACAGAGATAGACACCTCATAAGATTACCAACAACCACGATGACAATTACATCCACATCGCGGTATATTACACGGTATTTGCTGGGACACTAAATGATTACCAAAAGGATTCATAGAAATCTGTCTCCCAAAAGTATCTACAGGACCATACCCAACAGTAACAGGTTGCGGAGCAACAT
Organism: Flectonema sp. DT1601; assembly: GCA_964019425.1. NCBI lineage: Eukaryota > Euglenozoa > Diplonemea > Diplonemida > Diplonemidae > Flectonema > Flectonema sp. DT1601. The sequence continues at coordinate 383,762 of OZ025837.1, forward strand.
GAGAAAATAGAAAAACAGGATTGCGCATTTATTGATTTGCGCAACTTACGGCTTTGTTATCAACCACATCCCTTCTTATTGCTTTTGAAATTCCCCCCTTCGATACAGTAGCCTTTTTACCAAATCGTCTCGGTGACATGGTCTGTTCTTCTGATAAGCAGGATGCCAGTTCTTTGTTATCAATCGCATCCCACATCATTGCTATTAAAATCCCTTCTCTCGATAAATCATGTAACACCACATTGCGAGCTACTTCCTTCTGCTCATCATCTGTTAAGGATGCTTCAATACAGACCTCCTGCATAAGTGACAACAATTCATCCTCATCTGACAGGGATTGCATTACTTTAGCTGAGAACAGCGCACACACATCCTCAGCAGTAAACTCTTTGAAGGAAGAAATATTGTTTCTTGAAAGACAGCCGCTCCACGCTAGAACTTTGTGACAAGCCTCGATGAGTAACTCGCTGTGTGTCTCCCGTGACAGTCTGAGTAGTCGACACACATCACTTTCTTTGATTTGATGAGACACATGCCAAGAAATATCATTTAATAGTGACCTACACGTGATGTTGAGGTCCAGTATTTGTCTTCCAGTTGTAACCATATTCTTGATCAAACTCAGCAGATGATTTCTAATTTCCTCCGCCTGTAAGTAGCAAACAAGTCGGTAAATGTTCTCAAGTTGTTTTACATCGAGAGCAACGTCTACTTTTGCTCCATACAGCCAGCGGATTACAAATAGGAATTCATCCTGAGATACGAAATAAAGGTCAATAATTATATGTTTCGACACGGACTCCTCAAAGTCACTCAAAGCAGAACTAAAATATTTCGAGGCAGCTTCCACCATCACTCGATGCAACGCATAGTCAGTTCCGTTAAAGGTTACCTTCAGATCTGATGTTCTCGTATCGTTGATTGAATCTGACCGATCGATACTACAGATGGCTACTTTCGTTTTTTTGGTTTGATTTGATGACATTTCTCAAAATCCCGTCAAAAATTTAGAAAAGAATAAATAATATTAATTAACCGAGTTAATGAACTGCACCTGTTGTGGAATTAAATCAAATCATAACAACACTTTTAAAGGTATCAAGAATAATAGTATTTAAGATCAGAAGGTGTAATTTATTAAAAGAGCGGATCAGAGTTGTCAGCAGAGAAGATCATGGTTGTGATGGCCTTCACTTTCTCGCTTTTCTTTTTTGGATTAGAGCAAAACCTGTTTTGAGAAGGAAGGCGTGACAAAAAAAACAAACCACACGAGGCAAGACAACAAAGACTGCTACAGAACATCGCCCGTGCAATGCGGGAACACCGTAAACGTACGTAACCAGCAGCGCGGCGCCCGAGAAGGGAAAGGGAAAGGGGAAAAGGAAAGGGAAAGGGAGGAAGGTGTGTGTGTTGTGTATCTGAAAAAAAAGAGGCGAGAGGAAACAATTTGGCAAAAGAAAACGGTCGGTCCCAGAGGCGCGGCGCGGCGGCTCTCTAGCTTGAGCAGCCAGCCGCAAAAAGGAACAATAATAAAGATAACAAAGGCCTCGGCAAGAAAACGATCATCTTCGATGTCGTTATCTTCAAAGATGTGATTTTTGTGAATTACCTCCGGTTGGACTCTGACTATCTCTGAGTGATTTCATAATCTCATCAGTTTGTCGTATATTCCAACCTTTGATTGCAGTTGGTGGTGGCAGTACAGGTTCTGGTGTTGGAGTAGGAAATCCTGTTCAGAGACTTCACTTCAGCTAATCAAATGAACGTTAGCTTGTAACTCAACAGAGATAGACACCTCATAAGATTACCAACAACCACGATGACAATTACATTCACATCGCGGTATATTACACGGTATTTGCTGGGACACTAAATGATTACCAAAAGGATTCACAGAAACCTGTCTCCCAAAAGTATCTACAGGTGCCTATTTACCAAATCGTCTCGCTGACCAGTTTTGTTCACCCGCTAAACAGGATGCCAGTATTTCGTTATCAATCGCATCCCACCTCATTGCTTTTGAAACTCCTTCTCTCGATAAATCATGTAACACCACATTGCGAGCTACTTCCTTCTGCTCATCATCTGTTAAGGATGCTTCAATACAGACCTCCTGCATAAGTGACAACAATTCATCCTCACTTGACAGGGATTGCACTACTTCAGCTGAGAACAGTACACACACATCCTCAGCAGTAAACTCTTTGAAGGAAGAAATATTGTTTCTTGAAAGACAGCTGCCCCTCGCTAGAACTTCGTGACAAACCTTGATGAGTAACTCGCTGTGTGTCTCCCGTGACAGTCTGAGTAGTCGACACACATCACAGTCTTCGATAAGCTCAGATAAATGCCCAGAAATATCATTTAATAGTGACCTACACGTGATGTTGAATTCTAGTATTTGTCTTCCAGTTGTAACCTTATTCTCGATCAAATCCAGCAGATGATTTCTAATTTCCTCCGCCTGCAAGTAGCAAACAAGTCGGTAAATACTCTCAAGTTGTTCTAAATCGAGAGCAACGTCTACTTGTGCTCCATACATCCAACGGATTACAAATAGGAAGTCATCCTGAGATACGAAATCAAGGTCAATAATTATATGTTTCGACACGGACTCTTTAAAATCACTCAAAGCAGAACTAAAATATTTCGAGGCAGCTTCCACCATCATTCGATGCAACGCATAGTCAGTTCCGTTAAAGGTTACCTTCAGATCTGATGTTCTCGTATCGTTGATTGAATCTGACCGATCGATACTACAGATGGCTACTTCAGTCGTTTTTGTGGTTTGATTTGATGACATTTCTCAAAATCCGTCAAAACTTTAGAAAAGAATAAATAATATTAATTAACCGAGTTAATGAACTGCACCTGTTGTGGAATTAAATCAAATCATAACAACACTTTTAAAGGTATCAAGAATAATAGTATTTAAGATCAGAAGGTGTAATTTATTAAAAGAGCGGATCAGAGTTGGCAGCAGAGAAGATCATGGTTGTGATGGCCTTCACTTTCTCGCTTTTCTTTTTTGGATTAGAGCAAAACCTGCTTTGAGAAGGAAGGCGTGACAAAAAAAAACAAACTACACGAGGCAAGACAACAAAGACAGCTACAGAACATCGCCCGTGCAATGCGGGAACACCGTAAACGTACGTAACCAGCAGCGTACGGCGCCCGAGAAGGGAAAGGGAAAGGGGAAAAGGAAAGGGAAAGGGAAAGGGAGGAAGGTGTGTGTGTTGTGTATCTGAAAAAAAAGAGGCGAGAGGAAACAATTTAGCAAAAGAAAACGGTCGGTCCCAGAGGCGCGGCGCGGCGGCTCTCTAGCTTGAGCAGCCAGCCGCAAAAAGGAACAATAATAAAGATAACAAAGGCCTCGGCAAGAAAACGATCATCTTCGATGTCGTTATCTTCAAAGATGTGATTTTTGTGAATTACCTCCGGTTGGACTCTGACTATCTCTGAGTGATTTCATAATCTCATCAGTTTGTCGTATATTCCAACCTTTGATTGCAGTTGGTGGTGGCAGTACAGGTTCTGGTGTTGGAGTAGGAATCCTGTTCAGAGACTTCACTTCAGCTAATCAAATGAACGTTAGCTTGTAACTCAACAGAGATAGACACCTCATAAGATTACCAACAACCACGATGACAATTACATCCACATCGCGGTATATTACACGGTATTTGCTGGGACACTAAATGATTACCAAAAGGATTCACAGAAACCTGTCTCCCAAAAGTATCTACAGGTGCCTATTTACCAAATCGTCTCGCTGACCAGTTTTGTTCACCCGCTAAACAGGATGCCAGTATTTCGTTATCAACCGCATCCCATTTTATTGCTTTTGAAACTCCCTCCATCGATAAATCATGTAACATCACATTGCGAGCTACTTCCTTCTGCTCATCATCTGTTAAGGATGCTTCAATACAGACCTCCTGCATAAGTGACAACAATTCATCCTCACTTGACAGGTATTCTGATGTCACTACTTCAGCTGAGAACAGTACACACACATCCTCAGCAGTAAGTCCCGTGCAGTCACCAAGATTGTTTCTTGAAAGACAGCCGCCCTCTTCTAGTTTCTCGTGACAAACCTTGATGAGTAACTCGCTGTGTGTCTCCCGTGACAGTCTGAGTAGTCGACACACATCACAGTCTTCGATAAGCTCAGATAAATGCTCAGAAATATCATTTAATAGTGACCTACACGTGATGTTGAGGTCCAGTATTTGTCTTCCAGTTGTAATTATTTTCTTGATCAAATCCAGCAGAAGATTTCTAATTTCCTCCGCCTGCAAGTAGCAAACAAGTCGGTAAATGTTCTCAAGCTGTTTTACATCGAGAGCAACGTCTACTTTTGCTCCATACATCCAGCGGATTACAAAGAGGAAGTCATCCTGAGATACGAAATCAAGGTCAATAATTATATGTTTCGACGCGGACTCTTCAAAGTCACTCAAAGCAGAACTAAAATATTTCGAGCTAGCTTCCACCATCATTCGATACAACTCATAGACATCTCCGATAAAGGTTACCTTCAGAGCGGAACTAAAATATTTCGAGGCAGCTTCCACCATCACTCGATGCAACGCATAGTCAGTTCCGTTAAAGGTTACCTTCAGATCTGATGTTCTCGTATCGTTGATTGAATCTGACCGATCGATACTACAGACGGCTACTTTCGTTTTTTTGGTTTCATTTGATGACATTTCTCAAAATCCCGTCAAAACTTTAGAAAAGAATAAATAATATTAATTAACCGAGTTAATGAACTGCACCTGTTGTGGAATTAAATCAAATCATAACAACACTTTTAAAGGTATCAAGAATAATAGTATTTAAGATAAGAAGGTGTAATTTATTAAAAGAGCGGATCAGAGTTAACAGCAGAGAAGATCATGGTTGTGATGGCCTTCACTTTCTCGCTTTTCTTCGTGTATTTTAGGAAAGAAGGTTGTTTAAAAAAAAAGGGGCGGGGGGACTTGGATAAATAAATCAAGGTTAACACGCAACAAATTAGACATGAATCATTATAACTGGATTCTGTCCACACAAAATCGCATGCTTTAAATAAACTACCAGAGAAAGAAATGCTGTCAAGTCAAATTGACCCGGGGACCACGCACTACAGGTTGAGCATCCCATGCCCTGCAGGTCGTTACAGCTTGAAAACATTAATGCATTAATTGGAAACCAATAAAAATCATCTGGGTGGGTAGTTACAGGGGTGAGAAAAAAAGAAAAGATAAATAACATGACAAGAATACGCTGGTTCCTAGCACACTACAACTTTCTCTTTTCCTTTGTTTCAATTCTGATTCTTGCTCCCAAAAAGACTACGTGGTCTTCACTAATCGTAGTGTCTTTGTAGTCCATCTTATAGATGCTTGGGGGTTGGAGGCTCATGCCCCCAACAAAGGAAGTCATCAATATAACGCACCATAGTGCTATAAATCTTTGCTTTTGGAGGGGTTAACGTATCAATGTATTTACTCTCACACTGATAGCAATAAAGGTTTGCTATTAAAGGGGAAGCATTACCACCCATCGGTATTCCTTTTGTTTGTCTATAACATTCTTTTACTTCCGATCGGTAGAATTAATGAATAATCAATACACATGTTGATATGTTCAATGTGGTTTCGTTTCGGTAAAAAAAATATTCACTTTTTCCTTGTGAATGACGCGTTAGGTACTTCAGTTTTTTTGTAAATAAAAGCTTCTTTCACAGACTGCCGCACATTGTTCTTTAAGATAGTCATGTGTTAAGTTGCTGTACATTGTAGTAAAATCAAAAGTTTTTTGGTGGGGTAGAAGCGCTATAAATTGGGTATTTCCTTTTAATAGTTGTAATAACGTCGTCGACCGAATCAACAATGAAATATCTACGTACACCTGTACGAGCAAACTCTATACAATCTTTTATGTAAAGCACTTTGAGAATCGTTTTTAGAAAACTGACTACTTCCAACTGTACATCCGTCATTATATTTGACAAACCTCTAGCAGATAGAGCTGCTATTGTCTCTACTTTTGTATCTTTCAAACGGTTGTCTTTTTCCAAAACTTCATTTGATTCATTACTTTTTTTCTTTTTATCTTTTTCTGACGTATAAACTTCACACTTGGTGGACGTGCCAGCAATCCAACGTAGTCGGATGTCCCGGTAATTTGTGCAATTTCAAATTACCATAAAGGTAGGGCACAGACCCTGAAAATTTACTAAAATTTAATTTCTTTTTTGTCGCTTCCAAGTTTTCAAACATGTCCTTTTCTGCTAAAGAATAGGACGAAATTTCTTTTCTGAGTAATTGAAAATAAAGGGTTTTACACATTACGCCAACATCATGGAGGGCTTTACCAATTGGTAAAGACAGGGGGGGGAAGTGACCAACTTCCGAGAAAAGCAAGGAGATCATGTGAGGTTGGGATTGATACTTATTCTGACATAGTACAATTGAGAACATTGTTCTTCGAGGTATCACAGGTGTTTATTAACATCAAAACGGTTCTATTTTATTCATCATCTGTGTTGTTGATGTTAAGAAGAAGAAGAACAGGGCGCGCCGCGCGTGTTCCCCATCATCCTACTGAAAGGCCGCCTCCGTCAGAGCATAGTTGGTGCATCCCCCGCGGCCGCACAACGGAGGAACGCAAGGTCCCTGAAGCATCCTCGGGCACCAATCGTCAACACACTGTCTGTAGATGATTCTGCACTGGTCGTATCCCGGGGTCTCGCACTTGTCAAGCGTGAGAGCCGAGCAGTCCACGCCGTCGCTGGCCAACGACGCGAACATCAGCCTCACGTTCGAATCCATGTCCACTCTCTCGAGGTGGTTTCGCGGAACCTGCTTCCTGAACGACATGAACTTGTGCTTGTCCTCCCCCGCGTCGCTGATGAACTTCGGGCCGCACTGCGAAGGAGTCCAACCCTCGGTCACCAGGTAGTCCCTGAAGTCCGCGTTCAGCCCGGCCTCGCATCCCGCACACTTGTAGATGTTGATGTAGATGTAGATGTCGCACATCTTCTCATTATTCTAACTGCGAACAGTACACAAACATCTTCAGCACCAAACTCTGATGGTACCGTCTTCTTGAATAGTTACATTCATGTGTTATGGTCGTACTTGATGTTCTCTTAATTACGTAAACAAAGAAGTCTTTCAAATAACACAATCACTGAAGTGTTTTCAACTTACACAGTCGCTTATCCTGACAATGTTGCCTAAGAAGCTAATGAGAAAATCAATAACAAGGAATTGTACAAAGTAACTCATCTGCTGTGCATCTGAAAACTAACTTTGACGGGGCTGCAACACGGAAGTATCTACTCATTGCTACAACAAAGGAGCCTTTTAACCAAACTCTCTCGCTTCCCAAGTGTGTTCACTCTCTAAGCAGGATGCCAGTTCTTTGTTATCAATCGCATCCCACATCATTGCTATTAAAATCCCTTCTCTCGATAAATCATGTAACACCACATTGCGAGCTACTTCCTTCTGCTCATCATCTGTTAAGGATGCTTCAATACAGACCTCCTGCATAAGTGACAACAATTCATCCTCACTTGACAGGGATTCCACTGCTTCAGCTGAGAACAGTACACACACATCCTCAGCAGTAAACTCTTTGAAGGAAGAAATATTGTTTCTTGAAAGACAGCCGCCCTCTTCTAGTTTCTCGTGACAAACCTCGATGAGTAACTCGCTGTGTGTCTCCCGTGACAGTCTGAGTAGTCGACACACATCACAGTCTTCGATAAGCTCAGATAAATGCTCAGAAATATCATTTAATAGTGACCTACACGTGATGTTGAGGTCCAGTATTTGTCTTCCAGTTGTAATCTTATTCTTGATCAAATCCAGAAGATGATTTCTAATTTCCTCCGCCTGCAAGTAGCAAACAAGTCGGTAAATACTCTCAAGCTGTTTTACATCGCGAGGAACGTCTACTTTTGCTCCATACATCCAGCGGATTAAAAATAGGAAGTCATTCTGAGATGCGAAATCAAGGTCAATAATTATATGTTTCGACACGGACTCTTTAAAATCACTCAAAGCAGAACTAAAATATTTCGAGACAGCTTCCACCATCACTCGATGCAACGCATAGTCAGTTCCGTTAAAGGTTACCTTCAGATCTGATGTTCTCGTATCGTTGATTGAATCTGACCGATCGGTACTACTGACGGCTACTTCAGTCGTTTGATGACAGATGGCTACTTTCGTTTTTTTGGTTTCATTTGATGACATTTCTCAAAACTTTAGAAAAGAATAAATAATATTAATTAACCGAGTTAATGAACTGCACCTGTTGTGGAATTAAATCAAATCATAACAACACTTTTAAAGGTATCAAGAATAATAGTATTTAAAGTAGATAAGAAGGTTATTCAAAAAAAGGAAAAGTGAATCAGAGTTGACCAACGTCCGAGAAAAGCAAGGACATGATCTGATGTTGGGATTGATACTTATTCTGACATAGTACAATTGAGAACATTGTTCTTCGAGGTATCACAGGTGTTTATTAACATCAAAACGGTTCTATTTTATTCATCATCTGTGTTGTTGATGTTAAGAAGAAGAAGAACAGGGGTGCCCGAATACCTGTTCTGTTGTTCGCGCCGCGCGTGTTCCCCATCATCCTACTGAAAGGCCGCCTCCGACAGAGCACAGTTGGTGCATCCCCCGCGGCCGCACAACGGAGGAACGCAAGGTCCCTGAAGCATCCTCGGGCACCAGTCGTCAACACACTGTCCGTAGATGATTCTGCACTGGTCGTATCCCGAGGTCTCGCACTTGTCAAGCGTGAGAGCCGAGCAGTCCACGCCGTCGCTGGCCAACGACGCGAACATCAGCCTCACGTTCGAATCCATGTCCACTCTCTCGAGGTGGTTTCGCGGAACCTGCTTCCTGAACGACATGAATTTGTGCTTGTCCTCCCCCGCGTCGCTGATGAACTTCGGGCCGCACTGCGAAGGAGTCCAACCAGTCATCAACTTTCCGTTGATGACTCTCCACTTGAGCATATGTATCGCTGCTCAACGAGTCCGTCTTCTTGAATAGTTACATTCATGTGTTATGGTCGTACTTGATGTTATCTTAATTACGTAAACAAAGAAGTCTTTCAAATAACACAATCACTGAAGTGTTTTCAACTTACACAGTCGCTATTATCCCTCACGTGAAATCACTAATTTAGTAGTCGGTGTACCCGAAGTAGTTCTTCCTTCTTCTCGTTATTTTATGAAAACTGAAATAATAAAATATTTTGATACGTTCCGTGGAATTGTCTAAAGTACAAGTTGTCAGCAATCACCTTACTAAGTGATTGTCAACAAGAAGTAATCACAACAACAGGCATTGTGTACAGGAGGTCCTGTCACATCTCAAACAGGAGTCGAATACTCCGATTGTTTAAATAAAATAACAATTCAATCATGTGATTCTCATGTCAGACGATGTTGGAATCGTATCAAAATAACTCATCTGACTAACCTTTGATGGAGTTGTGAGACTTCACTTCAGTTAATCAAATGAATGTTAGCTTGTGACTCAACAGGGACATGAACCGATTCATCTCAAGGGTTTATAATAAATAGATTAGTAGCCATAATTATGACAATTGCATGAACACTGCGGTGTATTATGACAGGTAGAATTTGAGTTTATTATAAAAAAGTGCACTAAAATAAAATATAACAAAGAAAAATTATAAAAACACGATTGTTCTGCTGTTCCATAATACGTAGTTTCAGGAGAACCATCCATCCGGGGATGGTTTTTGCTCGTTGCCGCCAGGTTCTACTTTTTGATGTTCTTCGTAGAATGTTTGTTGTAGTTCTTGCAAATAGCTGAAATTAATTCGGTCAAGATAAAGATGGTCTGCAACAAAATCCAGCGATGCCCATCCACACTCACCTCCAATTAGACCTTCCCCTGAAGATTGATGTGATTGTATTGGGAATCGTTTGTCTAAGGTGTGAAGTGTGAAACTTTTATGATTAATGGTGTCTTTTTCGTCGCTTACAGGGATACCATGATTAAACTTTTCGGAAGTAATATTTAGTCGTCTTCGAATTGCAGCTGCAACATTGCCATCGTCAATATATAAGTTGATTGGGTGAATCTTGCTGGTATTATGTGCCATCCAGGCGCTTTGTCGTTAACGCTAAGACGTATCCATCTGTTGTTTGATCTGGTGGTTTCGATTCGGATTCTAATTCCGATGTATGAAACATCATCAATACCATCAGAGATCTCGGTGTAGTTCATGGAGTATAATTCTGCTGGTGGTGGGTTGCAGTTCCATGTAAGGAAATCGTCTATGTACCGGCAAGAGTAGTCGTGTTTGCGTGCTAAATGTAACTCTCCTTTCGCTACAAGGTCATCCATAAATTTAGATTCGATTCTGTAACAGTAGAGATTAGCTATATCGCTACTTGCGTTGCCGCCCATGGGAATGCCAACTACTTGTCTCCATAGTTTTCCTCTAATTAATATTAGAGAATTATCCACACAAAAGCCTAGAAGCGCTCTACATTCTAACTGTGATAAAGCACGGTAGGTCGCAGGGTCATTAGATTCAAGTCGCATAATATTCTTGAATTCGAATACTTCTTTAATTGCTTCATTCACTTTATCTTTGATCTCCTGGTGGGGTAGTCGTGTATACATCGTAGTGAAGTCGTGTGTTTTGGGAGATAGGCCTTTTAGTCGAGTTGTGTTTAATTTAATATCAGCAGCTATGTCTTTATCAGATTCGACTATCCAATAACGTTTGTATTTTGAATTCATATCTTTTTCTTTTAGTAAAGCCATCACATTTTTAAGAATACTTGATAGATGCAGATGAGCGTGTGTTGTGGCTGTTGCGGGTGCCGTTTTATGCTCCTTGTCTAATTGGCGTTGCTTCTCCGTTCCTGTGAGTGAAGAGGCTCCCGAAATCCATCTCATCCCAATAGCTGACTTGTGCAATTTAATCATGCCGTAGAGATGAGGTAGTCTATCTGCATGCTTGTTTCCTAAGATTTTATTATTCTCAGCTAAGAAGGCTAGAGTGACTTCCTCTGTTGCTTTCAATTGTTGATAGGCTGGACCTCCTAATTGCTTAGAAGGATTTACAAATGAAACCAATATCATGTTGTCCTTTGTCTACTTTTAAGAGAACCATCGAATTTTGTAGTGAAGAAAGTTCTTTGAGAGCTTTGCTTGACAGCGGGGAGTCAAGGAATGAAAGGTCTCGGCTCAGTTTGGTGTGGAGATGCTTAAGAATTACGTTTTTGAAGCGAAGTTTAATATCGTCAGTGGTGTTTCTGTAAGCTTTATCTACGTAAACTGCTATGTCGTTTTCGAACCAGTCCATTGCTGCAGCGGGGTGCTTTGGAACTCTGAATTTCTGTCCTCGTGCGAAGAAATCTCGTAATTCGTCAGATACGGGAAGATTTACTGCAAGACCGCAGGCATGGCCATCGAATTTAATACTTCCTGGTACGAGAGAACAACAGGGACATGGTGAACAGAGGGGTTCATCGCATCCATTCCCAACAGAGGTGGCGTTTAATGCAATATCTCCTACAGTTGTACCCAGTTTGTGACAGATTCTAGTTCTGCTTAAGGTTTTTAAATTTGGACAGACTGCCTTAACTTCGTCACTGTGTAGAATTGCTCCTAGGTTCAATCTATCTAAGGCCTTGTGGCTGACGTTTAGTTTAAGCCAGTAGCTGTTTGCTTCCTTTTTGTTTTTGAGACGACGTAGTGTTGCTGGATTCAATCTTTCCATAAAGCAGCTCTCGAGGTACTTTACACGGGCTGTGTATCGTTCTTGGTGGAAATTAGAACGAAGGAATTGAAGTACCTTTGTAGTTGTATTTGTCTGCCAACGAGTAAAGTCGTAGTTCGAAAACTCGTCTTCAGGCATAGCAAATAAAAAGTTGAGCTTCGATGGCAGCCATTTGTAGGAAGTCTCAACTTCAAAGGACACCATTTTCTAATGTAATCGTTGCGGTTGGTTTTGATTGTTGGAATAATTCAAAGTCCTCGCCATCATCGTTAACTTCACTGAAATAAAACCTGTTCTGCTCGTATACATTCTGTGACTTGAAAGATGGCATCTGTTGTTGGCGAACAGGGCGTGGCGGGCGGTTTTGGTGTTTTCTCGATCGTTGAGAGCTTAGCTTTGGTGAGTAATAACCTCTCACATTTAGAAGTTTTCCAAAACTATTAATATAATGCTGCTCTCGAGGGGCAGCAGCTCTGTAGAAGTCCGAAGCATTGTGGTAATGATTGCTTGGGATTTTCTCGAGTGGGATTGTTAGTGGAGGTAGTCTTTCCTGTGACAGGTATTGCATCAGACGGTTTTCGTTCTGTCTTCTGTCACGTGACCACTTCTTTGCCTGGTACCAGTGTGACTGCGCTCGCTCCAGTGCTGAATTAGCTGTCTGGCCGACGTATATTACTTTGCCGTCGGAGCGTCTAAACAGTGCATAGATTACACCGCGAGTTCGAAGTCCGGGTTGTTTTCCGCGGATTTTACAATGAGAGAGGTTTCTTCTTATAAATGACATCCTTTGCCTATTGCAGCTCTTCTCATATAATTTCCAGTCAATACCATCGAAGTTTCGCTTGTTTCGGTGTTGCACGTTTTCGCTTCGATGGTGGAAGTTGGACAGCGGCGAGTGTCTAAAAGGGCCGCCTCGTTGTTGTCCGTAATTTCTTCTGTGCCGGTGCTGTGATGGTTTGGCAAACAGATGATCTACTTTTTTCATCTGGCTCTTTTTCCATGGGTTCTGGTTGTAACTTTGCTGTTGTGCGCGCTGATTTGCTGTTCCCTCGATGATGATACGAAGGTTCCCCGCACCCACGCTGCGAATTGCTGTATTAATTGCATTAAACGGTAGCTGTTTACCGCTTCGCTGTTCTACTAAAACACGTAGAGTCTTGCCGGTGTGCGTGATTTTCCGGAGAAGGAGGTCCCTTAAAGGCAGGACTTTAAAAAGCGCTGTCCGTAGCGCTTTGTTTGCATTGACTGGTGAATGGGAATGGGGGCGGGAAAAATGGGGTCCAGAAACGTCTTTTGATTGAAATCTTTGGTTATTGCTTTTTTGTTGTTGTTTTGGGAATCCCCAAAACTTTGAGTTTTCAACCACTCCAGGTTTTTTTTTGCAAAGTTATACCCCTTTGCATTGGGTCTCGTCCTACAATAGTTCGGGTGTCGCATGTGAAATATTTTTTTGCCTAAAGCGGCGGCTTTTTCTCTTTAAAGGAAGGGAACTAAAAGTATTCGAAGAAACCTCGTGCTTACAGAAGTTTTTTGTAGGCGGGTATCGACTTCTACCCTCAGAGAGAGGGGGGTTATCTTAACACGATCAGAAACCATTTATCCGCTAGGCTCATAGCCTTTCGTGCCCTAAAAGCATACCTAACTTCGAACGGTAAAAAACGTAGGCTAAACGTTGTTCGTTGCTAGGTGGAGGGTCCAGGTTAAATCTTGCCCGTTGACTAAGTAGAGAGGAGAGATTAATTTAGAAAGAAAAGGAAAATAGTTTTAAAGGAGTAAAATAGAGAGATGAGCATTGGTGACCCTAAGCGAGTCCCACATGGTAGTTACCAAAGTTAGAATTTGAGTTTATTATAAAAAAGTACACTAAAATAAAATATAATTAAAGAAAAACTATAAAAACACAATTGTTCTGCTGTTCCATAATACACTTGTGGAATACGTAGTTTCAGGAGCCTTAATCTTATACTACTTGTCCCTCTTAGGCCTTCATCAGTAAGTTCTAAGGGACTTCATTCCAGTTAATTAATAAATCGGATCCATCAATAGGTCTTCCAAAGATCTGACAAACACTGCGGTGCATTATGACAGGTAGATAAGTATGTTTTAAATGTTGGATTATGATACACCAGCATATTATTACACGGAGGTATCTGTCTCCCACGAGGGTTAAAATGATCATGAGTCAACTGACGCAGCCCTATATTACACTGAGGTAACTGTCTCCCATAATCCACAGACACATTAAAAGGAACACCCACAGTACCAAAAGGAGCCCTTTGACCAAACTGTCTCGCTTCCCAAGTGTGTTCACCCGCTAAACAGGATGCCAGTTCTTCGTTATCAACCGCATCCCACCTCATTGCTTTTGAAATTCCTTCCATCGATAATTTCTGGAACACCACATTGCGAGCTACTTCCTTCTGCTCATCATCTGTTAAGGATGCTTCAATACAGACCTCCTGCATAAGTGACAACAATTCATCCTCACTTGACAGGGATGGCACTTCTTCAGCTGAGAACAGTACACACACATCCTCAGCAGTAAACTCTTTGAAGGAAGAAATATTGTTTCTTGAAAGACAGCCGCCCCACGCTAGAACTTCGTGACAAACATTGATGAGTAACTCGCTGTGTGTCTCCCGTGACAGTCTGAGTAGTCGACACACATCACTTTCTTCGATTTGATGAGACACATGCTCAGAAATATCATTTAATAGTGACCTACACGTGATATTGAATTCTAGTATTTGTCTTCCAGTTGTTATTATTTTCTTGATCAAATCCAGAAGAAGATTTCTAATTTCCGCTATCTGTAAGTAGCAAACAAGTCGGTAAATTCTCTGAAATTGGTTTACATCGAGAGCAACGTCTACTTTTGCTCCATACATCCAGCGGATTACAAATAGGAAGTCTTCCTGGGATGCGAAATCAAGGTCAATAATTATATGGTTCGACACGGACTCTTCAAAATCACTCAAAGCAGAACTAAAATATTTCGAGGCAGCTTCCACCATCACTCGATGCAACGCATAGTCAGTTCCGTTAAAGGTTACCTTCAGATCTGATGTTCTCGTATCGTTGATTGAATCTGACCGATCGGTACTACAGACGGCTACTTCAGTCGTTTGATTTGATGACATTTCTCAAAACCAGTCAAAACTTTAGAAAAGAGTAAATAATATTAATTAACCGAGTTAATGAACTGCACCTGTTGTGGAATTAAATCAAATCATAACAACACTTTTAAAGGTATCAAGAATAATAGTATTTAAGATAAGAAGGTGTAATTTATTAAAAGAGCGGATCAGAGTTGGCAGCAGAGAAGATCATGGTTGCGATGGCCTTCACTTTCTCGCTTTTCTTCGTGTATTTTAGGAAAGAAGGTTGTTTAAAAAAAAAAGGGGGGGGAAGTGACCAACGCCCGAGAAAAGCAAGGACATGATCTGAGGTTGGGATTGATACTTATTCTGACATAGTACAATTGAGAACATTGTTCTTCGAGGTATCACAGGTGCCTCGAAGCAGCCCGGCCTCGCATCCCGCACACTTGTAGATGTTGATGTAGATGTCGCACATCTTTATCGACGGGTGGTCCGCGCACCAGAACCTCATGAACGAACCCGCCGCGATGTTCCATGGCGGGATGTAGGCGGCGTTCAGGATCTGGGACTCGGGGATGATGTGGAAGAACCTCGAACCAGCGGTTTCCGGTTCGATCCATCCAGGCATGTTGTTGGCCACCTGCCCGCCCCCGAGAGAGATCAACGTTCCGCTGCTCACCGTTGCCGCGCCGCGAAGGAGTCCAACCCTCGGTCACCAGGTAGTCCCTGAAGTCCGCGTTCAGCCCGGCCTCGCATCCCGCACACTTGTAGATGTTGATGTAGATGTCGCACATCTTCTCATTATTCTAACTGCGAACAGTACACAAACATCTTCAGCACTAAACTCTGATGGTACCGTCTTCTTGAATAGTTACATTCATGTGTTATGGTCGTACTTGATGTTATCTTAATTACGTAAACAAAGAAGTCTTTCAAATAACACAATCACTGAAGTGTTTTCAACTTACACAGTCGCTATTATCCCTCACGTGAAATCACTAATTTAGTAGTCGGTGTACCCGAAGTAGTTCTTCCTTCTTCTCGTTATTTTATGAAAACTGAAATAATAAAATATTTTGATACGTTCCGTGGAATTGTCTAAAGTACAAGTTGTCAGCAATCACCTTACTAAGTGATTGTCAACAAGAAGTAATCACAACAACAGGCATTGTGTACAGGAGGTCCTGTCACATCTCAAACAGGAGTCGAATACTCCGATTGTTTAAATAAAATAACAATTCAATCATGTGATTCTCATGTCAGACGATGTTGGAATCGTATCAAAATAACTCATCTGACTAACCTTTGATGGAGTTGTGAGACTTCACTTCAGTTAATCAAATGAACGTTAGCTTGTGACTCAACAGGGACATGAACCGATTCATCCCAAGGGTTTATAATAAATAGATTAGTAGCCATAACGATGACAAGTACATGTACACCGCTGTATATTACACGCAGGTATCTGTCTTCCATAGGCATCAACATGACGGCCGTTACGACGTATCTGTCTCCCATAAACATCTACTGAACCATTTAAATGAACCTGAGCAAACTGTCTCACTGATATGGTGTGTTCACTCTCTGAGCAGGAAGCCAGTGTTTCATTATCAACCGCATCCCATCTTATTGCTTTGAAAATCCCCTCTTTCGATAAATCATGTAACATCACATTGCGAGCTACTTCCTTCTGCTCATCATCTGTTAAGGATGCTTCAATACAGACCTCCTGCATAAGTGACAACAATTCATCCTCACTTGACAGGGATGGCACTACTTTAGCTGAGAACAGTACACACACATCCTCAGCAGTAAACTCTTTGAAGGAAGAAATATTGTTTTTTGAAAGACAGCCGCCCTCTTCTAGTTTCTCGTGACAAACCTTGATGAGTAACTCGCTGTGTGTCTCCCGTGACAGTCTGAGTAGTCGACACACATCACTGTCTTGGATTTGATGAGACAAATGCTCAGAAATATCATTTAATAGTGACCTACACCTGATGTTGAGGTCCAGTATTTGTCTTCCAGTTGTAACCATTTTCTTGATCAAATCCAACAGAAGATTTCTAATTTCCTCCGCCTGTAAGTAGCAAACAAGTCGGTAAATGTTCTCAAGCTGTTTTACATCGCGAGCAACGTCTACTTGTGCTCCATACATCCAGCGGATTACAAATAGGAATTCATCCTGAGATACGAAATCAAGGTCAATAATTATATGTTTCGACACGGACTCTTTAAAATCACTCAAAGCGGAACTAAAATATTTCGAGGCAGCTTCCACCATCATTCGATGCAACGCATAGTCAGTTCCGTTAAAGGTTACCTTCAGATCTGATATTTTCGTATCGTTGATTGAATCTGACCGATCGATACTACAGATGGCTACTTTCGTTTTTTTGGTTTCATTTGATGACATTTTTCAAAATCCTTCAAAACTTTAGAAAAGAATAAATAATATTAATTAACCGAGTTAATGAACTGCACCTGTTGTGGAATTAAATCAAATCATAACAACACTTTTAAAGGTATCAAGAATAATAGTATTTAAGATAAGAAGGTGTAATTTATTAAAAGAGCGGATCAGAGTTAACAGCAGAGAAGATCATGGTTGTGATGGCCTTCACTTTCTCGCTTTTCTTTTTTGGATTAGAGCAAAACCTGTTTTGAGAAGGAAGGCGTGACAAAAAAAGCAAACCCACACGAGGCAAGACAACAAAGACTGCTACAGAACATCGCCCGTGCAATGCGGGAACACCGTAAACGTACGTAACCAGCAGCGTACGGCGCCCGAGAAGGGAAAGGGAAAGGGGAAAAGGAAAAGGAAAGGGAAAGGGAAAGGGAGGAAGGTGTGTGTGTTGTGTATCTGAAAAAAAAGAGGCGAGAGGAAACAATTTGGCAACAGAAAACGGTCGGTCCCAGAAGCGTGGTGAGGCTCTTGAACAACCAGCTACAAAAAGGAACAATAATAAAGATAACAAAGGCCTCGGCAAGAAAACGATTTTCTGTTTTTCCATAATAACCGGCTTCCATCCCACACACAGAGAAGACACCGCCACCGCCACCCTTCAGTCGAAAGATAGATGCATGTCAAAACGGAGGTGAGGCGTTGCTTTTTTCCCCCTCGGTTCGCTGTTTCTTCTTTTGCTTTCCGGCCGCCGTGTGGGGGAAAAAGAAAAAAAAAGCAACTTGGAGCCTGCCGCGAACAACACAAAATAATTAAGAAAAGAGGTGAAAAGGCTTTGCGCCGTCAGGCAAAGTTGGTTGAATTGAAGGACGAGGGAATGGGATTTTGTTTGCTTTTTCTCCGAATGAACAAAAGAAGAATGGCCCCCTATATACCTGTCAAGTGAGGATGAATTGTTGTCACTTATGCAGGAGGTCTGTATTGAAGCATCCTTAACAGATGATGAGCAGAAGGAAGTAGCTCGCTGTGTGGTGTTCCAGCAATTATCGATAAAAGGAGTTTCAAAAGCAATGAGGTGGGATGCGGTTGATAACAAAGAACTGCCATCCTGCTTACTTAACTATGTACAGCAGTACACTCTTTGAAGGAAGAAATGTTGTTTCTTGAAAGACAGCCGCCTTCTTCTAGTTTCTCGTGACAAACCAACTCGCTGTGTGTCTCCCGTGACAGTCTGAGTAGTCGACACACATCACAGTCTAGCCCTTCGATGAAACAAATACTCATAAATATCATTTAATAGTGACCTACACGTGATGGTGAGGTCCTGTATTTTTTGTCTCCCAGTTCTAATTATTTTATCGATCGAGTGCAGCAGATAATTTCTAATTTCTCCCATCCGGAAGTAGCAAACAAGTCGGAAAATGTTCTCAAGCTCGTCTTTTCCGAGAGCAAAATCCCTTTTTGTTCCATACATCAATTGCATAACAATTCGGAAGTCATCCTGGGATACGTCAATAATTATGTTTCGACTCTTTAAAATTACTCAAAGCGGAACTAAAATACATCGAGCTAGCTTCCACCATCATTCGATACAACGCATAGACATCTCCGATAAAGGTTACCTTCAGAGCGGAACTAAAATATTTCGAGGCAGCTTCCACCATCACTCGATACAACTCATAGTCAGTTCTGTTAGAGGTTACCTTCAGATCTGATGTTCTCGTTTTGTTGATTGAATCTGATCGATCAAATATGAATCTGTCATCCAGTCTACTGACGGCTGCTTCAATCGTGTTGATTTTATTTAGTGACATGTCAAAAAATCCCGTTAAACTTTAGAAAAGAATAAATAACATAACTTTTTTGAAAAAATTTAATACTTCACCCTGTCAAGGGCCACCGATTGGGAACGAGAAAATTGACTGAAATAAAATTTCAGAATAAAATAATTTCGCTATTGGGGGGGGTGAAACTTTAATGTAAAAACAGCAGCAATTTTAGGGTATTAAAAACAAAACTAATATCAAAGTACTTGACTGAAAAAATATTTGTAGTTGTTCGCTATTGGAGGTAACCTGATACTAATATTAAATGGAAAGCAACTTGAAACCGGCAAAAACGAGAATAGGGTTCGGCCAAACCTGGTTGCAATATAACAAATCAACAGTTGGTATCGATAAAAAATCCCATATGTGCTGTCGAATATGGGGATTCGGGGGCCACGTACTACAGGTTGAGCGCCCCATGCCCTGTAGCCCGTTAGGAGGTATTTGATATGTATTTTCAAGGTGGGGAATTTGATACAATACGAAAAGATTTGCGGGGGGTTAACTGTTCGAGAATTTTAATCAATCTATTATTCTACTTCAGCATTCTCACAAGGAGAGGACGAACATCTGGGAGAATATTGGTTAGTTTCCTGCGATTATTTTTTTTTTCTTTATTTCCCCCGACAGGTACCATACTTTAACTTTTTTAAAATCTCACTCGGGGAGTCGTTCGACAACCACCTCAGCTGATGGTCTTAGACGCGATATTCAATGGGAATCGCAGAAGCAAGAGACTCATCAGGTCATCGAATTCACACTTACGGGTTAGGTTCGCCTTCCCATCAGCTGTTGAGTATCGCTAAAACATTATCCTCCGGCGTTATGTCCTCGACGAAATTAAATTAGAAATCGACTGAACATTCTCCTCCCCTTGCGCATAATTTCCAGCTCCTTGGGTGATATTATTGCCCACCCTCTCAATTAATAGCTACAATTTACCGATCGTAAAACTTTAGAAAAGAATAAATAATATTAATTAACCGAGTTAATGAACTGCACCTGTTGTGGAATTAAATCAAATCATAACAACACTTTTAAAGGTATCAAGAATAATAGTATTTAAGATAAGAAGGTGTAATTTATTAAAAGAGCGGATCAGAGTTGGCAGCAGAGAAGATCATGGTTGCGATGGCCTTCACTTTCTCGCTTTTCTTTTTTGGATTAGAGCAAAACTTGTTTTGAGAAGGAAGGCGTGACAAAAAAAGCAAACCACACGAGGCAAGACAACAAAGACTGCTACAGAACATCGCCCGTGCAATGCGGGAACACCGTAAACGTACGTAACCAGCAGCGTACGGCGCCCGAGAAGGGAAAGGGAAAGGGGAAAAGGAAAGGGAAAGGGAAAGGGAGGAAGGTGTGTGTGTTGTGTATCTGAAAAAAAAGAGGCGAGAGGAAACAATTTGGGGGAAAAAACGATCGGTACCAGAGGCCCCGCGCGGCTCTCTAACTTGAAGTGTATCTGAAAAAGAGGCGAGAGGAAACAATTTGGCAAAAGAAAACGGTCGGTCCCAGAGGCGCGGCGCGGCGGCTCTCTAGCTTGAGCAGCCAGCCGCAAAAAGGGAACAATAATAAAGATAACAAAGGCCTCGGCAAGAAAACGATTTTCTGATTTTTCCTTACACGCATTATTCTAACTGCGAACAGTACACAAACATCTTCAGCACTAAACTCTGATGGTACCGTCTTCTTGAATAGTTACATTCATGTGTTATGGTCGTACTTGATGTTCTCTTAATTACGTAAACAAAGAAGTCTTTCAAATAACTGCAACCCGTCAGGAGGAGCACTAAATCCAACCCCCGTAGCAATGTCGATTATTCATTTTGTAATAATCAACGATCAGGTGAGGTTTGGTATCCAGTTTGTAAGACGGGTTTCACTTCAGTTAAATCAAATGAGCGTTAGCTTGTGACTCAACAGGGACATGAACCGATTCATCCCAAGGGTTTATAATAAATAGATTAGTAGCCATAACTATGACAACTACAGCGACACAGCGACATACGACACGGAGGCATCCTTCTCCCATTAGCAGTATAAGAAAGACGAGGAGCCTTTTGATTAAACTTTCTCGCTGACATGGTGTGCTCACCTGCTAAGCAGGATGCCAGTTCTTTGTTATCAACCGCATCCCACATCATTGCTTTTGAAATTCCTTCTTGTGATAATTCCTGGAACACCACATTGCGAGCTACTTCCTTCTGCTCATCATCTGTTAAGGATGCTTCAATACAGACCTCCTGCATAAGTGACAATAATTCATCCTCACTTGACAGGGATTGCACTTCTTCAGCTGAGAACAGCGCACACACATCCTCAGCAGTAAACTCTTTGAAGGAAGAAATATTGTTTCTTGAAAGACAGCCGCCCCTCGCTAGAACTTCGTGACAAACCTTGATGAGTAACTCGCTGTGTGTCTCCCGTGACAGTCTGAGTAGTCGACACACATCACTGTCTTCGATTTGATGAGACACATGCTCAGAAATATCATTTAATAGTGACCTACACGTGATGTTGAGGTCCAGTATTTGTCTTCCAGTTGTTATTATGTTCTTGATCAAGCCCAGAAGATGATTTCTAATTTCCTCTATCTGCAAGTAGCAAACAAGTCGGTAAATACTCTCAAGTTGTTCTAAATCGAGAGCAACGTCAACTTGTGCTCCATACATCAATTGCATAACAAATAGGAAGTCATCTTGAGATACGAAATCAAGGTCAATAATTATATGTTTCGACGCGGACTCCTTAAAATCACTCAGAGCGGAACTAAAATATTTCGAGGCAGCTTCCACCATCATTCGATGCAACGCATAGTCAGTTCCGTTAAAGGTTACCTTCAGATCTGATGTTTTCGTATCGTTGATTGAATCTGATCGATCGATACTACAGACGACTGCTTTCGTTTTTTTGGTTTCATTTGATGACATTTTTTAAAACTCGGCGAAACTTTAGAAAAGAATAAATAATATTAATTAACCGAGTTAATGAACTGCACCTGTTGTGGAATTAAATCAAATCATAACAACACTTTTAAAGGTATCAAGAATAATAGTATTTAAGATAAGAAGGTGTAATTTATTAAAAGAGCGGATCAGAGTTAACAGCAGAGAAGATCATGGTTGTGATGGCCTTCACTTTCTCGCTTTTCTTCGTGTATTGTAGGAAAGAATATGGTTGTTTAAAAAAAAAAAAAAAAGGGAAAAAAAAAAGTGACCAACGTCCAAGAAAAGCAAGGACATGATCTGATGTTGGGATTGATACTTATTCTGACATAGTACAATTGAGAACATTGTTCTTCGAGGTATCACAGGTGTTTATTAACATCAAAACGGTTCTATTTTATTCATCATCTGTGTTGTTGATGTTAAGAAGATGAGTTTTGATATTCGTTACTTGATTCCTCATCCTCGTCACTTTCGTACCCAAAGACTCTCATCGGTAAAGAATCTTCCATCTCATTTAGTAAACAGTTTGATAATTTTAATTTATTAATCGCATCCCAAGCAATTGCTCTACCAATTCCCTTCCTTGACAAATTCTGAAACCGAACAAGAGTTGCAACTTCAGTCTGATCTTCATCACACAGTGTAGCCGCGCTACATGCGTTCTGCATTAGCTCAAGTACCTCATCCTCACCGTCAAGGGAATGCATTTTGTCTGACGAGAATATCAGTTTTAAGTCGTCGGACGTTAGTCGTTTAAAGTGAGATACGCACATGTCCCTTTCCAAGATGTCGCCACTGGCAAGAATTTGTTGACAAGCTTCATGAAGCTTGTCACTACAGGAGTCACGAGCAAGAATCAGCAACTGAAGGGAATCGAACTTGCGTATCTTAATATGAGGCGTTATGTCATTCAATAGAGATCTGTAAGTAATTTTATGTTTGAGAACATCTGTTCCAGTTTTCACTATTCTTTTCGTCTCTTTCAAGATAAAGTTTTTCAATGTTCTTATCTGTAAATAACAAGCAAGTCTGTAGACCTTATCCAGGCGGTCCACACTGAATGCTATCTCTGCTCCATATAACCATCTTAAAACTAGTGAGAAATCACCCGGAGATACATCCTCGAATTGAAGAGAAAGACGTCCTGTCTTACCCTCTTGAAAGTCTTTTAAGGATTTGAAATAGTTTGATGAGGATTCTACGATGATTCGGTGGACCTTAAATTCGACCCATTTATTTATAGAAACAGTCAAGTCTGATGTCCTCGAGTCATTGATCGAAGATGAGAAATCAAATGTGCGATGGCTGCTAATGTTTACGTCAGAGCTTCCTTCGGTTTCCATTTTATGAATTGGTGAAGAGGGGGGAGGTGTTAACTGTTTGAACTTGTATTCATAAATAACATTAGTTTTTTTTTTTTTAGTGACTTAAGGTAATGTTAGTGTAGGTATACACTCTGCGATTGACGTAATTACTTTACATTATAATCAAAGTTTCTAACTTCATCTGCATAACACATCCCTTTTTCTGTTTTTGTCATTCAGCGAAAGTACGGAATCGAGTTATTCAATTTTGAATTAATCGTGCATCATCAGTTATGGTGTAGAAGTAAGTTAATCATCTATTGTGACTGAAGCATTTAGTTAGCAAGACTAGGATTAAAAAAAACATTCTTATTGTTGAGGGGGGACCTGGATAAATAAATCGACCGACGACATAATCTCATGTGTGAATTGCTAGAGAGGGGGAGAAAAAAAAGTTTTTTTTAGGAATAAGAAAATCGATACAAGAAGTATGCTCCATACCACAAGTTATTTATTCTACGATGAGCGTGCTAAGTCTTCCCACAAAAGGAGGAGGATAATAAATTATTTTAACCGCAGTGTAGTTTTGAAAAAAAAAAAAAAAAAAAAAGTAAATACCATCCCTGGAAAGGGTGGTTTTGCAACTTTGGAAAAAGAAAAAAAAAAACTTGGTAGGAGCGACTGATACACGTCGTCAGCAATACCTAATATCAAACCATGTGATCGAGAGAGACGTATCAGTCTCGTGGTTTTGATAACCGTTCTACAGTAGCAACCCAATCTTTGTTACTCCTTGCAGCTGGACGTTTCATAGTGTTGTGTATGTATTTCTCTTCTAGTTTAAGATTACGTTCCTTTCGTTGATCAATCGGTTTTGTATAAAGTCGATTAACCGATTCTTTCTCAGACTCTTTCTCCAATTTACGAGTCGCTGGTTCCGACGTATATTTCGCTTTCAGCTGTGCTCGACCGTTTTCCTTACTCTTTATAGCCTGTGTGAATATTCTTTGTAAACTCTCCTCAAGCTCAACCGTGTTTAGAATTTTTGGACTTTGTTCTGTTGTATATTTTCTATTCTGTTCATCACGTAGTTGTTTTTGCCTATCTAATGCTTGACTATATAGTCTTCCCACGCTCTGATCTAACTGTTCTTTGGGGAGGAGTTTTTTTTCTATCAGCGGCCCTTGTTCTTTTGGTGGCGGCTTTGTTTGATTTAATCTGTGAACGCTTTTTTCAAGCTGAACTTTCGTCAATTTCGGCAACTGCGGACATGCCGTATAAGAACTTGTATTATTTGTTCTCAACTGTGAAGTCATCATCACAGTTCTAGTCTGAGATACGACTGCCATATTATTTAACTGTCGTTCATAAAGGGAAAAAAATAAAAATCAAACGAACACAACGTCCTTTTTTTTTTCACACCTCTTTGACACAGGAGGAGGATTAGTTAGGAAATTAAGTTTTTTTTTTTTTTTTATTATCAATTAGTGAGCTCAACAAAATCCAGAAAAAACTAAATTCCACGGAACACGATTTCTTTCTCACCTTGATCAAATCACAAACAGGATGGGGGTTAACTGTTTGATTTTGTCCGTAAAAATACAAATGTAACTATAATTTAACATCTGTTTTAGATACAGCAGACCAAAGGTAGCGTTTCTAACTTAGCTGCATAACACATCCCTTTTTTCCGTTTTTTTGTCATTCAGTGAAAGTACGGAATCGAGTTATTCAAATTTTGAATTAATCGTGCCCTGGGAAAAGTATCACCAGCAGGGTGGGATTTTTATATAAATAAAAAATAAAATAAAATAAAAATTAAAAAAATCTAAGAACTTCTTCATTTCTTATCTTCCTTAATACCGTAGTCTCTCAGCATCTAAATCTGTATTTTAAAAAAAAAAAAGAAACAAAATAAATAAACCATTCAGATTAGCCTTGTACTCTCTATTGAACGCAGACAGAATCCTGTCGCACGAAGGGGAAAATAAACCATTGGTGAAAACAAGTATTTCCTTCTTGAAAGCTAGCTACAAAGGGGTGAAACTTTGACAATGTAAAGACAGTTAACAACTTTAGGGTATTAAAAACAAAATTAATATCAAAGTACTTGACTGAAAAATATTTGTAGTTGTTAATCATTGCTAGGGGAAAATAAATCATGACCACAAGAAATAACGGCTTTTTTCAATCTGAATAGTTTCTTCTCCGACTACGTCGGTATAAAAAAAAAAAAAAAAAAAAAATTAACCCCACAGGATCGATCACAATCAGTACAACAGAAAAAACAGACAGATGCTTGAAAAAAAGAATATTAAGCGCATATAAATTAAAAAATAATTAGCACATAGATAATGATTATTATTATTTTTTATTTTTTTTTCGGCATTTTTTAAAAAAATCTATTGTATTCCCACAATGTCTATTCCCATTTTTTTTTTTTTAAACAAAACAATTCCGGTAAATAACAAAATCCTATATAAACTTCACGTTGTCTAAAAAACAAGTTTTTTATAAAAAAAAAAAAAAATAAAAAAAAAAAGTAAATATAATGACGACGATTATATTGGTCATCAGTAATTCACATTCAAAGTTCGTCCTGTACAAGTTACATCAAGCTTCCTTGGTGGGTAGCTCTCGTACTGGGGGGGAAGACTGTTTGATTAAGGTTCATACGAATATAAGTCTCTTGTATTGTATCAAAGCTCAATAATAAAATTAAAAAAACTCATGACACAGTACTGGGGGAGTGGTTATGACATTCACGTCACCTCTACACCTGGTAAGAGTTACTCTCGTGAATTTGACCTGCAAGAAACAAAAAAAAAAAAAATAAAATAAAATAAAAAACTATATGAGGACCTGCAGAAACCCCCGCATGATTTCTGCCAGGCTATCCTGTGGGCACCTAATACCCAATCCGAACCCACCACCCCAGAATCACCCCAATAGTTCCCTTACACAACGTAAGATCCTCACAGTCTCACCACTAGTCTTGTTCCTGTCATTCCAATTCTCATATGAGCCTTAAGCTGTTAACAAGAATCTACAACACTCCTAACAAGCGTATTTTAAGTATTCTGAGGGGTTTCTAATAGGAATACACAGCTTATAAGGCAAAAGTGACTTTTACAGTTAGAAAAAGTGAAATTTTGAAACTAACGTGTCGCTAGGCAGTAGCGGAATTGGATTTTTTGGATAGTGGCGGTGGGCTCGGATTGGGCGTTAAGTGCCCACAAGATAGCCTGGCAGAAATCGTGGGGAGGGGTTTTCTGCACTGCCTCATATATTTATTAAGAATAGTAAGTCATAGCCAACCATTTATTCAAAGGTGTGAAAGAATTAACGCCAAAAAAAAAGCACAGTTCAGATAGGCAGTTTAAATGTAAGGTATCCCTTTCATTCCCAGACGTGGAATATGGGGTACAGTGGTGTTCGGAGTTGGCTACCTTACTGGATTCCAACAGTAGTCATGTTGAGTGAGTATTTAGTGACCCTCGTTCAACTGTTCTTTCAATAAGATGATTAACAGCCGTCAGTTGTGCGTAAGTAGACTAGTAATCATGTTACTGATGACGTTTTCTTTTTTTTTTTTTCTTGTTGTTCATGTTTTTCTATAAAGATTCATTAACCAACCCAAAGTAACATTATTCAAACCAGCTCATTGAAGCAACCAGTGATTGATAATCTGGGAAGGGTTGTTGTTGTTGTTGTTTTTTTTAAAGTGCGCAACCGGAAAACAAGTCTTTAAAGTAAAGAGTACACGCTGTCACAATTCTCTTTTTTTTTTTTTTTTTCACTCGTAAAAACATGTCTTCGGGATGAAAATAAAAAAACCCACTCAGATCAGCCACATATTTTGTTGCACGGGGGGGCTAAGATTAATCACAACCATAATAATTAGTGTTAATAATTATCAGTCAATCAAAAAAAAAGGCAAAATTTTCGTAGGACAACAAACAAGTTGGTTTCGGGCTAAGAGTGATCGCAACCATAACAATTAGTTAGTTACAAACTAATGACTACGAGAATGACAGTCATCCAATCCACGTTGGTACAAAAAAAAAAAAAAAAAAAAAAAAAAAACTTCCACAGGAGTAGAACAGTATCCATCGGTACCTTCTCATGTTGTTCACTCGTAAGGGAAAACACATCAAATAAAAATCAAACTAAACATAATAAAAATATTATTCTCTTTTTTTTTTTAGCTAAAAAAATTAAAACAAACAAAAAGTGACAAAACAAAATACTGACAACTGAACCCAACCCGCAGTGGATTCACCTGACATAAATTAGAGCGAAACAAAAAAAAAGAATTTAAAAAAAAAAAAGTCTAGAAACACCATCGAATTTCAATTGCTGAAAAAACCTACAAAAGCGACCTTATCAGTAAAGAAGTGCCACAGAGATCAGCAACCCAGTACAGCAAAAGGTGATTAGAACTATACGCCATTGGTTTGCTGATCTGCCAACAGTTTCCCCTCAAACATTTGGTTTAGGGGTTGGAATTCGTCAAAATTAGCCATTGACTTCTTACAAAACAAACAATAACACACAGCAATCAAAAGAACCAAAAGCAGCAAACCACCACCACCAAAGATGATGATGAAGAGCGTCAGGGAGAAGCCAAGGATGGTTGTCTCATCATCACCAGAGACCTGAACAGTCATTGTTGGAGCCGTGTCAACAACAGCAGATACTGTTACCGACACAGTATCACCACTAGTATTACCGCTAGGAGCAGATGTGCTCATTGGAGATACTGTCGCCGGTACCGAAGTACTTCCCGCAGGCATATTCGTAACACCAGGAACAACAACAGGAACTGCTGTAGTTGCCGGTGGGTTTAACGGATCGTCCAAATTCACAATAACATCTTCAGAATTGAATCTTTCCACGTATACTAAGTCTGAATTGGTCGCCCAGTTCAATTCCGGTGAAAACATTATTTCAACGTCAAGTGTCGCTAAATCCTTACCCATAGTTAGAGGAATTCCCGAAGACTTGTCATAAACAGTAATCGCATTGGTCTGAACAGTAAAAATATAATTTTTTGAGGTGTGGACTTGCTTTAGCCCTCCTGGCAAATTCGTCAACAAAGTAACTGGAGTATTGGAAACTGGATTCAACGTGAAACCAAAAAGCGATGTACCCACGGTGCATAAGAAGTAGTCTTCAGTGACAAAAACATCGCTAATCTGACCTGAAGGAACTGTGTAGTTCACGACAATATTGCTTTGGGTTCTGTTGGCGGCAACATCAACTGTAACTTGATACCCACGTACTTCTGTTGGGTTGTAATTAAAAATCATTGAATTGCTTGGGTGACTCGCGATCATCCCACCCACCAATCCCTCAACAATAAAACTATCTTGAAACATTGTTTCTAAATCAAAAATGTCAATACGATCTGCTGCTAGCTCATAGACTAGCATACTTCCTCCTTGTTTACCAGTGGTCATAGACATAGCAGCTGTGTTTGTCACTATCATCACAGTTGGTGGTGATGTTGTTGTGTTATAACATTGTGTTCCAACATCGTTGATACAAATTAGATCATCGACGCTGCTGAATTTATCAACCTGAAGATTACTTCCCCACTCTTGAACATCAACGCTCATTCCATCAAACTGTATATACCCACCTTGGTATACTATTTGTGATTGGGCCCATATTCCTTTTCCTCCAAGAATAGAACCTAAAACTGCCGTATTATTCAGCGGTGATGAATCTTTTTGCTGAGCACAACCAACAGCTACCAGAGATAATATAATAGACACTGATCGGATCATTTTTTTTTTTTTTTTTTTTTATATATTGATTTCAACTTTTTTTTCAAAAATAACAAGAAAAGCTAATTAAACCTTCAAATAGACTTGGGTAGTTGTATTACCTCTCGACTCACAGTCGAAGTGGAGGAGTTACAGTCACACGTTGTCGTTAGTACTTGTTTCATAATTAAGTCATGTCTCAGAGTAACAAAAGACACCTGGTTGATCCTGTCAGTAGTCATATGTGGCCGCCTGCAGTGAAATATAAATGTTTAGTCTTCGTATTAAAAAAAATTTAAAAAAAAAAAAAACTTGTTCTCATCAGGTAACCTGGTCGGCAGTTAAATCAATAATTTATTGGAATCGTTTTTTTTTTTTTTTCTTGTTTTTCCCCCTGTTTCTCTTATCATTTTTTTTTTTTTTTTTCCTTTTCTTTCTTCGTTGGGGTGGAGTTTTTTTTTTTTTTTTTTTTTTTCCCATTCTTTTCGTACGGGGTGAGGTCAACTGAAAATTATCCCGACACTCGACCACAATAAGTTTACAGACATGGAGATACACAGGACACTAACCGTCCACTCACGAATGCCTGTTACAACAGCACTGACTGAGATTAGGTGCTCCTTTCAAAGATCAAAACTGAACAAGGTTGCTAAATAGCGTTACCGTTGGTTGTTGTTGTTTTTTTTTTTCCCTTCCTTAAGGAAATTTTATCGCAAGACGTGTGAATGAAAAAAAAAAAAAAAAAAACCAACTCACCCGCCAGCAACTAGAAAAAAAAAAAAAAAAAAAAAAGAAAAAAATCAAAAAAATGTTTGTCACAATATAAAATCAAAAAAAAAGTTACTTGGGGAGTTAACTGTTCGAGTTTGTACATAAAATACAAATGAATTGTATCATAAACAACATAACGATGGGGAAGTGGTGAAGTACTCAATGGCAACGCATAACTACGGTTCGCATGAGCACTGCGTACTAGATATGTTTCTTTTTATTCTTCGTTAAAATAGTTTCTATCATTTTCTATGCTCTGTTTTTTTGCTTCCCTCTTTTTTTTTTTGCTTTTTTTTTTTTTTTCCACATTATTCCATTTTCAACTCTGTGAAAAAGCTATCACCCAGCCGTCGTCTCACTTTTTTTTTTTTAAGTCTTTGTTGCTACATTTTTGAGTGCTTTTTTTTTTTTTTTTTTTTTTTTTTTCTCCTCTCTCTCGTTGAAAAAATAAATGAAAAAAAAAAAAAAAAGAAAGAAAGGAATGATCCTATATTAGGTTGTTGGAGGACAGTTGGTCCCATGTGTTTCAAATTGAATGGGAAAAAAAAAATCATTCAATTTACACAATGGGTCTTGAATAACCCACAATAATATAAGACCACAACTACTTTCTCTCTTTTTTTTTTTTTTTTTTTTTTCCTCCCACTTTTTGAGATGAGTTTTTTTTTTTTTTTTTTTGCTGTTTCTTTCCCTTGACATAGACTCCCAATACCTCGCGGAGAAGAGTCGCATAGAAAAACCAAAAAAAAAAAAAAAAAGGGTACAACAATAAAGGTACCGTCATTTTAAGATATCGGCTACTGCTCCGAAAAAAAACTATTCACACATGAACTGCTTCGATAAGTAAGATGATTGCTACGCCATATAAAATCTCAGATCTAGTTCTGCACTTTAAGGTGCTTCGCCCAGTTCCGGGTACGGCAGTGGTCGTTGCAGAAGTGGGAGGTACAGCAGTTGCAAGACTGGTTTTTTTTTTTTTTTTTTTTATTGTTTCATTCACTTTATCAAAGCTCTGGAGTGAAAAAAAGAAAGGGGGGAAAAAACATACCACTAAGTGGGCACTCCAACCACGTTCACCGCAGGTGTTGCAGATTGTAGTTTGGGGTTGGGCTTGATTAGGTCTTTGAGGTCGTTGGTTGTAGTTCTTTTGGTGTCGATTTCCCTGATTTCTGTAAGTGTTGTTCGGACCACTACCTTCTTCATTTCCATTGCGGTGTCCTCCTTGACGAGAGTCGTCGTTGTTGTTGTTGTTATTGTTGTTATTGTTATTGTTATTGTTATTATTATTATTGGCTCGACCCTTTCCTTTACCTTGAGAGTCGAAGTCGGACACACTGCTACCTCCACCACTATTGCCTCCATTACCACCACCACCACCTCCGTTATTATTTTTGTATGGTCGATCGTGGTGGTTACTATGGCTTACCGGACGAATACCAAAGTCACCGTTGTTGTTGTTGTTGTTATTATTGTGATGGTGGTGGTGGTTGTGATGGTGACCTCTATTAGACCTTGATCCACCACCTCCAAATGACGCTCCTTTACCAGAATCAATATCACGAGAACTCTTTACTATCTTTTTACGTAAAGCTTCATACCAAAGACGTGGTAGTGGAATCGCGTGAAGAAGTGGTTTCTGATATCCACAATCTGTACATTGAGAGTCAGCTTCCGGAGGATTTGTACTACAACAGGATAAACAAGGCCACTTTGATTCGCTTGAGAGAGAAACAGAAATTATTCTGTCGCAGATTTCTCTGTTGTCAAGATTTGATATAGACAGCATCGCTCCTCTCATTGAACAAACATCAATGCGACAGGATTCAGGAGTGACAGAAACATTCACTACGACGGTGTATTCACGGAATGCTGTGAACAGCGTATCTGAGAGCGCTTTAATATTTTCTTCGGTGCTGAGATCCCAAGGAGATCCAGTAGAAGAAACCTCAACCACGCATGGAGTTCGAACTTTGTGGACTCGGATTCTGTGATTGCCAAGTCGTCTTCCATTCTCAGATTCAATCGCTGCTTCCAAACTCGCAGGGTCATCAAAAACAACTTGCGCTTCGAGAGTAGGCTCCGATTCACATGATAGCAACCTCACAGTCTTTATCGATCCATACCTTGCAAATGCTCTTTTAATTTGAGCATCTGTCACTGACACAGATAGATTTATAACCGTCAGGCAATTAAGACTCTGCTGAACTGGCTGAACAGTATTTTCTTTAATAGTTTCAAGTTCCTTGTATTGCTGTGCTAATTTCCATCGTTTTGACGAAGCGTCATCGGTCGGAGCATCAGACTCAGATAATATAACTGCCCAGTCGGAATCACTCAAATCCTTAGTCTGCTTACAACGATAAGCATTACATAAAGCATCTGATGCTCTGTTTGTATTGTGACAGAGTGAGCATCTCCAATACTTGGAATCACCTGGTTTGACGGTTGTTGAAGGCGCTGCGCTGTACATGCTGGGAGTAACTTTTAATACTGATCCGTGAAAGATTTCACCTGTAGCACCAATGATTGCTGCTTCTGCAGGTCCTGTTGATTTGTATGTCACCATTCCAACATCTGGTGTGCCTTGAATACACCAGATTCTAAGTGGTTTTCCGAACTCTGAAAATCGTTCTCTTATTTGACTCAAAGTTACAGATGGTGCGATCCCGTGAATTGCTACTGTTATAGAGCTGCTTAGAGGATGAAATAACGAAGCGTGGAACGGATGTAAATTTCCAAAAAAATACATTTCTTGTTGATTTTTCATCGCTGGATGTGTTTTTGGTATGTCCTTACCACCACCTTGTTGTCCAAAATGAGGATCATCTATGTTTGCATGTTGTCGGGAATGGTGGTTGCCATCTCGTCTGTTGAGTTGGTGGTGTCTGTCTTGAGGGAAGTATCCTCCTCCTCCACCTGGACGATCTCTACCAGAATGTTGTTGTTGATGTGAGTGATGTCCTCCATAATTATTATGATTAGCGTATCCATGATTATTATACACGTGGTATCTCTTATTCCTTCCTCCTCTTTGAATATGGTTGTTATTATTATTGTTGCCGTGGTTACCCATGTGGCCACTGTTGTTGTTGTTGTTGCTGTTGGTGTTGTTGGTGGTAGTGGTGTTAGTATCCATTATAAGATATGTCTCTCCCCCGGGTTTTTTTTTTTTTTTTTTTTTTTTTTTTTTTTAAATTTATTTGTCGCTGCTGTTCGTTTGTATTATTTCCCCCTAGGTGTTAAGAATCATATCGCATGCAGTTCCTGAAGAAATGGCTGGGTTGAAACTTTTGACAAACGCAAGAGGAAAAAAAAATAATAATAACAACAACAACATTAGCAACATTGATACGGTAATAACACGTGGTGTTTTGTTTGTCTGATGAAAGGGGGGGGATAAATAATTTGATTAGGTTTACACGAAAATATAAATCTCTGCATTGTATCAAAGCAAAATAATGAAATTAATACAGGTTAACACTCTCATACATGTTTCTTTTTCCGTGTTGTCATTTTCGAAAATTTCCTGAAATGAAAAAAAAAAAATTTTTTTTTAAAATATCTGATTGACTAAACCATCCCACTCACAAAACAGAACAACAGTAAATTACAATTTAATTACACAATCCGTGATCAGTAAAACATTTAAATAATGATGTTATTATTATTATTTATTTATTTATTTCTTTTTTGTTCACGAAAAAAAAATCTGCAAAACCAGTTCATACCATATAAGAACTATAAAAAAAAAATAAAAAAATAATAAATATAAACGAAACAACAAAAAAAAAAAAAGAAAATGACGACGAACAAGGACACCACTAATTTACAAACTAGTCGATTGTCACTTTTTTTTTTTTTTCCATCGTAGGGAACGTTAGCAATCACCCTCTTAATGCTTAACAACGAGGGTGTCTACTGTCCACGTTAATGTATTTTATTTTACTCTATTTTGGCTTCTTTTTAGGGAAATTTTACATTCAGTGGAAATCAGTAAGTGCTGATGCCGGATGGCAGCCATCAGCCAAGAATACCGAATGGACACCTAAAGGGTCCGTAGACCGCCGATGTGTTAATTTTCCCTTCGAAGCCTCCTTCCTATCGTAAAATAAAACGACGGTTTTAGATGCAAAATCAGATACAGATTTTCACCAGTTAATTTATTTATTTTTTTTTTAAACTTTTTTTTTTTTTTTTTTTTTCCCCAACCGTCCAAGCAACACAACAAAGTGAAGCGGAATTAGTCAGAAAAAAAAAAAAAAAGAATAAAATAAAAAAAACTACTTCTACAACAAAAAAAAAAAAAAAAAAAAAAAAAAAAATTGTTTTATGCTGTTTGATTTTGTACGTAAAATACAAATATATTGGTTAAACAACAAAAGACGGAAAAAAAAAGGGGGAAAAGAAAAAAAAAAAAAAAAAATGACTGGTTGGGAAATCATCTCCGGCAAAACCTTCGGAGCGGACTAAATCAAAAGAAGACAAGTACACCGGTATTAGGTGAAGGAGAGTATCTTCGCATATCCTGTACGATTATAAAACCAATCCCGCAGTACATATGTTTTAAAACTCTGTTAAAGCCCACATACACTCTGTTTCTTCATAGCAACAACTGAACAACTGTCATTCTTTTTTTTTTTTTTTTTTTTTTTTTATATCCCAAGCCAATAAAAAAAGTAAATCGGCTCTTTTTTTTTTTTTTTAATCAAACAGGTCAACTGTTGTAGCTATATTCTGCTCCTCTCAACCAAATCGAGACTCACGCAAAAAAAAGAAAAAAGGAAAAAGGAAAATAACAAAAAAACCAGACCAAACGTATCTTCACAAGTATATTTAAATTTCCATCTTTTAACTACACAGAAAAACAGTTCTATAACACTCGTTGAATGCTTTTTTTTTTGTTCGTATCACGAAAACCCCGTGAACCAACATAAACTGATATGTGCTGTCCCCCCCAAACATTCTTTTTTCGTTCTTACAATACTTTTATTAAATACAAAAAAAAAAAAAAAAACATCAAGCCCCCCAAAAAAAAAACACGGTGCTTAAATACAGCTTTTCGCTGATGGGTTGCAATGCCGTAGAAATCAGAGGCTTCAGTTTTTTTTTTTTTTTTTTTTTTTTTGCAATTCGTACTATCAGGAAAATATGTCACCAGTCTTAAGGTTCAAAAGCTGATTTCAAGCTGTAAGGTTTGCTTGCCGATAGCTGTGGAATCTGATTAAAACCCATATTGTACATGGTAACACTAATAGTGCTTAGCAAGTGGTAAAGTGATACAGGACCTTTCGCAAACTCAAGTGTGTGCAGTAATGCTGTTGTAAGAATACCACCAGCTCCTTGAGCATGTCGACACTTCATTTCAACAAAGGCGGCACCCACATCTTTGACGTCGGCGGATTTTTGCGCATCTTCGCAACCACTGAGAAGAACCGCATCACACTCGATGTTCATGGTGTCGCTGAATTGGTCACCCACTAATTGCTGTTTTTTTTTTCTATTTTTATCTGCAATAGCATAGTATGGAAGATCCAGTACAGTCCCGCTATGACAACAATCGAATACTGCAAAGAGAAAGTTTCCGGCAGGAATCTCACAAACGAAAACTTCGTTTAACATATCGTCAGTTATCATGCCGTGTTCTTCACCGTCTTGTGGGATAAGAAAGTCAATAGGGCAGATTGTTTCATCAAGTCCATCAGACTCATCACCACTCTTATCATGTACCTGAGAGCCGTGTCCAGAGAAGTGTAGCCACAGTTTATATCCCGTTCTGTCATGAACTTTTCCAAGTAAATGATAGAGCCCATTAAGTATATTAGTTTTCGTTGGTAGGTAGTTAGGATTTGGTTGATCATCTGTTAAGCAGATAGCATAGTATCCCAGATGTGATAAGAATTGTCCGACTCTCCTTACGTCGTTTACACATCCGTCCAGTTCGAATCTCGTACCGGTATAATTTATTCCAATTAGTAAGGCATATTTAGTCCTGTCGTATGATACAATTGTCGGGAGGGGTACAGCTCTGGGTACGAAATGTTGCAGCTTATCATTGTTATGTCGCATGCTCGGTCGTTTTCCTCCAAAAGCAAAATATAAAGCTGCTGCCCCACCAGCAACACCAAGACCTGCTCCAGCTAAAGCGATTTCTTCAGGAGCGTCAAAGCAGTCTGCACAGCAATCGGCATCACAGTCCGCCAACATACTAAAGGCGTCACCCATTTGACTGGTTTGGGTGATCTGTTTGAGATAATTTAGTTAACGATAATAATAACCAACAACAACAACGTAAACTTTTTATCACTTGGATAAGTATGAACAATTCAAGGCAAATAAAAATATGATTGAGCCTTTGATCTTGTTCGGTAATTCCTGAGGGGTGAAGTATAATGGGGGTTAAAGAAATCACTTGCATAGAGCTTGGCGCTGCTAGTCGGAAATCAGAAAAACCCTTTACGAACACACACAAAACGTTTTTGCTTTTTCGCAGTCGCCATTTGACTGGTTTGGGTGATCTGTTTGAGATAATTTAGTTAACGATAATAACCAACAACAACAATGTAAACCTTATATCACTTGGATAAGTATGAACAATTCAAGGCAAATAAAAAATAAAAAGAAAAGGGGGGAAAAAAAGAAAAGGAAACGTCCTTTAAAAGGGAATGGGAGATTTGAGTGTGGGGGAGAGGTTTGGAGAAAAAAAATACAAGGGAAGGAATAGTTATCTTAAAAAAACTGCCTGCAAAAAAAAATGAATGAAACGAAATGAAAAAAATAACTCTAACGGATGTTTTTTTTTTTTTTTTTTTTTTTTTTAAGTTGGGGAATAGCAGGACAGATGTGGGAAAATGATTCAGAGTTTTTACGCTAAAAATTTAATCTACGTGCGTGTGTGTGTGTTTGTTGTGTTTTCTAGTATTATTCTACGGGAAAAAAAAGGGGGAACAAAAAAAAAAAAAAAAAAAAAAACGAGAATGCTTGCGTTTGTTTATAAAATAAATAAAAAAAAGTCAAACCATTGCATTTCAACTAAATGACGCATATCACCAGTTTGAAAAAACAACAGCAAGAGAGAGTAAGAGTTAGAGAGAAGAAGAAAAAAAAAAAAAAAAAAAAAAAAAAATGAAAACATGAAAACATGAATTCAGCAGATACCTACAATCTATTCTTCGCAAAAAAGGAGATCTACATAAACTACACAGAGGGAAAAAAAAGAAATACAAAGAAAAAAAAAGAAAAAAAAAAAAGCTTTAAAAAGCTTATATTTGTTCTTAGTAGTCGGTATTTGTGAGGCTCTGCATCTAACCAAGCAGCTTTCAACTCAAGTATGTAATTGTATTTAACATTTGTTTGATGTTTTGAGCTACGAGATTGATCCAAAAAAAAAGAGTACCTGAGTTCAATGAGACTTGTACACTATGAGCGTGTTCATCTCAAAATAAGAAAATGTCGGTTTCAAAAAAAAAAAAAAAAGAAGAAGAAAAATCGAGTCGGTGGGGAATCGAGAGCAGGGACAGATATAAACTGAAATTCTAATTAGGGGAATTTACGAGAACAGATTACTAAGGAGGTTCTGTTAATTTTTTTTTTTTTTTTTTTTTTGAAAAGTTTTGTTGCTTTCCAATTCCTAAAACCAGCCGCTGACAGCAAAGAGCATTATCGGCTTTTGTTTTTTTTTTTGATGTATTTCTTGTCAATTTTAAAAGCAACCAGCGAGAGTACATACATTTAGAAGATTTTTTTATTTTTTTATTTTTTTTTCTTGCAAAAAAAAAAAAAAAAAAAAAAAAAAACTGACTGCAAAAATGAAAACCCGTGAGGTGAGAATAAGAAGAAGAAGAAAGGAAGTGATTGGGGAAGAAAAAAAAATACAACTGTAGCCTATACGGCTTACAATGAGGTTAAAATTGACAGAAATCCCTTCGACATTCTGAGGCTTCTCAGCATGAAGTTGAGTACTGTTAATATGTTAATTCTTTTTTTTTTTTTGGGAAAAAAAATAACTCTAGAAAAAAAAGAAAACAAAAAGCTTCTACACAAAATGGGGGAAAAGTTTTTTTTTTTTTTTTTCCCTTTTTTAAAAAATAACCGGAGTATGTATGACAAAAAACTATGAAAAAGAAAAAAAAAACTGATAAAATTATTCTCCCCATGAAAAAAAAATCAGCGATACCAATAAAATTTGAGAAAAGCCCTTTTTTTTTAATCGATAGGCAATGTTTAGTAACGTCGAAAAGGGGGAGAAGAAAAAAAAAAAGCTTTAAAAAATACCAAAACAGAAGCTATAAAAAGAACTTATCAATACTGTTGTTGCCTCAAAGTCACGTTGCCGCCCCCAACCGTTTGAAAAAGATTTTGATCTCAGATTTCCTTAAGAGGACCTGAGAATTTTAAAAACGCGATTTTGATGAGACTTTTACCTGACATATATTATTATTATTATTTTTTTTTTTAAATAAATGCACCAAAAAAAAAACTTACAAAAAACTTTACAGTTTTTTTGCAACTACACCCATCCAGTTGTTTTACCCTCCGTTGCACCAACTGCTGGTCGAGAAGTTGTCGATGCTTGCAAAGGGTTCATTGTACTGGCAAGAGTTGGCGACACGGGTTGAAACCTCGAACTTCCAAAAGCACTCGCATATGGTGACGGTGCCGTAAACTCATTAACAACTTGTTTTTGATTTAACTGTCGATTCTGTGAATCAGGTGTTTGCAATGGCAATTCCTTTGGACGATGGTGATCCTCTTCAACAAAAGACGGCAGCTCTTTAATTGGTGGTACCGGCACTGCGTAGTCTTCCGCGACAGGTCCCTTTCCTGTAGTCTTTTCTGATCTCGTACAACAAACAATAAGACCTCCGATCAAACAAAGAACGAACACCCCAATCAACACTAAGATAATAATACCTGTGATTCTGGGAAGACCGATTATATCATCGTCGCTGTCAGATGTTGGAATTGGTGTTGGTGTTGTCGGAGAAACGCAAACAGCATTCTCATTGATCCCAACTCCAGTCAACGGAGTCGCACACGTACAGCTAAAAATACCATTCGCAGCGCTGTCACTATCCGAGCAAGTTTGATTAACAGAACAAGTTGTGTTGGCAATACAATCAGTTGCGGCAGAGACTTGTGAAGTAACAGCGTAACCAGATGATCTAAAAAGACTTGAGCTACTCGTCATATCATTGTTAACAAGTGTTTCTAAATCATTCGACACTGTTGAACTGCTGGACTCTACCCTGACATCAACATCAGTTTCTCCAGCCGTATCTGCAGCAGAGTACGCAACTGAAACCAAATGCGTTCCTTCTCTTGGTACTACATTCTTAGTTGTTTCTAAGGTGTTTGGGGTCATTTTGATATTATCGTTGGCTTCCAAAGTCGACTTTGAATTTTCCAATTCAGTGAGCCACATGCTTCTCTCTTCAGACGTTCCACCAACCACATCAATCTCAGTCGTAATACTCGTAAAATTACCACCTTGAAGAATGTCAATTTCTCTCTCAGCAACTTCAGTTTGAACAATCCAAGAAGTAATTTTAAAATTATTTCTCGACGACAGACTTGATCGAATTCCATCATTTACTGCTCCCACGATGGCTGCTAAGAAACCCTCTCGGTTTCCTGTTGAGGTCCCTCCCAGTTGCATTTTAAACTGATTCTTTCTAACAACATTTGAAGGCAGTGACAACACTGTCTGTAATGTTGTTAAGAAAGCTGCTTCAGTAGCGACTATATCTGTTAGTGACCTTTGAACTCGGAGTATCATTTTAGAAAAGTATCGAAGTCCAGTGGGTGGACTTGGTGTTGAACATGATGCCGCACTCATCAAGGCTGTACCAGATGCTGGAGGTTTGCAATTACATTGCCAGTCGTTTGGTGTTTGTGGGTTTGGATCATTACATACTTGATTAGCCTTTAGACATGTGTCGTCATTTTGAATACATTCACCAGCTGATTTACAAACAGCTGCTCCCATCAGTTGAGTTCCTGTGAATGGACTCACACATTCACAAGACCAGTCATTACTGGCAGTTGATGCATCTCGACAGCTCTGTCCAACTGATGTACAGACTTGTAGGTTTTGACCTCTGCATTCATCTGTGTGTTGGCAAGATGCGGGTTTTCCTCGAGCTACACCAGAACCGCTGCCCTCACATTCACAAACCCAATCATCAATTTGTGAATCAGATTGGTAAGAATCTGTACAACGTTGACCTGCTGCAGAACATATACTTCTGTACAGTTTGCATTCATCAATAGTACAGTCAGCGATTCTTCCTCTAGATGGTTCTCCTTGAGCTGGAGCCACGCATTGACATTCCCAGTCATTCGCAACATTGCTGTCAGGATCGACACAAACCTGTCCTACAGTGCTACATATTGAATTATAAACCGTGCACTCATCTCTGTACGTACAACTTGCTACTGCTGCTGTTGCTTCTCCAGTTGCATTACCTCCACAGAGACATTTCCAGTCACCGATACTCGATGTTGTTGGGTTAGGGTCTGTGCAAGTTTGACCAGATTTCTGTTTTATTTTTTTTTAAAACTGAAGAAGGAACTCAACCAATCACTATAGAACCAAGTACTGAAATACATACTTTGCAAGTTGCCATATTTTGGACACACTCATCCAGTACACAAGTAGCTGCTGCTCCTCGGGCATCTCCAAGAGCGGGCGCTGGGCACATGCAAAACCAATTACCTGTTGTGGTTGTTTGTTTTGTTTGTTAAAGTTGATACTTAAATTAGAAATAATAAATAATAAACTCCTCATACCAGTAACAGTCCTGTCAGGATCAATACAAAGCTGATTAGCAGCAATACAAGTTGCGGCATTGTCTCGACATTCATCATTTGTTTGGTAGACGCAAACCGCTGGTTTACCAACTGCTGTTCCTGTTGCTGAGGCTGGGCAGTTGCAGGTCCAGTCACCGATTCTTCCAGGAAGAGGTTGAGGATCATTGCAAGTTTGACCAACTCTTTCACATGTTTGCCTGTTAGCAGCTGTGTCGCACTCGTTATTCAAACAGACTGCTACCTTTGCTCTCGCCTTTCCAGTTGCTCCAACACACTGACATTCCCAGTCGCCTGTACTTTGAGAATCAGTGTTTGGATCTGCGCAGACCTGTCCAACAGAACTACAGACTGTTCTATAAATGCTGCATTCATCTAGAGTACACTCTGCAACCTTAGCTGTTGCTCTACCAACTGCTGGTGTTATACATTTACATTCCCAGTCTCCTCTCATTCCTGTTCCAGTTGAGTCTTCACAGCTTTGACCAGCTGGAGAACAAACAGAAGAACGAGTGACACATTCACCTTGTTCAACACATGTTGCGGGTTTACCCAGAGCAGTACCAGTAGCTGGAGCGACGCAGTCACATGTCCAGTCGTTTAGTGAAGATGGGTCAGTGTTTGGATCTCTACAGAGCTGTCCAACAGAACTACAATGAGAACCGATAATAAGACATTCATCAAGTACACATTGTGCTGCTGATGTTGTTGCACCAGATCCTATTTGTGGTGATATGCAATCACATCTCCAATCACCTGCGTGTTCTGTATCAGGATCAGAGCACACTTGAGAGTTAGCAGTGCATACCTCTCCGTGAGTTAGACATTCTCCGATCAATTCACATGTTGCTGGATTTCCAACAGCAGATCCACTTGATGAACCACCACAGTTACAAGTCCAATCATTCGTACTTTCGATAGTTTGATTTGGATCAATACAACGTTGACCTGCAGTAGCACATGTTTTCCAATTTACGAGACACTCATCGTAAACACAAGTTGCTGCACCAGCAACAGCACGACCGGTCATTGGTGGTACACAAATACACTCCCAGTTGTTATTTCCTGTGACGGTGTCTGGATCATGGCAAGACTGTCCTTTTGAAGTGCAAACACTGTTTTGAGTGTTACAAGCCCCAGAAAAGGTACATGTTGCAGCAGCAGCTGTAGCAGTTCCTGATCCGCTACTAAGACAACTACAGGTCCAGTCACCAAGACTTGAAGGAGACGTGTTTGGATCATCGCAGAGTTGTCCTACTTCTAAACAAACAGTGTTCTGGGTTAAACATTCATCAACAATACATGTGGCGGGTTTAGCAGTAGCTGATCCTGCTGCGGCAGACCCAGCGCATCTACACTTCCAATCACCAACTGATAGAGGGCTTGTGTTTGGATCAAAACAAACCTGTTGTGCTGTTGTGCAAACTCTCCAATTACTTGAATCATCACATTCATCATAAATACAAGTAGTGACACCTGTTTTACGAGGTCCTACAGCTGGATCAATACATGAGCATTCCCAAGTATTTCCAGTCTCCACACAAGCCTGTCCTGCAGATGTACATATTTCACCATTCGCTGCACAGCCACCTGCATAGGCGCAAGTGGCCACAGATTTGATGGCAGAACCGCTTCCTGAGCCTGTGCATTGACAAGACCAGTCGTCGGTATTCAGAGGACTTGTTCGTTGATCAACACAACTCTGACCTGCGACAGAACAGATACGACCGTGGAGGTTACATTCGTTTAGTGTGCATATTGCAGGTCCTGCAGTCTTTGATTCTCCAGTTGATGGTTGGACGCAAATACATTTCCAATCGTTTAACGTTGTTGGGTTATCATCCACACAAGATTGACCTGATGCAGTACAAGTCATGGAATGGACAGCACATTCATCTGTGAAGGTACAGGTTGCTATTCCTGCTGTTGTAGATCCAGTTGATGAACCAGTGCAGGTACAGACCCAATCACCTTTTGAAGAAGGTGACGTGTTAGGGTCATGACAGATCTGTCCACTTCTTAAACAGATGTTTCCATTCTCTTGACATTCATCAAAGAAACAGTTTGCTACTCTAGCAACTGAACTACCAGCACCTTGAGAACATGAACACTCCCAGTCATTTGTTGAGGTTGGTGATGTGTTTGGATCATTACATGTCTGACCTTCTTCAACACACACAGATCCGTGTAGTGTACATTCATCAAAGATACATGTGGCTGTTGTTCCACTTGCAGCACCAACCATAGGATGAACACATTTACATTCCCAATCACCATCTGTATCAGACGGATCATTACATGTTTGACCAGCAGCAATACAAGTACTAGCACTGCGAGAACATTCTCCAGAGTAGGTACAACTGGCTACTGATGCTGTTGAGGAACCAGTAGCAGATCCAACACAGTTACAAGTCCAGTCATTTAGTGTTGTGATGCCTGTGTTTGAATCTCTACACAGTTGTCCAACAGACTGACATACATGAGAATGAACAGAACACTCATCAAGAATGCAGACTGCAGGTGTTCCGATACCGAAACCTGTTCTTGGTGATACACAGAGACATCTCCAGTCTCCAGTTTTTGTATGAGATGGATCCTCACAGTACTGTGATTCCTGACTACAAACTTGTCCATTTTGAGTACACTCATCAAGTGTACAGGTCGCAACAGATGCGGTAGCGATACCAGTTGATGGAAGAACACATTCACAAATCCAATCATCAAGGTTTGATACTGACGGGTTACGATCAATACATATCTGACCTACAGCAGTACAGATATTACCCTTCACGGTACATTCATCATAAGTACATGTAGCAATAGCAGCTGTCGATTCACCAACTTGTGGTGAGATGCAGGCACACTTCCAGTCTCCAACTTCATTCGAAGGATCTGTACACGTTTGACCTGCAGCTCTACATATAACAGATTTAGTCTGACACTCTCCTTCATAAACACATTCTGCAGTCTGTCCCTTTGCTGAACCCACAGCTGGAGATAGACACTCACACAGCCAGTCACCGGTTGACGTTGGACTTTGGTCTGGGTCGGTGCAAACTTGACCTG
Organism: Flectonema sp. DT1601; assembly: GCA_964019425.1. Lineage (NCBI taxonomy): Eukaryota > Euglenozoa > Diplonemea > Diplonemida > Diplonemidae > Flectonema > Flectonema sp. DT1601. The sequence goes on from OZ025837.1 coordinate 427,543, forward strand.
CAGCTCTGCAGATGTGATTTCTGAAAGTGCATTCGTCTAATTTACAAAAAGGAACAACAGATGCGACACCTCTTCCAGTAGATGGAGGGATACAAACACATCCCCAATCACCTACAGCTGGTGATGGATCGATACAAGTCTGACCAGCATCAATACAGGTTTGAGCATTTTCAACACATTCTCCCGAATAGGTGCAGACAGCTGCGGCGGCTGTTCCCTTTTGTCCGACGGATGGCGGAACACAACCACAAGTCCAATCACCGATAGAAGCCGGATTGGTATTCAGATCTTCACAGAACTGTCCCTGAGATGTACAAACATTTCCATTCGTACCACACTCATCAAGGGTACATGTTGCTGGTGACATTAAACTCGATGTTCCAACTTCTGGTGCAGTGCAGATGCATTCCCAATCACCACTTACGGAAGTGTCGGGATCTCTGCAGGTCTGTCCAACAGCAGTACACGTAATAGCATTTGCGACACATTCTCCGACAAATGAACAGGTTGCGACTCTGCCAACAGCAGTACCAACAAATTGTCCACTGCATTCACATCTCCAGTCACCAAGTGAGGTAGGACTGGTGTTTGGATCAGAACAGGTTTGTGATGCTGCTTCACAAATAGAAGCGTACGTGACACATTCATCATGGATACACGTTGCTGCTGATGCTGTTGCTGCTGGTCCTGTTGTTGGAGGTATGCATCTACACTGCCAATCACTAACACTGTTGACATCTTCATCAGGATCTAAACATAACTGACCAGCAGTAGTACAAATATTATTGTGTTGACTACACTCTCCTGTGTAGGTGCAGGTTGCTGCAGTTGCAGTTGCTTCTCCAAGTCCACTTCCAGTGCAGCTGCATGTCCAGTCGCCAGTGCTGGCTGGGTCGGTGTTTGGATCATTGCATAGTTGTCCCACATCTCTGCAGGTTCTTCCGTGAGTTTCACACTCATCGAGTATGCAAGAAGCTGGTTTTCCAACTGCTGATCCTTTCTCTTGACTGCTACCAACACATGTACATATCCAGTCACCTTGTGTTGCTGATGCTGGACTTGGATCGTGACAAACTTGATCAAATGACTCACAAACACCGCGATGCTTAACACACTCATCAAGTTCACATGTTGCTGGTTTTCCAGTCGCAACACCAATGGCTGGTTCTAAGCAAATACATTGCCAGTCATCACTTCTTGATGTGTCAGGATCACGACATGTCTGCCCTGATGCAGCACATTTATGACCATGATTAACACATTCACCACTGAAAGCACACTGTGCTGGTGATCTAACTTGAAATCCAACAGCTGGGGCTACGCAAACACATTTCCAGTCATTTATGCTTGAAGGGGATGTGTTTGGGTCTTCGCATACCTGTCCTGATGAGCGACAGATGTCGTCATTTTCAACACATTCATCTAAAGTACAATTAGCTGGTCCCATAATAGAAGAACCAACCATCGGTGATACACATGCACACCTCCATTCATTACTTGAGATGTCGGGTACGAAACATGCTTGTGAAACAGCAGTACAAACATGTCCATTCGAAGCACATGATCCCGTGTAGCTGCACTCTGCTGTTTTAGCAACAGCTGAACCTGATGCAGAACCCAGACATTCACATCTCCAGTCGCCTAATGAATTGAGAGTTGGTTTTGGATCCATACACTGTTGAGCAACAGTTGTACAAGTGGTTCCATGAATCTTACACTCATTTAATACACATGATGCAGGACGACCTACAGCTCTACCAGTTTGAGGTGAAATACAACGACATTCCCAATCATTGCTGACCTGAGAGTCTGGATCTACACAAGTTTGTCCAACAGCAGCACAAATACCAAAGTTTCTAATACATTCTCCAGTGTGAGAGCAGACAGCTGCAGCACCCAAGGCGGAACCAGTTGCTGGGAGGATACATGAACACTTCCAGTCATTTAAGCTTTTCGGATTTGTGTTGTCGTCAATGCATTCCTGTCCAACACTGTTACAAATGTAACCACGGACGTCACACTCGTTTAGAATACACTCAGCAATACCAGCAGTTCTTCTTCCAGTTTGTGGTTCAACACATCTACACTGCCAGTCACCAGTTCTAGTGGTGTCAGGATCAACACATGTTTGACCTGATTGGGTACAGACAGCTGAGTGCATTTCACATTCCCCTTGAAATGTACAGACAGCTGGCCCTTGAAGCCCAATACCATCTACTATCCCAGAGGGGTTGCAGTTACAAGTCCAATCGTTCCTCGACAGCGGAGATAAGTTCGGATCATTACAAACCTGACCAGCAGCAGCACAGATATTACTGAACTCAATACATTCATCAAATATACATATTGCTGGCCCTCCTTTTAGTACTCCGACCTTTGGAGGAATACATTCACATTGCCAGTCATCAGATGTTTGTGTGTTTGGATCATTACAATTCTGACCTGCTTCTGTACAAATAGAGCTAACGAATGAGTTAACACATTCTCCTACAAAGCTGCAGGATGCTGGTGCTGCACGAGCTGATCCACTTGAAGGAGAAACACAATTACACTGCCAGTTACCTGTTGAGGATGGGTCAGTGTCAGGATCAGAACAGGTCTGACCAACTGATGTACAAACTGCTTCATGAATTGTACACTCATCAAGCTTACATGTCGCTACACGTCCAACAGCTTCACCAACAGCATTTGATCCAACACATGAACACGTCCAGTCACCTGTTACTTGTGGTGATGTGTTTGGATCATTACACTTTTGACCAACAGTTGTACAGACTTTACTGTTAACAGAACATTCATCATATTGACAAGTTGCGGGACTGGCTGTTGACTTACCAGTATAAGGAGTCACACATATACATTCCCAGTCACCTGACTTAGATGTTGACGTATCTTGACACCCCTGACCAGCAACAGTGCAAGTTGAATGACGTTGACTACACTCACGTTCGTGAACACAAACAGCAGCTGATGCAACAGCAGAGCCTGATGAAGATCCTGTGCAGGTACATGTCCAGTCTCCTGTAGAAGTTGGACTTTTGTCAACGTCATTACAGCTCTGACCAACACGAAAACAAATATTTTCATGTAAATCACACTCGTCTAGTACACAATTAGCTGGTGTCATGATTCCTGTTCCTTTTAAAGGTGGGATGCATTCACATTCCCAATTACTGCTGACAGTGCTGTCAGGATCAAAGCATGTCTGATCTTGACTTGAACAAGTTTGAAAATTATCAACACACTCTCCTTTATATTGACATGTAGCTACTCCTCTTGTTGCTGAGCCTGTTGCTGGGCTGGGGCAAAGACATTGCCAGTCGTCAGTTGCGGAGGGATCTTTGTTTGGATCGCTGCAAAGTTGTCCAACAGAGTGACAGACATTAGCATTGGCTACGCACTCGTCATTAATACATGTGGCAGGCTTTCCTTGAGCAGATCCTGTTGACTGACCTCCAGTACACTCACAAATCCAATCATTTAATACAGACGGTGATGTGTTTGGATCTGTGCATCGCTGACCAGCAGCAGCACAAATCGCATTGTTAGCAGCGCACTCATCATATCTGCAGCTTGCAGTAGACGCAGTTGCAGATCCAGTAGCAGGTGGTAAGCACACACATTGCCAGTCATTTGCTACATCAGTAGTGGAGTCCTTGCATGTCTGACCAGCTGAGTTGCAGATGTGTGCGTTGAATACGCATTCTCCAGAGAAACTACAGGTTGCTGCTCTTGCTCTTGCAGATCCGGTTGCCGGTGATGGACATTCACATCTCCAATCATCTGTACTTTGCGGTGAAACGTTTGGATCAACACACAACTGTCCAATTGAATTACAGACTGTTTTGTATATATCACACTCATCGAGTTGACATACTGCAGCTCCTCCAACAGCTGAACCAGTCATTGGTGGCACACATCTACATGTCCAGTCGTCTTGAACGTTAGTGTTGTTGTCGACACAAGTTTGACCAGCGTTGTTACAAATATTATTATAAGTACTGCATTCTCCGAAATACGTACATTCTGCAGGTGCTCCAACTTTACTTCCAAGAGACTCGATACATTCACATCTCCAATCATTGAGAAGGTTTGGGTCAGTGTTTGGATCGAGACAAGCTTGACCTGAGGCACCACAGATATCTCTAATTCGTTTATCAGTACATTCATCAAAAACACAAACTGCAGGTGACACTGTCGATGCAGTCTGTGCATGAGGAGGAACACATATACACTGCCAATCATTACTAGCATTAGTGTCTGGATCGAAACATGTTTGTCCTGCTGCTGCACATGTAGACCAATGAACTGCACACTCACCAGCAAATGTACAGGTAGCAACCTGACCAGTAGCTGATCCAATTGCTGGTGGTATGCAGTGACATGCCCAGTTACCAGTTGATGCTGGTGCTGTATTTTCATCAACACACATCTGACCAGAGTCTGCGCAAAGAGAATTACCAGCACACTCATCGAAGATACATGTGGCTGGCATTGCTGTAGCTATGCCTCCGATACCGTTGCCAGTACAGGTGCAGGTCCAGTCACCGATGCTTGATGAGTCAGTGTTTGGATCATTACAAGTCTGACCAATCTCAGAACAAACAACTCCATACAAAGTACACTCATCAAGAACACACTGACGTACTCTGGCAGTAGTTTCTCTACCAATTGCTGGTTCAATACAAAGACATTCCCAGTCACCAAGTCTTGTGAGATTTGGATCATCACACGTCTGTCCTGCTTGTGTACAGGTTTCTGAATGACTAGCGCACTCACCTTTAAAGTCACATGATGCTGCACGTGCTGTTGCCTGACCTACCATAGGAGCTCTACAGTGACATTCCCAATCAGCTAATGAAGTAGGTGACTGATTAGGATCAACACAAACCTGACCAACAGTTGTACAAACCCCTCTGTGAAGCTCACACTCATCAAGGGTGCAGGTAGCTGCTCCTGCTGTAACTGAAGTACCAGATTGTGGATATACACATTCACATCTCCAGTTTCCAGTAGCCTGTCCAGGATCAACACAACTCTGACCAGCAGCAACACAAGTACTTGCTTGTGTTATACATTCACTGTTGAAGACGCAGATTGCTTGAGCAGCACGAGCAGACCCCGCAGAAGATCCAATACATTGACACGTCCAGTCATTTAGTGATGATGGTGATGTGTCTGCGTCAGTACATCCTTGTCCTACCTGTTGACAGATAGAACCAGAAGTCGTACATTCATCCAACACATCACGATTTACGATAGTAATAGTACCCGCAAAGTTAGTCCTGTATTCCGGATCAACTGTAACAGTTGCTAATGATAATTGATACGATTGGTCACCATCAACAACTCTGTCGTAGATACCAGTCACAGTTACTGTTTGTCTTACATTCCAATTCAATGAAGTGAACAGAACGTTGTTGGTTGATAAGACTCCCTCTGTCGTATCACTACTTTCAAAGGTAACCCTAACACCAGCAACAGGTTCCGACTGTAGTTGAATCCAAAATTCGGAAGTGTTACCAGTACCTGTTTCACTTGTTGATAGTGACGTTGCACTCAATGAAACACCACTCGTTTCATTGTCAACATTCGTAACTAACACTCCAGCAGGACTGATTCCATTATAAGTGTTGTCAGCACTAATTACGTTAGTCGGTCTAATTATGAATCGTTGGTCTTTATCAGCTATGAAGTCATCAACACCACTTACTCTAATAGTTTGTCTGATTGACCAATCAAGTGACGTGAATGTAACTTGTGATGGTTCTGTGATTCCCTCTGTTAGATCTTCAGACTTAAGAATGATAGTAACATCGTGTAAAGGTTGACTTGATAAAACGACAGTGAAATTTGATGATTCTCCTGCTTCTGATACCATAAGCCCTTCGGTTGGTGACACAACCACAGATGCTATGTCATTGTCAAGGTTAGCAACTGCTACGTCTGATGGATCGAAATTTTCATATAAATTATCCTGACTGACACATCTTCCTAGTGAAATTATAAATGTTGCATCTCCATCAAATATAGAGTCATCCTGTCCAGTTATTGTTACTGTTTGTGGAACATTCCAGTTCGCTGCGATGAAAATAACTTCGTTTGGTGAGACGATTCCCTCGGTAGTGTCTGTTGAAGTAAGCGGTATTAAAACTTGACCGTTCGGTTCACTGTCGAGTGTTATTGTGAAATGAGTAGTCGTTCCGAGTTCAGAAGTGAGCAATCCTTGATTTGGTGTAACCGAAACACCGACTGTGTCATCATCGATGTTAATAACAACAACATCAGCAGGGTTTACTCCATCGTATTTTCCATCTTGGGATGTAGCTGCTGATGTTGCGATGGTGTATTCTAAGTCACCATCATCAATTTGATCATCTTGTCCAGTGATGGTAACAGTTACAGGGACGTTCCAATTACCATTTGTAAAAACAATACTAGAAATACTAACAACTCCCTCCGCAGGATTGTCACTCGAGAGTCCAATACTTACATCAAACAGGGGCCTCGATGATAAGACTATCCAGAATTGTGAAACTGCACCCATCTCAGAAGTTGACAACCCAGAAATAGGACTAACTTCCACTCCAGCAGTGTCATCATTTGTGTTTGTAATACTGATGTCTGGAGGGTTTAAGTTGTTGTATTTCGGATCATTTGATACAGCTGGATTTGTTCTAATTGTGTACGGGATATCTCCATCATCAACTTCATCGTTAACTCCAGTGACGATTACTTGTTGGTTTAAATTCCATTGAGTTTGACTAAAAACTAACATCGATACCGACACAGTTCCTTCTTCTTCATTGCTTGATTCGATAGAGACCGTCACTGCTGCTTCTGGTTCACTTGCCAATCGAATTGTGAATATTGCAACACCACCAGCCTCAGTTGTGACAAGTCCAGTAGTGTCGCTAACTATAAAATCAGGAGTATCGTCATCAGTGTTAGTAACTGATACATCACTCGGATTCATGTCCTTGTAAACCATATCACTGGAAACGGCAGCCCCCAGTTGGATCGTGTATGCTACATCTCCATCATCAATACTGTCATCAGCACCAGTTATTATTACTGTGTGAGGAACATTCCAATTACCGCTACTGAAAACTAAACTTCTTGGGAAGGCTGTTCCTTCTGTTATGTCACTTGGATTTACTGGAATCTCAACACCTGTGTTGGTAATGTGTTTGGTTAACTTTTTTAAAAGAAAAATCGAAATTTTTAGTTCACAACAGATTTTCACAATACATACCAGAAACTGGTTCTGTCTCAAGAACAACTGAGAACGCTGCTGTACCTCCACTCTCAGTGGTGATCAGACCCGTGGTGGGTGTGACTGAAATACCGGCAACATCATCGTCTCTGTTAGTGACAGCGACGTTCGGTGGGTTAAAACCATCGTATCGAAGATCAAGAGATTGACAAGGATTAGTAGTAACAGAAAACAAGACATCACCATCATCAATAAAGTCATTCTGTCCAGTGACTCTAACTGTTTGTTCAGTTCTCCATGTCTGAGCATCAAATACTAACGAAGTGTGACTAATGATTCCTTCTCTTGTATCAGATGAGAGGACAATCGTAACATCAGCAACAGGTTGTGTATTTAACACTACAGAGAATGTATCAAAACCCCCAACTTCAGTTGTTATCAATCCAGTAGTCGGAACAATAGTAATGCCAGCTGAGTCATCATCTACGTTAGTAATCTCAACATTGTTGGGGTTGTAGTTATTGTAAGCAGAGTCTGTACTGGTGATCGTTCCTGTTGGTTAGATAGTTACCTTGGTTGTTGACTACTTTTAAAAAAAAAAAAAATCAAAAAATCAAAAATAATTTTCACACCTGTTACAATATTCCAAACAACGTTTCCGTCATCAACGAAATCATCAATTCCGGTTGCGGTAGCAGTCTGAGGGATGTTCCAATTAACCTGAGTGAATGTGAGAGCTGATGGAGAAACAGAACCTTCAACACTGTTATCAGATGTTAACGTGAAACTAATATCAGAAACTGGCTTACTAACCAAAACAGCTGTAAACGTCGCAGTCTGACCACCTTCCGTAGTCTGACCACTAATCTCTGATACCTGAACTCCTGCTACGTCATTATCACTATTCGTTACTTCAACATCAGGAACCGCAAGACCAGAATATTTTGAATCAAGCGACGATGCTGGATTTGTTATAATTGTGTAAGTGATACTGCCATCAGCTGTGTCATCGTCTACTCCAGTGACGGTAACCGTTTGTAAAATGTTCCAATTTGAGCTTGAAAACACTAAACTAGAAGGAGAGATACTTCCCTCAGTAGTGTCTCCAGAAAAACCAAATGTCACATCAGCAGTTGGTTCAGATCCAAGAATTAGAGTGAACTCACCTGAAGTACCGTCTTCAGAAGTTGTGATTCCCGTTGTTGGTGAGACAGTCACACCAACTTCATCATTGTCAGTGTTAGTTCCAGAAATGTCAGCCGTATTTAAAGTGTTGTAGTTAGAATCACTACTAACAGCTGGTTCTGTTACAATAGTATAAGTGACATCACCATCAGCTACGTCATCGTTGACTCCAGTCACAGAAACTGTTTTTGGAATATTCCAATCACCAGATGAAAATGACACGCTCTCAACTGATAAACTCGCCTCCGTTGTATCAGTTGATAATGAGATTGTGACTGTTCCAGAGGGAATCGAACCTAACACGAGAGTAAACTCATCTCTACCTCCATCTTCTGTAGTTGTAATTCCAGTCAATGGAGTGACAGTAATTGAAGGCGTGTCATCATCGTTATTTGTAACTATCACATCAGCAGTGTGCATTCCACTGTACTGAACATCACTGCTGATGGAGGCAGAAGTTACTATCGTGTAAATCTTATCTCCGTCTTGGACGTCGTCTTGAACACCAGTTACGACTACTGTTCGAGGAACGTTCCAGTCATTAGTTGTGAATGAAATCAAGTCTGGAAGAACAGTTCCTTCGGTAGTGTCACTGGAAGATAGCTGGATTTGAACTCCACTTGAAGGTTGTGAATCAAGCTGAATAGTAAAAGAGTCACTCCCACCTGTCTCTGTCGTTACTAATCCACTTGTCGGTGAAATTGATATCCCCCTCGTGTCGTCATCAACATTTGTTACAAACGGTTGAGTAACAGAGATTCCATTGTATTTTAAATCAGAAGAAGTAACAACGACGTTAATCATGTAATTAATATCTCCGTCATCACTGAAATCGTTTACACCGGTGATGGTTACGGTTTTTGGAACATTCCAATCTCCGAAATTAAACGACAAACTAGACGGTGACATCACACCTTCGGTATCATCACCTGTAAGGACAATGACAACCCCGCTAACTGGTTGAGTGTTAAGCATGATCTCAATAGTAGCAGTTCCACCAGCTTCAGTTGTTTGAAGCCCAGCCGTTGGAGAGATAGAAACACCAGCCTGGTCATTATCAGTATTCTTACAACTAACACCTGGCAGTGTTATTCCATTGTACATTGTGTCTACTGATGTACTTGACATAGCAACTGTGTAGTCAACAGTGTCATCATCGATCTGATCATCTTGTCCAGTGAGTGTAACTGTTTGAGTTATAGCATAATTAGCTGCTGTGAATATCAGTTGTGGAGTTGAGAAGGAAACTTCATCAGAGTTCGACGCTATTACGACCGTCACGTCATTTATAGGTTGACTGTTAAGCCTGACCGTGAATATAGCACTACCACCATCTTCCGATGTGATCAACCCAGTTGTTGGTGAGACTGTAAAACCAGCTTCATCATTGTCAGTATTCTGAACATTAATATCATCGGCATCAAGACCGTTGTACTTTCCATCTTCTGAAGTAGCAGCAGACGTCACTACTTGGTATAGAACAGTGCCATCAGCTATGGCGTCATCTCTTCCGGTCACCGTTATTGTCACCAGTTGATTCCAATTTGTTTGAGAAAACGTGACTGATGCTGGATTCACAACTCCTTCATTCACATTATTAGTAGCGATGCCTATCGTGACTGGTTTGGTTGGTTCACTTTGAAGACGGAGTGTAGCAGTAGCAGTACCTCCATTCTCAGTTGTGACCAGTCCAGTTGTTGGAGAAACAGTTATTCCAGGAGAGTCATCGTCTTCATTAGTAACGGTCACGTCATTTATTGGTAAGTTTGAATAAATCGGATCGATGCTAACAGCGTTGGCTAATCTAACTGTGAAAGACTGATCACCATCAGCAATCTCATCATTGACACCCGATACTAAAATAGTTTGAGGAATGTTCCAATCAACTGTTGAGAATGAAAGAGTAACTGGAGTAGTCGAACTCCTCAACAATCCTTCTGTCAGATCACTGCTGGTTGCTGTTATCGTTACGGTTGCTGTAGGACGTGTATCTAACACAACTGTGAATTGAGAACTAGTCTGTCTCTCTGACACAACCAATCCATTGACAGGTGTCACAGTAATACCACGAAGATCATTATCGAGGTTTGTGACAGTTACGTCAGGTGGCTGTAGTGAGTTGTAGTTCGCATCTGCTGAAACACACGCGTCAGTAATGATAGTGTAGTCTTGATTGCCGTCATCTTGGTTATCTTGAACCCCAGTTACGGTGATCGTTTGCGGAATATTCCAATTTGAAACCTGAAATACCAAAGCAGAAACAGAAACAGTACCCTCAGCTGAATTACTCGACCGAATACCAATAGTGACTACACTAGTTGGAGCGCTTACTAACACTGCTGTGAATGTTGCTTGTCCTCCACCTTCAGATGTCTGTAGACCAGTTGTTGGAGTGACGACAACACCATTACAACATTTCGAATCATCGCAATCAGCAACACTCTCAGATCCACAGCTAAAGCTTGTCGCTGGAGACTTTGGATTGAATGCTGCGCTACAACTGTGAAGACCACAATTAGCCATACAAGTATGAGTCCATAATCTATTAGTAGCATCCCATGTTGGTGTCCCAGTATAACCACTATCACATGTACAGGTACCTACAGGACTAGCGTGAGCTGGACAGGATGTCGGACTGCACGTTACAACTGAAAAAGAAGTTCCATCACACGTCGTCTTACAAGCAGCAGGACAGTCAGTTCCACTACCTACGTATCCATTACTACAAACAACTGTTAATTGTGTTCCTGTTGAACCAGTTACTGATCCAGCACCGCTGTAAAGTAAACTGTTCGCTATTTGTGTTGCTGGACATCCCTGAACAGCACATGTTACTGTTTCGAATGCACCAGTAGCTCCAATACAAGTTGTTGTCGCAGCAGATCTTTGAAAACCAGTATTACAGACAATAGGAATAACAGTATCAGTGTTACCACACAAACTGTTTGCTGATGAATAGGAAACACTGTTTGTAATTGATGTGCATGTGCAGGGTTGAGCAGTGCAAGAATCGACTTTCCAAGATGTACCAAGCCATACAGCAGTACCAGAGTACCCAGCATCACATGTACATGTCGGAGGACTTGTACTGTGAGGAGGACATGCTATGGTAGAACAGGTGACCGTACTGTCATAAGTTCCCGTGTCAGATGATGTCGCTGAACAAGTCACAGCTCCAGTACAACTGTAACCAGCATTTGGTACAACTGAACAACTCGCTCCATGAGAAGTGATTCCCGAACAGCTGACAATTGCTCCGACCACTGTCGGAGTATTAGTCGTTGGGTTACACGGCATTTGATCACAGCAAGTTGCTGTAGCACATGATGCGACTAAATGACCTCCACAAGATATTTGATTTGGTGATGTTTTTAATCTGAATCCAGTTGGACACGAATAGAATCCACAACTGATTTCACAACAAACTTCCAACTGACAATCAACTGCCGGATCTGCTACGACAGCTGGTGCTGTACAAGAAATAGCTGTGCTTCCAGCCTTAAGTAAGAATCCAGTTCCTGACTGACATGTTGTAGTAGCTGGTGATGGGATGCCAGTTGCGACGGTACGAACACCATTTATAGTTAACCCATCACTACTACACAATGATACACAAGGGTTTGTTACTACCCAGGTGTCGTCATCTGTACAAGACAGTGTTGGTGGTCCAGCAGGGTTATTCTGATACCCATTACTGCAAGTTAGAGAGCAGGTACCTTCAGGTACTGTATCACATCCGGTAGTCACGACATTCTCAACGCGGTTCATCGCACTTCCAAAAGCAACACTGCATGTCTTTGGAACACAAGGGTTCGTTACCACATATGAACCAGCAACTAGAACTGTATTCTTAGTACCAACACAGTCCAGCATTGGACCTCCTCCACCACCATTCTTGTATCCAGAAGTACATGTTAAAGCCTTTGCAGCTCCTGGAGCAGTTTTAAAGTCTGCTGGCGTTGCTAATGAAATTGGAATCACATTGTTAGTGGCCCAGTCAGCAAAGTCTGTTGCGCAAGAGATGACAGTGCAGGTGACTCCAGTTGTTGATAAAGCACCTGCTTGACATTGTGAAATAGGAGTTCCTAAACAATAATATCCATCATCCACTACGAGTGCTGATGCTGCTGTTGTTCCGATTCCGATAGTTGCGCCAGTAGTCTGTTTTTTAGTTTTTTTTTTTGGTTTTTTTTTTTTTTTTTTTCAAAGATTAAATAACGTCACAAAACAACAAACCATTTGAGCCACCGTCAAGGCTGCTCCGAGTGTAGTACGAGTTGGAGGAGTCAGAGCACCAACACAAACATTAGCATCACAAGTTAAAGTTGTTTGTGGTGTTAGTTGAGTTGGAGAACAGGTCAACGCCACTGCAGTACCACCTGTCTGAGTATAACCAAGACCACAAGCAAGGTTACAAGTTGTTGTAGTAACTGCTTTTAGTACACCAGCAGCAACATTACCATTAGTGACTGTGCAGGTACCAGCAGCCATACCAGCCAGTAGAGGATACTGATTGCAATTAACTTCTGTACATGTCAACGTTGTCGCTGGTTGCAATTGAGTTGGAGAACAAGACAAAGTCTTCACACCTGCTGCACTGTATCCAGCAAGACACTCTAAAGAACAAGCTGTGTTTGTCGCAGCAGTTAACACTGCAGCAGCAACATTACCACCTGTCAATGGACAAGCATCTGCAAGAGCAGAGGTCATGAATCCAGTAGGTAAGGTATAACCAAGACAACTAATTTCAGTACAAGGTCCTGGAGCAACAACATAAGCACCAACTCCAGTACATGAAACTGTTGTAGCTACTCCTCCACCAGCTGTTTGATACCCCGCCAGACATGTGAGAGTACAAGACTGTGTTTCTGGAACAGTGTCACAGGAGGTTACATCAGTTGGTTGCTGAACATTATTCGCAGCAGCTAAAGTGAAAGCACCACAGCTAATTGGTTGACATGGATCGCTTAAGCTCCAGGTGTCTGCGGCAGTGCAGGATATCGATGGTTCATTTGCAGTTGTTTTTTCATAACCGGCAAGACAAACAGTCGCACAAGCTGGTTCAGCCACAGCATCACATCCGGTTGTGTCTGCAACAGTTGTCGCAAACCCCGCTGCTAACACTACAGATGGACTATTACTACAAGTCACAGCAGTACAACACGCTGCTGCTGTACACGGATCAGTGCATTGAATCGCAGCTGGACTTGGTCGTCCGATGTACTGAGGAAGACTGCACACAACAGATCCACAGTTACCCGCTTTACTTATTTCAAACTTTCCCACATACATCAGAAGCAGGATCCATATATGAGAAGATCTCATATTATTTTATAAAAGAGCTGTTGGAAATTTTAAAAAAAAAAAAAAATGGGAATTTTAAATAATGTGTAATAAATAATAAATTTAAACCATGAGTGAAACAAAACTACAGAACTATCTCTTATTGTATACTTTTTTTTTTTTTTTTTTGTTATTGTTGTAGCCTGCAAACAACAATCGCAGAACCGTCGTCCGTCCAGCCAGTCGCAGGAAATATAAAGGACCCAATTATCAATACTATTTTTGGACGTCATCGAGCATCATGCAACTCAAGAAACCAACCTTGAGTCACAAACGAAAAAAAAAAAAAAAAAAAGGTTATTATTATGAAAAGGGTTGGGAGCTCATACTACTCAATTGCCATTTCTCTCTTTTTTTTTTTTTTTTTTCTTCCTCTCACCCCTACTATTTTAAAAAAGAACGGGAAAAAAAAAAAAAAAAAAACATTGTGGCAAAAGCACCACTAATTTCAGAGGCGTGGCTAGCAATCACCTGGTTAGTTAATTACCATAGAAGATGAAGATCGTGGCAGATGTCCAGGTCTCCTTCTCAGCTCAGTTTTTCTCATCACGCATATTGCTCATTACCATTTCGTTCGACAGAGCTAAGATTTCAGCTTCCTCGGCAGACTGTTTGTTTGTTATTTGATTTTTTTTTTTGTTCTCCTCTCAAGAAATTATACAAGAGAAAAAAATGACACAAACCATCTCAACTTCAGCAGATGGTGATGCTTGGTTCATTGAAGTGATGTGCTCTTTTGATCCAACAGCAGGGTTTAAGGCTTTTTCACCTGAAGGCATCGTAGCCCCTGACATCGCCTGCATTGTTTGCATCTGCTCTCTTGCTTTTTCCATTATAAATTCTTCTCTCTTACCAGGTGGTAGTTTTGATATGTGAGCCTGGGTTTGCATCATCTGCTCATATGAAGATTTCATCCATTTTTTTGTTAATTCGAGACTGATTTCAGTGTCTTCAGGAAGGTTGAAATTTCTTCTAATCGTAGCATCTTGCATTGTTTTAATACGAATGCGCTCCTTGGCTGGTAAAGTCATCATCTGTTCTCTTGCAGCTGCTGGTGCCCAAGGTGGAAGGACAAGACCTGTTTCTTTATCCATGTGAACATCAGCCATCATGATGTCTGATGTCTCTGGAGCACCTCCCAAGAGTGAGAATCCTCTTCTTGCGATTGCTTTAAATCCTTTTGTTGATTTTCCATCTGCTACGAATAGAGATTCGATGGTGACTCCATCCATCTTTCTAAACCAAAGTAGACCTTCTCCACGGGCTAGTTCAACAAACCAATTTGGTCTGAATGTGATCCCCTTTGGTATTTCTAAGACTTCACTTCCAGACTTTAAAACTCCTTCTTTTGGTGGACCTTCTCCTATTGTTTCTTCAAAGTAACGTACTTCTCCAGAAACTTCTCTGAACTCGTATGATGATAGAGAGCCATCATTTCTTCTTCCGTATACCCACTGACCTACTAATGCTTGTGGGAGTGGTTCAGCTGGTGTCATTAAATTAATCTTTGTCCATTCTCTGTTGATCCAAGTCTTTACATCTTCTTCAGAAGGAGACTGCACATCCTCATCTGAAGGTTTATTTAATGTTCCAGTTAGTTTGTTGTTTGATGCTCTGATGACAACTGACTGGTGTCTTTTAAGAGCCCGTTTACGGTCAGCACTCATTTGATCGAAAGCGTATTGTTCACGTAGTCCTAACCACTTTGGTAGGATGAGACCAGACTTGTCGGTAGTGTAGGTGGTGTCGACCTTTGAAGGAATATCGATAGTAACTTCATTGTGTAGAATACCAGTTAGTTCATTGAAGATTGTTGGAGGTCCGGCACCAGCGTAGCCGCCTGCTTCGCCACCGTGACTGTGGCCGTGACCACCCCCTCCGTGACCTCCGTGACCTTGGCATGGTTTACCTCCATGAGAGTGGCCTCCACCACCACCACCTCCTCCGTGTGCTCCATGTCCTCCGTGGCCACCGTGGCCTTGGCAAGGTTTGCCTCCATGGGAGTGACCTCCGTGGTCATGACCGTGGCCACCGTGACCTCCACCCCCACCACCATGTCCAGCGCATGGTTTTCCTCCGTGGGAATGTCCACCCCCACCACCACCTGGCATTCCTCCTCCATTTTTCATCATTTGAACCATATTCTTGTACTCCATTCCCAACCATTGTTTGTATTGGCTATCAGAAGGTGTTCCGTTAATATCTTCTGCAGTTGGTGCCTGCATTGTTCCTTTTAATATTCCCAACGCTGCTTTGACGCTAACATTTTGCTTCTTCATAATGTTCTCCTTCTGTTCACGTGGAAGGCTTGCCATCTGTGTTCTCATCTCTGAAGGTGCCCAAGGAGGTACAACTAACCCGACTTCCGGGTCTTTGTGAATAGGACCATTTGGATCGAATTTCGGAAGGTTAAACATCTCTTGTTGATACCTGTGGGAGTAAGACTGTTTGATTAGGTTCATACGAATATAAATCTCTGTATTGTACCAGACCTTGTTGGTACCTGTGGAGGATGTAAAAACAGTACCAACTTTAGGGTATTAAAAACAAAATTAATACCAAAATACTTGACACAAAAGATATTTGTAGTTAAACATTTCTTGTTGATATCTGTGGGGGGGCATGTATGTTCGATTTTGTAAAAATTTACAACTAGCGTTGTATCATAAAAAGTGACTAAGGGTGATGCGCAACTTAGGATAATACCTGTAGGGATTGTGTTGTAGAATATTACGACCCCCACCCCTGTTGTGTTTTGTGAATATATATCATAGCATAAACAATAAAAGAGATCGCAACAACCAAAGCTATAAGACTGCCTCACTTAACTATTTTTCCTCTTTTTTTTTCCGATGATGATAAATATAACAGAGAACTTTGGGCTACGGGGGAAATGGACAGGTGGGATGGGCAAAAAAAAAAAAAAAAAAAAAAATGAAAAAACCGTAGCAGGAAATTGAAGCAACAGCTAACCCATTGTCAACATTCCTCTCTTTTTTTTGTGTTTTTTTTTTTCCTTCATTGCTTTTTTTTGTTGTTGTTGTTGTTGTTGTTTTCTCGTACAAATAAATAGGTAGTCACTCAATTTGACAGTGAGCCTGATTTTTTTTTTTTTTTTTTTTTTGAAAAAAAGACAAGAAACACAAACACAAAGACAATGAACCCAGTGGTAGTCTAACACCGCATTTCTCGATGTACAGAAATGTAGAATACAAGCAATGCTTTCCGAAGGAAGGAAGGAAGGAAAAAAAATCGATTCTTGATAGTGACTTTTTTTTTTTTAAAAAAAAGTTTTAAAAAAAAAATTAACAACGGCTCATACACTTCACAGATACTGTTCTTTACCTCACAAAAAAAAACTTTTTTCTTTTTCTTTTCTTTTTTTTTTTTTCTCTCTTTTTCATCGTTTACTTTAATTAATTATTTGGTTCACTTTCTTTCAAAAAAAGATTTTCCCTCCCGCATGACGCAAGAGGGAAGTCACACATTTAGTAACCACGTGCGCGTTTCACAATCGAACTGGATAAAGGTTTTTACAGATAAGCAAAAAAAAAAAAAAAAAGTTGCTTATGGACAACTTTTTTAATTTTTTTTTTTTTTTTTTTTTTTTTCTCATTTCTTCTTGCCTGCAGAATACGTTTAACTCGTAAAAAATCAGGCAACAATTAACGACCTTTTCTACATCACTTTTTCCCAATAAATCAGTACAGTGACTGGATGAATCAGGAAACCTCGTTGTTTCAGTCTAGGTTAGGTTTTTATTATTATTTTTTTTTTTTTTATCATCGTTTTCTTTGTCCGTTGTCTTATGTCGGAGCGAGCACACTATTAATGATTAATGACTTAAGCGTTTCCGTTTTCCTTTTTTTTTTTTTTTTTTTTTTTTTTTTTTCTTTTTTTCTTTTTTTCTAATGATGTGGCAGTGGAAAAAATAGGGAAACGGGGAGGAAATGAGTGAAAAAAAAAAAAAAAAACAATAAGAATAATAACTGAAGCTTTTTAACTTGATTCCGTTTGAGGCGACTGAGTTAGAGATCAGGCTTCGGTCTCAGGCCCCTTGGACTCTTCTTCCGGTTTTTGCTCTTCCTCCTCCTCAGGTTGCTCCTGGGCATCTGGTGCTTCTTCTTCTTGCGTTTGATCGGCTTCTTCAGCCTGAGCTTGTTCAGCGGCTCTTGCTGCTTCTTCTTCTGCCTGTTGGGCCTGAGCTTCCTGTTCCGCTTGTAAGCGAGCTTCTTCTTCTTTGCGGCATTTATCCTCTTCTGCCTTTCTTTTTTTCTCGTTTTCGCGGTTCTTCTTCATCTGTTGTCTTTTGCTTCCTCCAACGTTAAGTCCGAAATCTGCGATTTTCGGCTTGTTCATGTCCTCGTTGTATCCCTTTTTACCTCCTTTCTTACCTCCCTTTCCATGGGAAACTTCGTGGTTGCCTTGTCCACGGTGGCCTACTCCTCCGTTTTCTCCGTCACCTTTGGCACCCTTTCTTGTGCTGCTGAATGTCTTTGGAGGGAGCTCATCGCCAATCCAGTTGACAACGATCCCAGACTTTGTAAGTTCTTCATCGAGAAGTGGTCGGAGACGCTTTGAATTTATCCAACATGTTTTCTGTTTAAAGTGTTTGTTGGTGTTGTTGATTTAAATATCTAAAAGGGTTTTTTTAATGATATTATTTATTATTAACACACCTCCAGCCATTTCTGAGTGAATACTTCACACGAAGAGTGAAATTCCAATCTGTCGCAATCTTGTTTCTTCAAAGTCTTGTCAACCACATCGTTGACAATTTTACAGAATTCAGCTATGCACTCCTGTTTAGATTTTTTTTTTTTTTTTTTCAAAAAGTTTTTTGTGTTGGTCTAGTATCATCGTCTTCTTCCCCTATTTTTACACCAGCAGCAAATTCGCTTTTAAACAACTAGTAAGATGAAGAAGGGTGTTGGGAAAAAAAATCTTTCTTATTATTTTTTTATTTTTTTAAAAAAAAAAACATACTTGAACAGGAGCATCGTCGAACTTACCCTCACCCTTTCTGAATTCCTTTTTCAATAGTCTTGTGCAGAAGTAATCTTTAAAACTGTTTTTTTTTTGATATTTTTTTTTTTTTTTCAAAAATTTTCACAACCAAAAAAAAAATAAAAAATAAAAAAAAATAAAACATACAACTCCTTTACATCTTTCTTTGGTACAACCTGAGGAGTAGGTTGTGAATAATAAGGGTAGTGAACCGAATAATGCTGCTGTTGGTGATGGTGGTGGTGGTGATGATGATGCTGGTGATGATGATGGTGGTGGTGACTTGGGAGGTGCATCTGATGATGGCTGTGGTGACCATGGTGATGGTGGTGGTGGTGATGGTGACTGGCATAACCCTGGTGATGATGATGGTGGTGGTGTAGGTGCGGTTGATGGTGCATGCTATGCGGCATTCCATACTGCGTCATTGGAGGGAATCCTCTTGATTTTCCTTTACCTCCTGTTTTTTATTTCAGTTTTTTTAGAATATCAATTTCCAAGCATCTCATCAAATACATAAACACACACCTGACGGGTAACTCTCCACTGGCGGCCACGGATATGGCGGGCATGAGGCATCCTGCTGTGAGTTGAATAATTTAGATTTCCTTATCATGACTACAAGGAATTAGTTTTATCTTAAACTATACAGAAAAAGAGAGAAAAAAAAAAAAAAAAAACAATACCCTCATTCCGCTATAGTTGTTTTTGTATCCCTCAGCTGACATTGTATTGTCACTGTTTTTTTGTATTATTATGTTGTTGGGTGATTTTAATTTTCATTTTTTTTTTTTTTTAAAAAAAAGAAAAAATAAAGAAGCATACGACGTGGATTTTATGGATTCAGAGGTTGGATCGTGCATATGTTCTTTACTTAATAAAATCTTTGACAACGGCCCACCAACAGAGTCCAATATGGGATGAGGGCGCGCGGGGGGAGCGAATGAAGGGTAAAAGGATAAAAACCCCCCCCTGTAGTTGGGGAAAAAAAAAAGTTAATTATTAATTATTATAAACAAAACTACTATCTGAGGATCGTCAGTCAGATGTTCTTCAGTCCTGAGTTTTAAAAAAAAAAAAAAAAAACTGAAAAGACATGCAAATAGGTACTGACAAACCATTCTAAAAGTGTTTGTATTGCAAAGACAAAAAAAATAGAATCTCAGCAGTAGAGCTTGCAGTAATTGTGCAGACGAAAAAAAAAAAAAACGCGGAGATTTTTTCATTCTTCATATTTCAGGTCAGATGAGGTGACGACACCTTTTTCGAGGTGTACAGAATTTAAGAAAAAAAAAATCCCTCATAAAAAAAACTGGCTTGCGACAGTTTTTGATTATGGAACCGCCGGATCATCAGCTACGAGTCTAGTCAGGCTATTGTTCTCTCTGACTCCCAAGTCAATTAGACTTTTATACGCTTCTTCAAATGAGATTCCATCACCTAACTTAAGTGCAAAAGATCCGATTGAAACAGTTTGTAAGAACGGAATTAAACTTTTATTGTGATGAAAAAACCGTCCAGAAACGTCAAGAGCCCGAGTTGTTTCCCAATTCAATGACGGAGCGAATATAAAAACAGAGTTATTTAGAGTTGGAGAGAAGAAGAAATCCGAAGGAAAACACGTACTGTCGACGTTCAATGCTTTCTTAAGAGAAGCAAGTTTGTCGCTCGGTGATATGTTATCACACCGAGCGAGAGAGACGTATTTCAATGAAATCGTATTGTCAGATGGAGACGTGAAGAGCATGTCTCTGTGTCTTGCCCTTCGAACACGTCCACTCTGAGCATTCGGTGCATGTTGCTGACCAGGTAAAGATGGCAATCCAGACAAAGAAGTTAAACCCTTATTGCTAACCTTACAATGCTGTGTTAGTATTGAAACACACTTGTCAGTCACTAACGTTCCACTGACATCCAAGTGTTGAAGCTTTTTACAAGCCCATAATATCCTGTCAACACCAACATCATCAACACAAAGACAGTCAGTCAATGTCAACGTGGTTAGTTCATTAAAGGTATAACATTGTAATTTAGCTGGTACTGAGCAAAGATGTATTTCCGTACATGTTTCTCTTATCATTTTTTGAACTGATTTACTGCATTTGTTTAGGACGATTACGCTTGAGCTTTCCAAGAAATCGATAATTAAGGAAACAGCTCCCTTTATGCGGGATAGACGAATCCAGGTGTTTTGAGGTGAGGTGATGGTAGTTGATTTCATTAAGACTTTTAAAGAATTAATTTCATCAGAAATCACACGGTCGGATGCATCGCATCTCTGAAGTGTTCGCAGAGCACTTTCAAGCATTCCAATTTGAGTGAGAGCTTTTGATTTTCTAAATGAGCATTTTATGTGTTGTGGATCGATCACAAGTCCGGCATCACACGCAGCAATACAGTCATCCAACCTGTTCATTTTTAAGTGACAAAATCCAAGATTGCTGTACAGATCTGTGTTTTGAGAATTTATTATTATCCCTGCTTCGTATTGAACTGCCGCATCGTCGTATTGTTGTTTTTTGAAATATCCGTTACCCAGATCCTTTCGCAGCAATGCCTGAGAATCTGCAACACTTTTTGGTATTATTGTTTTTAAGATGGTGCCAGATCGGATCGCCGCTTCCCAGGCAGATCGCATTGACAGTGAATCAGAAACTGTATTTTTCAACATTCGATAATCACCTTCAATACCGGTACATACAATCTCTCCTTGATATGGTATTAAAGTTGTGTTCAGTTCGATTCCCTCTCCGAAATCCATGAAACGCATACATCCTTCGACTGACATACATCTGATTTTAAAAATTTGCAATTTTTTTGTTTTTTCCAAAAGTCGCATGGCGATGGCACCCGTATTTCCGTACCCTATGATGTGAAAAGTAGATCTAATACCGTATTTGTAGCATTGCGCTTCTAACAGTTCACGATCGGTGAGACCATGTTTTTTGTAGCACTTTTCATCAGCTGTGAATCTTGCTGTTTCTTCTTCTCGTTTTGAAAATGGTTTTTCAAAAAATCGAATTCTACTGTCGATTAAATTGAACTCATCGTCAATATCGATCCGGTTAAAACTCCTCAAAACTAGCTCTTCGATCTTTTTTACATCTGCTGAAGCCGATGAAGAAATACAACAGCTCATTTTTTTTTTTTTATAAAATAATATCTGACCCACCCTCCCTACTGAAAAGGGAATACATTTTATAGCACTGGATTATTATTTTTTTTTTTTCAACATTAATTTTTTTTTTTTTTAAAAAAAAAAACATCGTTATAATCGCAGAAGGCATGTCGCCACGGTTCAACGTGAGACGACAGTTACTATGTTAGATGAAATAAAATCAATTTAACAACGTGATATATATAATTGAAAAAAAAAAAAAAAATTAAAAAAAAAAACATCATCATCTTAGCAATACAACGCTCTATGAGCTATGCCTTTGATGTTGATCGATGTGTTTCTTTTTCAACGTCTACGAGACGCCTGTCTTGGATCGGTTTTGTTTGATGGCTTGGTTTATTTGATAGCGATTCTAGAGACTCGTGGACCTTTTTCCAATCGGCATCTGACCGAGAGAGTTCTGCCTTCATCAGAGTTACAATATGATCTTTTATTTGTTTAACTTGATCAAAATAACAAAAGGTCATCGGGAACCTCATTGCTAACCATCCATAACATTCTGCCCAACGAAATCGTTGTTCAAGAGAAGGAAGGAGTGATCCAACAGCCGGAGGTTCGAATCCGACTGGAACCTTTTCCTCTCTGTCATGAGCTTCCAACCATCCTCGTAATAAGTTCGCACCAGTCTCTGTTCTGTCATTCCATGGTAGGAATGAAATAACAATTTTTTCTTGAATAGGAAATACCAACCCTTCCATCATTTCCGCGATTGGAAGCATTCCTCTTGCCATGTCGCAGGGGAAGTAGTTGTCTTCTGTTTCAACTTCTTTTATAAATAACTTCAACAGGTCGTAAAAAGATTCTATATCTTGGTGTAAGTTCCAATACACTCCAAGGATTTCAGCTGTGGGTATTAATCCCGCTCTTTGAATCAACTCACCCGCTCCTTGTTCGAAACTTTTTCTAACAAAGGAGGAGTCTCTGTTGTTCATTGTTGTTACGTAGCCGCAGTCTGCGAAAGCGCATCCAGCACGTCCAGCACGTCCTCCAATTTGAAGGACGTGAGCGTTTGTTAAGTTGCGCATCTCTCCTCCAGTGAATTTAGATACCGTTGAAAATATTATTCTGTTTTTTTTTTTTTTTTTTTTTTTTTTTTTCATACAACAAAAAACGAGAATAATAATAAACAACAGCATACCTTCTAATATTTAAGTTAAGTCCAAAAGCAATAGCATCGGTCGCAACGAGGGCGCAATTTTCTCCATCTCCGACTTTGTTAAATTGCTGGGTTTGTGCTTCACGAACTTCATGAGGAAGAGCACCGTAGACGATGTTGACTTTCATTCCAGGACGAGCTTCTTCTATTTGTGATTTGATATTGAATACTTGTTTACGAGAGAAACACACAACACAGTCACCTCGTTCTATTTTTCGAAGGTCTCCTCCAAGAGGTTCCGTAATCTTTAAAGGAACAAGTCTTTCGTGCCAAAGAATTTTTAAGGAATTCTCTTCACCAGT
Source organism: Flectonema sp. DT1601 (assembly GCA_964019425.1). Lineage (NCBI taxonomy): Eukaryota > Euglenozoa > Diplonemea > Diplonemida > Diplonemidae > Flectonema > Flectonema sp. DT1601. Next base: position 450,930 of record OZ025837.1, read on the forward strand.
GCTTCGTAGTAATTTTTTTATAATTGGAATGGCTCGGGGTTCTCCACATAAATGGATTTCACGTGCGGGGAGTCCGAGGAGGGCTCTGGTCCAAGCCCAGCCACGTTCTTTGTCGCCAATCATTTGTATCTCATCTATAATACCGACGTCAACTTGCTCATCGATTGGGGCCATCTCAACTGTACACGAGATAAACTCTCCACTGCCGTTGAAAATGACCTCGTCACCAATAACTAATTCACATGGAACACCAGCTGCGTTTACCTTCTCACAGACCTGAGCTGCTAGCAATTTCAAAGGAGCGCAATACACACCACTGCGTGCCTTAAGCAATCGTTCTAAAGAATCGTGGGTCTTTCCACTGTTTGTTGGTCCAGCATGGAAATAAATCCTACGACGCATATAACGAGCCTTGGGATACCATTCCCAAGGTCGGTGCATATCGCTGTATCTAGGTGCTTCATTTTGGTAAAACCAATCGGCAAAAACGCTATAAAATGCTTCAAGCTTGTCGTCAGCTTCGTCAGCTTCTTTAAACTGCTTGATATGATCTTCAGTAAACGCGAACGTATCAAAAAATTGAGTAACTTTGTTTATAACTATGTCGTCTTGACTTTCACATATCAGTCCCTTTATCTCTGCTCTGACGCTGCTTGACCGGGTACACAGTTGTCTCATTGACGCCAAAACTTCATCTTTTTCACTAATAAGTTGGTCGTACTTATTCAATTGATTTGGAGACGGGTTCCTGCCGCTTTGATACTTCCTCCCCTGAGTGCATCTTGCTGTTATTCGTCGAAGCATTTTTTTTTTTTTTTTTTTTTTTTTTCTAAAAAGAAAAATATGAAATAACAAAATAAATAACACAGGAAGAAAGAAAAAAAAAACAATTTCAAAAAAAAAAAAAAAAAAAAACTATTCAGGTAAAAGCCTGTATATTTTGTTGATCGTAGACCGGTGGTGCTGCCGACACAGAGAAAATAGATAACCATTTGATCAATGAATAAAACTGGATCTTTTAATCTGAATAGTTTAGTCTTCGTTGCCTAAAGCAGTTGTAAACATCGGATGTGCGAAACCGTGAGCATGACTATTAGTAATGACACGTGATGATGATTTACCAAGCATTCCGCTAAAGTTTTGTTTTGTTAAATCAATCGGATCGCTCTCGTCCATAACATGAGCGTCAACCGTCTTGTTTCTTAAACGCTCTCCTTTGAGTCCATCATTCCCCCATTTATAATGAAAATTTGCTGAACCGTCGTCTGTTGCAGCACCGTTAAAAGCCCTGTGATTTATCTCTGGAAGAGGTCGTAGGAGGTATGGATCACACCAATGCTCTCTGGTATTTCTGGGTACGTCGCTAGTTGTTACAGGAACAGAATGGAAAAGATTTTGCCACATGAAAATACCTTCTGATCCTTCTTTCCAACATCCAAAAGTGTTTGGGGGAACTACCCGAGGCCCATCTATGATATGCTTGTACTTAACAGGTATGAACCCTTCACAGCCTTCATCAAGCCTATCGAGGTCGACTTGGATTGCTAGGCGACTCGCATGGAAGAATCCATCAATGAAATCTGCGTCTTCCTCATCCATCCCGTGTCCCCAAATACAAAGTCCTCGATACTTGTGATGATATGTCATACCAGATTGTTGAGATAGCACTTCTCCAAAATAATATAAAATATGAAAAAAGAGCGTTGGATCAACCCTCATTGTCAGGCAGTGACCCTCAACGAATGTCTTGTGATCTGACCTCCCACCACAAGTGTGATAATACCTCTCTCCGTTGATGTCATCTTCAACAATCAAAGCAGTAGTGTGAATTGGTAATCCGTAGCCTAATGGATGATATTCAGAACTGTTTGAATTGAAATCGTCAGTTCGGAAAAGTTGTTCCCCAAGAGCCTGTTCCCACATGGGTCTGTCTGTGATAGTCTTCAACACTATAGCGTTCGACTCAACGTGATCCTCAGTGTAGATTTCACTGTCCTCCATTGGTGTCGGCATCGGATTTTTATAAAATTCTGGTATCGGAGACTTCACAAAGGCATACGGGGCAGAGTCAATCAACTGTGAAAAAGCATCGTTCGGATCGTCGAATATTCCAAAAGGACGGTGAATTTTATCACCAGAAGTGTCTGGTGTAGTCATTTCCATACCTGGGAAAGGCCATTCCCGAATTTCTTTCCATTTCTCTTTTAACATATCTTCTCTTGATAATTCATTACCCGATGTTTCACTTTTTTGTAATGTATTTTCCATCGGATGGGATGGTGCCGATGAGTGTCTTCGGATCTGAAAGAGCGGAAGTCTTCTCATTTTATAAACGGCTTTAGGGGAGGGTAACTTGATACTAATATTTCAACTTGAAACTGGCAAAAAAACTGAAAATCATCAGGGGAGAAGGAATTTAAAATACTGTTTCCGTAAATATCAGGAAATACTTCAAAGACTGCTTTTTCCATGGGTACTGTCAAAAAGAAAATGAGAAAATAATTTCAAAATTTTATCAAAAAAAAAAAAAAAAGAGCTCACCAACCAGGCTTGCATCATAAAGAGGCGCCGATAGTACAGACTGCGTTAAATTTGCGAAAGCTCTGGGTAGGAATCATTTTTTTTTTAGTTAAATTCCCTTTTATCTAAGGTCTAGACTAACTGCACTCGCACTTAACACGTGCTGAAGGCTCACACAGTCCCCTTAAGAGGGGTGGCACTCTGAAGGGTCGAGATCTCGTTAACAGAATCAACCAGACAAATCACTTCACGGAACACATCCCGATCTCAATTTATTAGAAACGGATTTGAGGTAAATAACTCGTTGGGACCCGTTAAGATGAATGCCTACAAAGGGAAAGGGAAAGTGTATGTCGACGTCACTATTTATTGAGGTCAGATAGCTTTGAGATAAGCTGAGAACTCATCGCCAATCCTTCTTTAAGTCGATCAGCAAAGAACGTTCTTGTTTTATCAAATAAAGCATTGTATCCTTTAGAATCACCGTGTTCAATTACCGTAGCCCATTCCTTAACGGCAGCTACGAATTCAAAATCATCTGCTCTGATTGATTTGTTGTAACACGCAGTTGAAATAGAGCTGTTAAGCAAGTCTTCATCAGAGAAGAGATACTCTGCTATTCCCAATCGAAGACGAAAAACTGGTGTTTCACAAACTAAATCATTATCTGGACGGATACCTAATTGGTTCCAAGAGTCTACCATTGCAAGTATCGACAAGTGGCTATTTGGAGTCTTTTCACTTACCTCTCTCTTTTCTACATTCAATGCGTACTCTTCAAGAACACTATCAGGAAGCAGCAGGTTAGACTTCCTTTCTGAGCCGTCTTTGTTACATTTCGGAAACACATTTTGTTTTGCCAATAGTATTCTATTTTTCATTTCACTGTGGTCTTCCTTTATCATCAATTTGAACAGCTCTGAAACTGATTTGTAGTATTGAGAAACCTGTCGTTTTGCTGCAGGGTTAAGCATCGCAAGACCACAGTAAACGTGTGCTTTATGAGCATGGATTCTTAAGCATGCGAGAACTTTGACGTTATCAATGCCGCCAACGTATGATGATGTCTCCCAGGGGTAGCATCCCATTGAGCTCCATGCTGAACCCATTGATTGGAATCCAAGATGTGTTAGGACCTGAGTGTTTGCTGTAGTCGTGTCATGTTCATCTGCAGTCATTTTTACTATTTTATAGTTGAAAACCGATTTCAATAAATCGCAAACATTACTTGTGAGATTATCAGATGCTCTGTGTTGAACCACAACCATCGTCTGTCCTGAAGTACTCTTAACAGTTGGTCCGTGAAGAGAATGAATTGGTATTACGAAACAGTCTTTAGGAACGAATTCATTAAAAGCATCGATTTCAATCTTTTTCACACTCGATTGCCCCATTATAATCGATCCTATCTTACTGCAAGGTGCGTACTTCGCAACGACACTTTTTAAGTTACTCGCTTCAACTGAGTACACAATTAGGTCTGAGCATCTACTTACTGCCACGCCATCATCAACAATTGTAACGTTAGTGTTGTCAGAGTATTTTTCACGAAGTTTTTCAGTATATTCCGGTAAGTCGCATGCCAACACATTGTGAGTCTTTGAGAACTTATCAGCGTACAAACATCCCATGTCACCCATTCCGATTAATCCTACCGTAAGTGTTTTTGGAAGGGAACTCATTGTAAGTTGTCGGGGAGAGGGAATTGAACCTGATCTCAAAAAAAAAGTTAAATTAATGTGATGTCCATCTATTCTGATTAATCTTGCTGAACGAATCGATTTTTTTTTTTAAATTTAAATCAACGAACTCAAACGATCCCATTGTTGACTGTCAGCTAAGTTATTAATAGTGTCATTGTCTGGAGGATTTAATAATTGAGGTGGTGATTCCAATCTTATTAAATTAATACTCGCAGATTGAAATCTTTTTATCCAATCAGACCAACTTGAAATGGAATTCAAATTAGAAAAGTCTTGCTTTGATATTTTATAAACAACATCTGACCACGTCATTTCAGATAACGATTGGAGTAGGATTTCCCATTCACTGATTAGGTGGTCTAATGCTGAACAACTGATTTTTGAAGGAACAAATCCCCATCTTTCAACAGTGTGATAAACATATTTATATTTGTAAGTGGAGTCGTACTCACATAATATTTTAGATGTTATCGGTTTTGTTAATTTAAATGCGAGGCAAAGTCTTTCTAAGTGTCCTCTCACTACTTCAAATTGTTTTCCAAAACTATACATTTTCTCAACGTCTATGGCATTGGAACAGAATGACAAATCAAATTTTTTTAAAAATTCTGATGAACTATGATCCAGGGTATCACCATTTAGCAATAAATTATCAGTGTTTACAGTTCCGTGGTAGAATCCATAGGCATTCCACCATGCGACAGTGTTAGCGAAATTCATTGAAATGCGTAACAAAGATGAGACGAAAACTTCTTCGTTTGAATTGCGCGACAACACCTGAATAGCATCTGTTCGTCTTGACTGATATAAAAGACTTAGGACAGTACCAAGACGGACCCAATTAGAGCAGTAGCGAGTGATCACAGCTTGAGGTTCCATACCAATCCTATACCTCGCAATCAATGATGTTTTACTTACGATAACTGCAATGGACGCCGTGCTGGGTCCACCGTACTTTATTATGTAATTTGACAATATAAATTCTCGAGCAGCGGCAGCTGCTCCCAACACGCCATCAAATCCTCTTGAGTAGGTAGTCTTACCGGAGCCTTTGATGTTAATTTCGTGGCCGTTTGGAGAAATAAAAGTTGCGCAGCGACCATCTCCAAGTGAAGGAACAAAAGTACCGAATTGATTTCCGCTATAGAGATGAGAAATACCAGTTTTGGGGATCGATTTGATGACATCAAGAGAGATTCCACATGTCAAAGCATGTTTGTTATTTATCAAAACGACCCTGCTGTCGACAGGGATTATTATTTTTGATTCTGATATCATGTCACGTGGAAGTTCAGAAAGTCTTGGTAACCAAGGCAACAATTCAGTTTGTCGGTTCAATTCTTTTTCTTTCTTCTCATCGATGCCCATACTGTCTGATGAATTATCCCATGAAATCTCTTTAAATTGTTGCTTCTTGATTCGATTTTGTAAAATTTTCAGTCGTTTAATGCCGCCTGATTGGTGTTTTATTGGTTTAGGTTTTTCGTCTTCAGATGAGCTTTCCCATTTGATGCATCGTTTTTGATATTTGTTGGTTTCGTGTGGACTATGTAGGGAATCGTTGTCACTGCTGCTCTCCCACTGAATTGATTTAGTGTGTGAGGTCATCGGCTTTTTGAAAAAAAAAAAGATTAAAAAAGTTTTTCAATTTTTTTTTTTTTTTATTAACTTAGCTTTTTGTTTTCTTTTTCTTTTTTTTTTTTTTTTTTTTTTCCCTTTTGAGCAAGAAAGACGTTGGAAAGACTCGCATTCGCTCTAAACACTCGGCACCGTATTGGCGCTTAATTTAATCAATAAAAAAATAAAATAAAAAAAAAGTTGTTTTTTTTTTTTTTTTTTCTTCTGTCCTACATGTTAATTTGATCAGGGTTTTTGTTACGAGAATCGTACATTGCTTTTCCAATCGTGGCTTTCATTTCCTCGTCACCATCGTTGTAGAGGTTTTGCATCATTGCCATGAGGGACTTTGATGGGTCGTCACTCTTTTCAGTTTGACTCTTCGGAGCCTCCAGGTTCTTTCTTTTAATGTCTTGCCAATTTCCTTCGTATTTCTTTGGTACTGTTAAGAGTAAATAGTCGTTTTTATATTTGATGGTCATCTCTGAGTGTTTGATTGGTCTTTCTGTGAGCTCTACTCTGAGAGTTGCTTCTCCGACAGCACATGGAAATTTCACAACGATGTTGTCTTCATCACAGAGTGAGACGTGGGTACAATCCTTTATGGATTCGAACCCCTTTGGGTATGTCGCTCTGACTTTTATATTTTTGTTTGTTTGTTCCCATGAGTATCCCTTGAATTCAATTCTCTTTCCCTTAGAAACAGCCGGAACAGATTTTTCAACTACCGGTGTTGCTGCTGCTGCTGCTGCCGGAGTTGGAGCCGGTTGCTGTTTCGCAATCGCAATCGCATTTTCACGTTCTAATGAAGCCAGTTCAGAAGTCAGTACCTTTTTTAACCTTTCACTTTTTATCGAAGAAAGGAGAGACTTACACTCACATATGTCAGAATCCAACGACATTATAAAGAGACTTGTTACTGAAAGAAAAAGTATGAATAATAAAAATAGTATGAAAAAAAAAATGAAAAAAATTTCGAATTTATCTTTTTTTTTTTTTTTTTTTAAAAAAGATTACCAAACAAGAATTAACAAACAGAGAGGGTCACACAAACTCATACCAAATAAAAAAAAAATAATTTTAAAAAAAAAAAACATAACCAGAAAAAGACTAAACAAAAAGATAAGAAAAAATTACTCTCGCACAAAAACGAGATTTTTTCAGCAAATACCCACCCCTTAAACAATGCTTTTAGAAAAAATTAGTTATATTTCAACAAAACAGAATTCACACACAAAAAAAAAAAAAAAAAAAAATGTTGTTAAACTTCAAAAAAAAATAATGTGCTAGATCGGATGCACTAGGTCAGGTGTAGTAAACCGTAAATAGAGACCACCACCGCGACTGTCCTCAGCATAGCAAGGCTGCCGAGTGAACCACAGCAGCATCTCATAACTACCGCCTAAGATCATCTTCGATGGTTCTTCAAACCATCAAGAGTGACTACAACGTTTCAATTATAGGTTTACATTCAGATAAGAGTATTTTTTTTTTTTTTTTTTTTTTTTTTTTCCCCCACACATAAGTGTCACGCAAAAAAAAAACCCCACTCAGATTAGCCTTATATTTCGCTTAAACGCAACAGAATTCTTGTGAAACTTTGACAATTGTAAAAAAAAAAAAAAAAAAAAATCCGGTATTAAAACTTTAGGTATTAATCATAAATGGAAGTGCCCTCCAAATTTGGAGGGCGCCTGGTGAAAATCAGCCACAAAAATTTGTAGGGCCAAAATAGGGCGCTGGAGGGCGTAGGGCGCTTTTTTAATTAAATTTAATATAATGCCGAGCTCATTTTGACATAGCAGGAACGCACTCTCCCTCCTCGAATCCCTCTATATTCGACTCGGTGCATTCTGCGGGCTAATCAGCTCCTTGTAGATCTGGGAGGATGCATCGTCCACTGAAATGAGTTTCAGCTTCAGGGATTGCAGCTGGCTCCGGAAGCTCTCAAGGAGTGGCCCATTGTTTTTGCCATTGTTGACCTCCGAACCATGACCTGGAGGTCTCGGGTTCGAACCCCATGACACCCTTTTTTCTCTTTTTCGAAAGACTGCCAAGCATGTCAAAAAAAATTTTTTGGCTTTTGCGTCAAAATACTTGTGCGTCAGTGTAAGTCGACGTCAATTTAGCTGTCTTATAGTAATAAAAAAGGTAAAAAAAAACGCCCTCCAAAATAATATTTATTTTACAAGCGCCCTACACGCCCTCCAAATTGTTGGGCACTTCCATCTATGATTAATACAAAAAAAAACAATAATGTCAAAGTACTCGACTGTCGCACGAGGTGATAACTCATATGACTACACAAAAAAAAATATCGGCTTTCGATCTGAATTGTTTCTTCTCCCGACAATTGTCGGCAAAATGAAAAAAAAAAAAAAAAAAAAAAAAAAAAAATGAGGAACAGGGATAATTGCACCATAACAACATCTATAAATTTAAAAAAAAAAAAAAATTAGATACAAAAAATTAATGGTTCTAAAAATAAATAATAAAAAAAAAGACATTCCAATTTATTATCAAGGACGCTGCTCCAAAAGCATTGCGTTCCTAATTAGTGCGAAAGTACGGAGCAACGGCTGGGTATTTGGATTTTTACACAAAAAAGGTACGCAAGAGAGGGGTTTGTTTGTATCGGTTTTTAAAGAAAGAAAGTTGAAACAAAAAAACACGAAAACACGAAAACTTTGTTAACACACCCCAAGCCTGTTGTCCATTAGTAACAAAAAAAAAAAAAAAAAAAAAAAAAAACTGATATAAATTGTAAGTTTAACAAGTCCGTATAGGTTAAAAAGGGAAAAAATAAATAAAAGCTACAAGCTCATATTTTAATTTCTCTTAAAGAATAACAAAAAAAAAAAAAAAAAAAAAACAACAACAACAACAACAACAAACAACCTCAACTCCCATTCACAGCACACGCTCAGGGAGGTGATAGATAATTTTGTGTCCAAAAAAAAAAAAAAGAAATGATGGTCCATTTGTGAACTCAAATTAGAAATACGGACAGAAAGGGGAGTGGAGAGAAAAAAGATAACATACAAAAAAGAAAAAAAAGAAAAATGAAAGCTGTTAGTAGAAAGGTTTTTTTAACCTTTCACCGAAAAGAGTCAACCACTTTGTTGAAAACTAATGTCTATTTATCTCAAAGAGGAACATTTGAACAAAAAGTTACTTTTTCTTTTCTTTTGCACCGACGAAATCGGAGAAGAAAACCATTCAAATAAAAAAGCTGTTTTATTTATTATTATTGTCAAAAAGATGACATCTATTTCGCTGTGCCGCCAGTAATACTGTCTGCTATCAACAAAACATGCTAAGGATGTGATACCTGAAAAAAAGTTTTATTTTTCTCTTGTAAATCAAAATAAGATTTTAAAAAAAAAAAAAAAAAAAATTAGATTACATAAATGCAACCTAGAATAATAATAACATACGCAATTTTCTTTCTTTTTTTTTTTTTTTTTTTTTTTTTTCCTCCTTTATTCAAAGCCTTAAGCAAAACACAGTGTCATAAAAGAATAGTAGTAGACTTCGTGAAATCAAGAAAAAAAAAGAAAAGGAAAAAAAAAAAAAAAATCCATCCTCAATTTAGAGAATTTTTTTTTTTTTTTTTTTTTTACAATATAAAGGTACATAAAATACTAAACAAAACAAAAAAATATTTATTAACAATTTTTTTTTTATGGGAAAAAAAAAAAAAAAAAAAAAAAAAAAACCCACACATATTGCTGCTTAAAAAAACGATTGGAGATAATTACATCCCATTTACTCTGAACTTGAATTCCTTGAAACAAGCCAAGCATATGACTACTGGCAGGATCAACCAGGTTTCTTGGTACTCTAACCAACAGGGAGTACCCGAAAGTACTCACCCTGAGAGCTGAAAGCATCAAGACGTTGGTTGTCAGTTCTGATAGAGGCAGTCACCACCAAACCTTTCGGACGGCTACAATGATTTAAAAAAAAATCATCTCGAAAACATGTTTCATGAGCAAAAAAAAAAGAGAATTACGGCAGCGGTAACGTTAACACCCTTTTTTTACTTTATTGTGGTCGTCGCACACAAATAAAATTAAAAAAAAAAAAGGTGTGAGAATTACTTAGTGATGGTGTGCCGATTCTTTTTTTTTTTTTTTTTTCTCTCTCTCTCCATCCCCTTAAAAAGTATTTATAAACGATAGTAACAAAACACTCTCTGCAAGTATCTTAAAAGACTGTACATTTTAATTAATATTTCTGAATTTATACATCTGCATGCACACCTCTCTCTTTCTCTTTTTTTTTTTTTTTTTTTTTTTTTTAAAAATTCCCGTGTTGTCTTTCAGTGCATTACGGAATCGAAGGGGGGGAAAAAAAAGGGTTGTTTATGATTAACGATTCTACCAATCGACTTCTTTTTTTTTTCTTTTTTTTTTTTTTTTTTTTGAACATATGAACCCCATCAAAGAAAACTAGTTAACTTGATGAGATGGGAGTACAGTATTTAAGAAATAACGAAAGATCACATCATCGCTTGCAATGAACACCCCATCAAAAGAAAAAAAAAAAAAAAAAAGATTTTTTGTATCAGCGATGGAGAATAGGTCACATTATTGAACAACCCCCGCAACCTCCCCCCTGAGCAGCTTTAGGTCCTCCTTGAAGCTGCTGTTTTATTTTTTTTATTTTTTTTTTTGTTGCTTTTTTTTCGCTGAAAAGCTTTAGAAAATAATTACATACCTTACGACGGGGCTGTCCCCTGCTAGAAGTTGGAATAACAGCATCAGTAGACAGACTGCTGTATGAAGTGTCTTTCACAGTCAATGAATTAGGCGAATGAGTTGGAGACGCCTGAGTTGTTGCCGTTGTTTTAGTTTCGATAAACTCTTCGGAAGCATCTGAACGTTGATTCGAACTCGACATGGTACTGATTGGAGAATCCAACGATGACTTTTGTTCTGTTGTTTTATCACCTCCTAAAGGATTTGATGAATACTCATATTGAACAGGTGTTAACACAGTAAAGCAATTTGTTAGTTCTTCCCTATCATCTGTTTCATTAGTTTCAATGATCTCACAGAATGGTTCGATTCGATTACTCCACAACAACACGACTGTAGAATACCATTCTAATATTATTTCATTTCGGATATCACTTTCTGATGTCTCACATCCATCAGTCAGTCGAGGTTGTTGACACCCAACTATATCCTCAATGGAGTTGTTTATCTCGGGTATGATCAGTTCTTGTGAAGGTTCACTTGGAGGTGAAGAAGGCTTTACATCTTCATTTTCAACGAAAGATGCTTCTTGAATAGCAATAGCTCTGTCGCAATCAACCTCTTTGATTAATTTGTCAAGTGGTTCTAAATCAGATTGACCACTGGTGTCGGTGGATAGTTTCCTTGCCATTGCGTTTGGTGATTCTTTTGAAATTTCAATACCGTCGAAAAAGTGTTCTGATGATAATGCAGTTGATGGTTTTCGTTCTGGAAGAAGTTGGTCATCTCCGTCAGAGATAGTTTGATCGTAGGTATCAACTGAGAATTTACGACTTGAAAATACTTCATCACCGTCAGTAGATTGAACCGTTTCAATCGAACCTTTTCTTATAATCACCGAGTCTTTACTCTCAACTGTAGCTTCTGTATCTGATTCTTGACTTGCTGTTGTTCCAGTCGTTTCTTTTTTAGTTTTTATTTTAGATCTCTGTCCAGAAACTGAATTTTTCAATTTTTTTTGTTTTGAATTGGACGGTGGACTCAAACACTTAGGAGGTGATGCTATAACATTCCAAGGTGGTTTTTTATCCTTATTGTTGTTAGCGTTGAGATCACGGATCGAAACCTTTGGAGGAGACGCTGCCGAAGGAGGTGACTTAATTCCGTTCACATCATCAAGTCTGCGAGATGAGACTCTCGCCGACACCTCTTTCTGTTTTGGAATTGAGCTTGGAGAATCACTTTTTTTTAAACTGCCAGTTCGAGAGAATGATTCTTTCTGTTTCGGTGAAACCATTCCAAGGCTACTACTGCTTTCATTTGCTCTCTTTAAACTTGATGAACGAGAAATTGGATCAAATCTAGCCGATGCAGGTGGAGAGTTGAGTTCAGGTTTTTTCAAGCTATTCGTTCTGGTGAAACTTTCACTTCTTGTTTTAAAACTGTGCGAGGGAGAAGTCACAGTAGAATTTGATTGCCCCCTTCCTAGATCCACAGCTCCAAATTGTGATTGAATTTTTCCTGTTTTTGTAAAAGTATCACCACTAGTTGTCCTGGTGATGGGTCTACTCTTATTATCAACAACCTTAGACGTAGTTGTAGGTGTAAACAATCTCGGTAAGTATGATGAAAACGCTGGTGTGTCACCAGACAAACTCTCATAAGGAGGCGTCGGGTCATCATAAGAATAAATACTATCCTCACGAGAATAGAGCTCGTCTTCTGATGAAGCCTCTGAAGGTGAGGCTGAAGCTGAAATACAACTTTGTCTTCTTCGACGAACTTTTCTGCTGCCCAACACACCTAAAGATTCCCACGTTAAAGAAAAATTTGGATGTCTAAATAACCTTGAAGTAAAGGCTTCACCATCTCTTCCTTTTTTACATATTGTTGGGGATTGTTTTGTTACTAAAGTTGGTTTGGTTACTAGAGTTGGTTTGGTAGGTGTGAATAATTTTGGAACGTAGTCAGAAACAGACGTTGATTCCCTTGGAGTGATGTAACTAATCGAAGGAGTGTCGGATTCACGAGTGAACTCATCTTCGTCTTCTTCTTCTTCCTCCTCTTCATCATCGTACATGTCATCCAGATTGAGGGTTACTTCTGGAACTATAAGAAAACGATCATCCTGTTCTGGAACATCACAGGAAAGATTATTTCTAGTATCACTTTCAGAACACACTCTTATAGTCGGTTGTTTTGTGTTTCCAAACACAAGTGTTCTCGTAAGTAATCTTGAAATTTGAGGCCTTCTTATATATTGTCTTCTCCCAATTATTGGTTTTCTGTGGTGTCGATTGAACGGCCGTCTTCTCTGAACTGATGTTGTTGATGAATTCCAACTGGGTTGAACCAACCAATAATTCCCAAAGTCATCGTCGTCATCGATGTCCATTTAGGGCTCTGATTAGAATTGATTTTATGATGGGGAAAAAAAAAAATTACTAAGTAGTAGTAGGTCTGCAATTAACGATGATTTTTTTTTTTTTTTTTTTTTTTTTTTTTTTTTTTTTTTTTTTTTTTTTTTTTTTTTTTTTTTTTTTTTTTTTTTTTTTTTTCGCCGAAGCGAAGATGCCGGGAAGAAACCACATGCTAGTACAGTTCTTTTACTTTTCTTTGTCTGCTGGAATTCTATCTGAGAAAACTGGTAGTCTTTAAAATTGTAAGCCAAGTACAAGTTGCCTCCTGACGGGTATATTGTGGGTAGTTCGAAACCGTTGCGCTCCAAATTTTTTTTTCAAATTCTGTTTTGTTTAAAAAAAAAAAAAAAAATTATCAAATCTGCATGTGTACAATTGGGTTTCAAAAAAAAAAAAAAAAAAACTAAATAATGACAATAAGCGGTGCGGTGCGCATAAACGAATACGTGGATATAAAACACGCAGAAAGCGAGAAGGGGGAAAAGAAAGTGATCACGAAACACAAAAACACATCACACACGTACTGTACGACAGTAATCCGAGCGCAAGGTAGAAAGTACATACCGAACACCTTTCTGCGTGATAACACAACACAACATATGAATTTAGTAGTGAAGAAATGGGTAAGAAAGTTTTTTTTTTTTTTTTTTTTTTTCGAACGAGAAAATATTTGTCTCTGGTACCCGGGTGATGGCCACGAGCACTTAAATAGAGATATGGCATTTCCATATGGCTAGTTTAGGGGTCACTGTTGGGTATTTTTTTAAATTCCCAAATAACAGCGCTCACACGGAAAATTCACACGCAACTTTTTTTTTTTTTTTTTTTTTTTTTTTTTCTTCTTCGCATTTGATATCATAAAACCGTCTAAAGTGTAGGACCGCTCACTTAACAATGCTCAAGGCTTTCAACACTGGTTGAATAGTTAAACTGTCGAGATGATCATCAATACACAAGGCCGGATAGACTTTTTTTTTTTTTTTCAAAGTTAGCTACAGCAGTAGATGAACACCACTTGTATTATATCGCTATATAGGAAAGTCTTTAAGGGGCAAAAAAAAAAAAAAAAAAAAAAAAAACTAGTTGATTTTTTTTTTTTTTTTTTTTTTTTGCTTCCTAAATTGCTCAGTGAGCTACAGTTGTGTAAGTGAGCTTTTTATTTTTTTTTTTTCAACTTTCATATGGACCGGCAGCAATCTCAAGACAAGTGGGGGAAATACCATCTCGCAGTCTTTACCCAGAAGATGCACTCACCCCCCATACATGTTTGTAGATGGGAAAAGCTTGTCTTTTTTTCCCGCTGGAACATACCGTGAGGGGAAATCTATAGATAGACATGCATAATCAAAAGTAAAACAAAAAAAAACAAAAATAATAATAATAATAATAAATTTGCGGAAGAAAAAATTGCTTCTACTTTTTTATCACAATTCTTTTTTTTTTTTTTTTTTTAAGTTTTGCTTAATATATAAGTAAAAATAGTGGCTCAGTCAGAGGGGGGATGTATGTTCGATTTTATAAAAATTACAACTAATGTTGTATCATAAACAACATAAAAATAGTGGCTCAGTCGAGGGGGGGGCTCTTGCAATGCTCTATAATCAAAAAGACGTAAATACTAAGCTGACATACGAAACATGATTTCTGTTTGGTCCCATTCAACTTCTTCTAAAAGGAAAAAGAAACTGAAGTTAGAGGCAAGAGAAAAACACAGAAGGGGAAAAATAGAGTAAAGAAACTACCTAAAATGGGGAAAAAAGAACCCCAATCACAATGACATAGTAGGATGGTCTGACATGCAGACAGAATTCCCCCGAAAGAAACTTTTTTTTTCATTCACGCGGGCTCCAAGACTTGTTTACATTCCTTAACACAGAAAACGCCTTTCGAGCAGCAAAAAAGAAACAAACAAAAGTTAACTCTAGAAGGGAGAAAACACAAAACAAAACAAAACAAAAAAAGAAATTTTTGGCCGATTTACACTTTTCGTGAAATTTTTTTTAAAAAAAAAAGTTTGTTTTGACCATATTATAAAAGGGACATAAAAACTGGATAGTAAAAAAATAAAATAAACACAACGATTCAATTGCCGCTCGGATTGTTTGTTCACACATGAAAAACAAGAACAAAAATAAATTCACAACACAAAACAAGAAATGTGCCGACTATGCGCACTGCCCCTTTTTGATAAACTCGCATTTAAGATAACAATGAGAAATACTTGCAGCTCAGCTTGCAAACCACGATGAGACATGAATTCATTTCTTTTTTTTTTTTTTTTTTTAAATTTTCTAAAACGTCAATTTACACAATAGCAAAAAAAGAAAATTACAAAACGACTCCAACGAGACTACAGAAACAAAACGTAGAATCCATATCAGTTTGAAAAAAAAAAAAAAAAAAAGTGAAATCCATCAGGTTCTGCGAACAAAATTCATCTGACTCACGGAATCGAAAACAAAGTTTTTTTTTTTTTTTTTTTTTTTTTTTTGATACAGCCGAAATCACAAATATGGTGTTAAATACCCTGAGCTGAGTTGTGATCACTCCGCATGTACTAATCTAGAATTACTGAGCTGCTGTTGGCGTCGCAGGCCTTGAGCTTGGAGCCTCAGAACTAATGCCTTCTGTCTCAGTAGTATCAGCAACTGCGCTAACTTGTGTTTTCTTTCTCTGTTGTGTTTATGGATGGTGACATTTAAAAAAAGAAAAAGGTAACAAGTTTCAAACATACCTTACTAAGACCAGGAGTAGATCTCGTTATCAATGAAGAAATAGCGGCAACAACGTTAGTGAGAGCTGAGAATCCAGGAACTTTAGTTGTAATGAAGTCCATCGTTGACATCGTTAAAATGGTCGAATTAGCAACGAGACTCCAAACCCAAATAGCGCTGTTCGCCTTCGGCGCAGTTCCATTCTGATGTGCGATCGCTGCAGTCCGATAGTTATCAGCCATTTTTTCCATCACAGTGTCCATCTCCCAGGTTAATGCAGATTTTCTTGATTCAAATTTCATTGATGATAATAACAGTCTGTCAACAACCATTTTCCGAGTCAACTCGTAAAACTGTTCTTCGTTATCCTTTTCACACGCATATCCGTTTACACCGTGAGTTACGAGATGGCCAGAACAGCCTTTTTCAACTACAGCTGGTGTGCCACATGCAAGTGATTCCAGAGTCACGTTACCAAACGTTTCAACAGCGGATGGAAAAAGTAAAATATCGGATGAGGCATATGCTTGTGCGAGTTCTTCAGCATTCAACCAACCTAATTGGATGATTGATGTGTGTTTCATGAACTCGACTCCAGGTCCTATTCCGCCTGCTACTAGTCCTTTGACAGGTAGGCCTTCCGCTATTAACTTCTTGAGGATGGTACCGTATATGTCTGGTCGTTTTTCATAAACAGTTCTACCAGCCCAAAGTACCACAATTTCAGAATTTGAAATACCTAACTTTGATCTGAACAAATCACATCTTTTTGAAGGTGAAAAAATTTCACAATCGACTCCCCTTCCCCAAACTCCAATAATCGATGGGTCAAATCCAATTTCAGTCAGTTTAGTACAAATGTATGGAGTCGGAACATATGTAAAAACTTGTCGAAAAAATCCTCTCAAATATAATTCAAGTATAGGTCTAAACCAATCCCTTCCATAGTATTGAAGGTAATCAGCGTAATTAGAATGCCACGTCGCCATTGATGGGATTCCCTGTTCCTCAGCCCATCGCAGACCCTGACGAGCAACAACGTCTGGAACAGAAAAATGCATCACTGTTGGTTTGAAGTTAATGATGCGTTGCTTGACAGAATCATCTAATTGGATGCCCATGCAATATTTAAAAGTCGTCGCAAACGGTAACTCGATTGACGTGACTTTAACAATTTCACCTCCACCTGTTGGATACGTCGCAGAATCATCCTTTGGATCTGCCGTGATAATCATCGTGGTTGCTCCTCTTTTTTGAAGATACGTTGCTATTCTGTTCACTGTTAAAGCAACGCCATCAGGTATGTGATACGCTGCTGTTAAAAAAACGACTCGAAGATCGGCTTCTGACCTTTTAGCCGTCATTGTTATTTATAAATCTTTTTTTAGATGACCTGTTTGCAAAGGAAGAGTTGTTGATAAAAAAAAATTAAAAAAATCGGCAAACTTCACTTTTTACTTTCTTACTCACACTTTTTGTTTTGTTTGTGCGCAACCGGACCCCTTTTAAAATAGCCCATGCCTGTGTGACTCAGCACTACATTATATGCATGTATAAGCTGGAGTCGCAGCGTACTAAATCCTCATTCTCTTTCTGGGCCTCAGATGATCACCTGTTTAAATAAAAAACTAATCAAAAAAAAAAAAAAATATATATTAGTCATTCCAAAAATAACCGTCCATTTTAGGGTTCCAGTATTTCATAGGTGAAAATAGGGAGTAAAACTTAAAACCGAATACCCATTTTAATCGCTTTTGCACCGCTGATTTCATTCCCGCTGCGATTCAAAAAAATGCAGCTAAAATTCAAAAAAATTGTGACATTTTTGTGTGGTAAAAATTTTGAATAATGGAACTGTTGATGTCTAATCGGCTGCCCCGGGTGCTAAAATGAAAGATCGGTATATGGTTCTATATCCGGCCGTACCTGGTCGGATGTTTTACTCTGAAACAGTTACAAAGGCTGCTCGAAGCAAAACAGTACCTTGTACATCTTACACTACACTTAGCCTATTTTTATTTTTGATTAGGCTTAGCTCTTTTGGCAACTTTTACTGCTGGCTTTCTTCGTTTTCCTACCGGCAATGAACCGATAATAGAACTAGTTGAACGCAGCGATCTGAAACTGGAACTAGAACTAGATTCAGTGGCCAAAGAAGCAGTTGTAAGACGGGTCTCGACATAGTATGAGTGGTAGGTGGTCACTCAAGCGGGTTAGCTGAAATCTTCTCAGGCCCACAAGTCTTATATAAGCAGGAAGGATAAGTGCAATTTGCATGTGCCACCTGCAACGGCATCGAGGGTTATTCGGACAAGATTTGACATGAGCAGGCCTTTTGTCACAAAACTGAGGATATGAGATAGCTGTGTGAGTTCTGCAGAAGGCACTCCACAAGGCAAGGTATGGTTCTCTTACATAGAGGACTGTTTCTTTACTTGTCTCGCCGGTTATGTAGTCTTTGCTGAGGACCACGCGGTTTGACTCAGGGCGTGCATTGGAAATCCAGAAGTTCCAGATATCTCTGTCTTGGCTGCGCTGCTTTACTGATTGGGAGGGATCGTGCTGTTCCAGCCTCTGTAGCTGCTTACGCATTGAAGAATCCCTGACATGGGCATTAATCTGGCTATCAGTGTAGCCTAGCGTGAGACAGAGTCTCAAAAACTGAGAACGGACAGCAGGAACTGATTCTTTCACGCGTTCAAAAATATCTGAGAGCGGTTCCGGATTGATCGGCTCTGCAGGGATACTGACGGATGCGTAATGCGGATCACTAGTCAGCCTTTTTGCTCGCTAGTAGCAAGCGTTGCAGATTGAGCGCAGAGGAGCATACGCCGGGATTTCAAGACTACCGCGAAGTGGCTCAAGAAGCTTGTTGAACTTCGGATTCCGTCTTTTCGCGTTAGTGTGCGAGGTGCAGTTGTAGTTGTCTGAGGAGCACTCAGCTGGCATCTCGTGGCACGTGTGACACTTCATTGAGAGAAGTTTAAGCTGGTGCTTAAGGGAATAATAAGTGTAGTTACGAGAAAAAATGCCAATCTCTGATGCATTTCCCTTTTTTTTCCAGAAAAAAATTAAATGCAGCAACAGGATTAACTTTTCCATGCCGACAGTGACATTCTCTTAGTACCCATAACGCACCTGTCGGGTTCTAACGGTCAGTAAAAAAAGTGAAAAAAAAATAATCCCACCGCGTAAAATCAGAGATTGGGGCCGAACCTTTCCACCTCGTAAAAAATCTCGAAAATGGATGCATTTTTGACCAATGGCTGCTCGAAGCAAAACTGGTTTTCGCGGCCGGTTATTTTTGGAATGACTAATATATCAAAAAAAAGTTTCTACGAAATTGTAAAGCCATACACCGAATAGTACAGAGGAAAGACAATTGAAAAGAACCGAAAAAGAAAGAAAAAAAAGAAGAAGAAAATAATTATAATAATATTGTGTTTAGATAACATCCATTCGTTTTTTTTTTTTTTCCATATGTTGGAGCTCCTTAATTTATGTTTTTTTTTTTATTTTTTCTTTTCTAAAAAAAAAATAAGGAGATAAAAGTCAACCACGTTAAACATCACTATCAATAATCGATCGCTATGAAAGATTTGAATGCTTGTCTTCTCCAGTCCTGAGAGTTTTATCCAAGATGGGAAAAAAAAAAAAAATGACATCTACCTCTCTTACTGTTGTCGTTGAAGGAAAAATTTAAGATCCAAAAGGGACTCGTGTGTTTATAATTTCTCAACGGTTCTGCCAAATATTGTTTTTTTTTAAAAAAAAAAAACAAAAAAAAAAGAATTGGCCAATTCGTTCACAACATGCAAAACACTCGGTTGTCAACAGAAGGGAAGATTCTGACAGACATTACAATGTGTACTGCGCATCGGATTTTTTGCAGTATAAAAAAAAAAATTTCTCTCTCTCTCTCTCTCTTGAGGAAAAAAAAAATTGAGCTAATTTCTCTTTAATGTATCCAAACGTGACGTAAATCTTTATTTTTCGCTTTTACAGTTTTCAGATTACAGTTGTGGAACTTTATTAGGGAATCATATTTTGCTCTTGAAAGGGAAAGATTATACATTTGGTATCCTTAAAAAAAAGAAAAAAGAGCAAAATCAAGATCGATGTTCGTTATTAATTAATCAATGTAAATATACACAAGGAATCCCATCACACCCTGCGCAGAGAGAAAAAGAAAGATTGGGTTTTTTTTTTTTTTTGTGTGAGAGAGAGTATTATAAACCCTCTAGTTGAAACCAACAACAACACTTCAATCATCCGTTTAAAAAAAAAAAAAAAAAAAAAAAATTTAAAAAAAAAAAAATTATAATCTCTTCATGTGTGGAATATTCATTTGTTATAAAAAAAAAGAAAATATTAAAGAAAGAAAAGAAAGCATCGAATCCCAATGTGTGAGATGCAAGCTTTTATTTGTTCTTTTCCTTTCTTTTTTTTTTTTTTTCCGTCTTTGCCCGAACCTTTGTCGGAACAGCGCACAACGACGATAATAAGGAAAGTAATGATGAATATTGTGTCAACAATAAAAGCCTTTTATAAAGCTGTGGTTTACTGAGCAATAATAATATTCGTTTGAATGTTTTGTTATAATGCCAAAAAAAAAAAAAAAAAAAAAACAGCTGCCATGAGGTTCTCATTATTACAGTAAATCATAACAAGTGAAACCAAATCAGTTTAAAATATTTTTTTTAAAAATAAAACAAAAAACAAAACGTGAATACGCCATGTTGAACAAAAAGCGATTAAGTAAACCAACTCAATTAAGATCAGTTTTTTATATTTCGTTGAATGCAGATAGAATCCTGTCACACGAAATGATAACGTTTACGACCACGAGAATTAGCGGCTTTTTTCAAATCTGAATAGTTATCCTCTCCGACTATGTCACAAAAAAAAAAAGAATCGGGTAAACGTCACTTTTTTTTACTTAACTTACTCACACGTTTATTTTTGTTTGTGCGCAACCAGGTACAAAATCCTTACAAAGGAAATAGGTTAGTTGACGCTGACACAATTCTCTTTCTACCGAACAATGGGTTTGTAGGTATAAAAAAAAAAATAAAAAAAAATATGCTAAACTAAACAAAAAAGACTTCTCACAAGTGGATGGTGCTGTGATTATTTTTGACTTGTTGTCAGAACACAGTACCCAAGAGAGGCAATTTAATGCTTCCGATCCCAATCGTTATTTTTTTTTTTTTTTTTAATCAAATTTTATTACAAGAAACAGTCGTGTTGATGGTTCTCATCAAACACCGGAACTGAATTTAAATTACTCACAGCCTGTTGCACTGATTCATGTAGTGAATTATGCAGTGGTACGCCTGGTGTTAATCTCTGACTGTCATTTCTACTAACACCAATCAAACTCATCAAATCTCGTAATTCCTGTCGAAGAGTCTCATCAGCGATTCTAGTGGGAGTACGACCCCCTAAAATATCATCTGAAGAAGAGATGGTCGTCGTTGGTTCGCTGCTACTACCTCCATCAATGATTTCTTCATTTTTTTGAAAATCGTTCTTAAAACGAGAAATATCAACTGCATAGGGGAGTATACCTGTCGGACTGTTTGGTTGTAATGGATTCGTGTCCATTTCGACATCTTTGCGAAATTTTCTTCGGGGAGCAGTCGATAATATGTTTCTCTGATCACCTTTATCACTGCTAACTATTGAACTGGAAAGAGTTCTGACACCAGTTCCAAAAGTACTTTCACTTATCGATGACTGTGACCCATGTTCAGGTTGTCTTTGAATCGGTTGTACCATTTCAACAGGTTTACTCTCTGAAATAGAAACCTGACGATGAAGCAACCAGTTAGGTATCTCTGCTGGTAGTTCTCTTGTCGTCACTGTAACAGACACACCTCTTTCAAGATCAGTCACCTCACTATTACTCCTCCTCAAGTCTTCACTGTCAGAATACGGAAGCTGCGGAAGAGTTTTATTAGCAACTTCATCATGCGATATAGATACACTTTTTGGAGAATGTTTACTAGAAGTTTCATCGGCAGAGGGAATCGAACTGGATGTGCATTTTTGAAGTGGAGTAGTAGCTAATCTGTATGAGTAGAGATCTGGTTCATCCTCAACAAGAATTGTTGAGGATGAGGAATTGCTGCTGGAAGATCTACTGCAAGAGTCTGGCGGAGAATAGGATTTTTTTTTAATGTTTTCATCAATGTCGAGCAAGTCTTTTCTCGTGATAATTCCAACAGCCACATGATTGGAATCAACAACAACAAGATGCCTCACTCCAAGAGTCTGAAAAAACATCTTTGTTAAATTTAATCTAAAATCTTGATGTACCACAAAAGGAGATTTGTTCATTAGCGGCTTAAAATCAATCAGATACGACCTATCCCTCATAGAAAGTGAAGTACCAATTGAATGAAGAGTTTGTCGTTGGTCCCAATCACTGTGAATATCAAGAAGTTCATTTGTTTGAAGAGATTGAATTTGTTTTTTTAAATCATCCCAACGAGCATTGCTGTTACCATCATCTGATCTCGGCATGTCTACCAGTAAAGACTCCAGTTGTGATCGAAGTATTACTCCTTTTAATTTATTTTTCGAATTCACAACTGGAAAAGCATGATGTCCACTCCCAAGACACACGAAAATATTACCCAAGGTATCCAACTCCATTATACTAAGAACAGGACTAGACATGACTCCTTTTGCCGATAATAACTCATATCGAGGTGCATGAAGAAAATCAAGCGGTTCTAAAAACGGAACGTTGTTTAACTGGATAATTTGATGATACAGTGAATGGGGTTCCATGTAGTCTGCAAGGCATTTTGAAATCATAATAGCGACCATCATAGGAGGTAAGAAGTAGACCTCGTGACTAATCTCAAGCATAATAACCGCAAGAGAGACTGTTAATCGACTTACACCAGCAAACATTGCTGCGCTTCCGACTAAAGCGAAGATTCCAGGATCGAACCAATCATAATCATCAAATCCCGGTACCAACGAATGAGTAAACTCTCCGAGCAACCGACCAGTGATCGCGCCCATCACCAACATTGGAATTACTATTCCTGAGGCATACGCTGCACCTGAAGCGTACCCAGAAAAACTGAAATATAATGCAAAGAAAGACAGTAGTGCTCCGCTTTGAAATTGACCTCTTGTTCCTTTAGAGTATAAATGTCTGATGGCATTTTCACCAGAGTTCAGAGTGAGTGTCGCCAGAGGTGAATAATTAGAATGTCCTCCACAAACAAACTGAGCAAAGTCATTGTGGTTGGCTCCTTTTACTTCGTGAGCAGCGGTGGTCGTATCAGTCGATTTCATCGGCATCTCATCACAACTACTACTCAAAGGAAATACAAACGATAACGTTCCGAATAATATTGCCAATACCACTGGTTCAAGTACTTGTCTGATTCTACTCTTTTTTATAAATTTCCTCCTGAATTTATTTATTTTTATATTCAACCTCGTGAACAACACTCCGACTAAGCCACAAACAAGTCCAATTATACCTGCTGGGAATATGATCATTAAATTCATGTGGACTTTTGATAATATTTCTGGTTGAAATAAAACTTGAGCGTCTTCCGCAAGTTCACCAAAGGAGAAGCCTGTCGGATACCAACCATGCATAACAGTGTTCAAACACACAACTGTATAGAATGATATCATCGTTGAGAAGAAGATCGTCCAGGTGAGACGTTGGTCCCAGTAGCTGCTGATTTCTTCCATGACAAACAAAAGTCCTCCAACAGGAGCACCAAACGCCGCAGAAACCCCAGCAGCAGCTCCACAAGTCATAAAACCAATCCTGTCAGCAGTGTTTCTGTATGGTCTCAGTTTTTCATCAATAAAACTACTCATTCCCTTGTTTGCGTGTTTTTTTTGAGTTAAAAACGCTCCAACCATTGATCCCAAGTGAATCATTGGTCCCTCAGGTCCAACTGGCAACCCGCTCGAGACAGCCAGTAAACACGATAAGAACTTAACGCCCATTACTCTTAAAGAGAACGTTCTCGATAGTTGAACACCGTTTAAATATGCCATGACTTCGGGTAAACCAGATCCTGATGCTTTCGGTTCGATAAATACGATGACAGCTGAACTTAAAAAAGCCAATAACGCCGAAGTAAAAACCCAAAAGATGCACGCAGTTACATAATTCGGTTCCCTAATCTGGATCTGATGATCTGTACCATTTCCATCAAAGGAAGACTCATCTTGTGGATCAAGTATAGAATGAATTGTACTAAACCTAAACAAAACAACTCTCTCAACAGACTGTTTCATTGTTACCGATATCAAAGCAACAATAAACCCAATGATGGCGAATAAACACCATTTCATTGCAACGTTGCCACCTCTTGTCTTCTTCATTTCTTTTATTTTTTGTCTCCTCGCGTCATTGTAAGGTTCCCAATAATCTAATCCTTCATAGGTGTGTTTATTAGCTCCCAGAATCGATGCACCTCCGGTTGATTGTTTTCGACGTCCATGAAGATTTGGAGACAATGACTCCATTCATGTTGTTGTTTAGTGAGTGAGTGAGAGAGATAGAGAGGGGAGAGGGTGGAATAAAAGAAAAAAAAAAGGGACTGCAAAAGAGAAAAAAAAAAATAATAGTATAATAATAATTTGCTTTCCAATGACCTGAAATCAATCAAAAACTATCTCCATTGACACACACAAAAAAACGTTTTTTTTTTTTTTTTTTTCCTTCTATTTTTCACAGCATGTGGTCGACACTACAAAAAAAATTCTCGTTTTGTTTCATCAGGTAATTCACCAGTAACAATACACATGTGAGAAGTGAAGTAGGTTTATAGTTCGCCTACCTGTTTAACTGAACTTTGGCCAGTCAGCTGCAGCTTGGTCGTGCTGATTTTAATTGTGATTGTGTTAACAAAGAAAAAACAAAAAAATAAAAACTTAAAAATAGTAAAACAAACCTTCTTTTCAATGTCACCAACTCCGTCGAAAACGAGGACATCACCGGCCTTGTTGACGACAACAACTCCAGGAACTCCATTTTTTCTTTCAACACCCGGGTAGCGGGAGACGTGACGGCCTCCGAAGACTCCGTATTTCTGTGGAAGTTCTGAACGGAGATTTGACTCGTACGGAAGTCTGAGATAGTCACCGTGCTTCTTCCAGTAGCTGTCCATTGACTCCTTGTCTTCATCACTTGAGACCCAAACAATTTCTAACTCCTGGCTATCTTCATTCACCATCTCGTAGAGTGTCGCTAATTTTGATGTGATAGGAGTGCAGTCTCCACACCAACTTGCGCTGAAGTACAACGCAACTTTCTTTCCATTTAACGCTGTCTCGGCATCGACCAGTTCGCCCTTCTTGTTCTCCAATTTAACTCCTTCTAAGAATCCCATTATTTGGTATTGTTTTGTAATAAAATCCTGAAAAAAAATATAAGATTACAAACTTCAACAAAAACAAAACAAAAAGCAAAACATAACATAAATAACAAAAACCAATAATAAAGCATTTTTTTTTTTTTTTTTTTTTAAAATCTATTTTATTTTAATCTAAATTTTTTTTTTTTTTTCGTTTTTTTTTTCTCACCTACAAAAAAATCATATATTTTGCTAGGTTAGAAAAGAGAGTAAAAAAAAAAAAAGAGAGATGGCCTCACCTTCCAACCTTATTATTTCCTATCAGCAGAAGCAATATCGCGGTATATCTGTCTTCCTTCTTCTTGGACTATCGATGAAGTCTCTGTGCTGAGGAGGGTCTGAAGAGCGTTCTTAGCAGTTGCGAACTTAGCTTTGCAGACTTTAGCTTTTTCAATACGAGACTCAGCAGCAAGATCAACCCCGATGCCACCAGCTGAGAGGGATCGTTGTGTTTGAAGAAAGAATTTATTAAACAAAAACCGAACACATCTGACCGCAGTTAGAGCGGTTGATTCAACGCCTTTCTCAAGCAACGACGTTACAATCGACAACAAGACGACGCAATGTTCAATTGAGAGGCTTTCTTTTATTGTTTGATTTGATATTATAATATTTAATAAATCAGAAGCGATACCAAAATCAGTTTGTGACGTCTGTTCGACGTGTTTGAGGGCGCCCAACTTATCACCTCCACTCCAGAGGCTTCTCATTACCTGAACTGACTGTAGTCTTGCTTGAAGAAGTTTTTCCATCTTCGGTCCTGTGGCTTTAATTTCATTCGCTAGGACAGGCTCACCTCTATCATCAGATACTCCTCGCAGGGTTCTCCATTTCGAGAAATCGATTTGTAATTGTGTCCTTGGCTCAGCTGGAATCAACCCTCCCTTGTATTGACAATCACCTATCAAACTGCTATGCAGAACTCTCGTTTTTCCAGCTGATTCCGATGGTATATTCTTAATTCCTGAATGCTGATGACCAGGACCTAATCCAGGACGTTCAGGCATTACTATTCTTTGTTTGGTTGCTGCTTGTTCGCGACAAAGTTCTTCAGGTTTCGTTAAGTCAGTTTTCCACAGAGTCAATTGAGCTTTCTTAACAGACGCGAAGTATACGCTGCAATACTGTTCGACGTATGATGATGCCGTGAGGTTTCCTTCCCAATTAAATTCAGTCGAAGCCGCTAGTTGAGAATTTTTATAAATCCTCAACGAATCGGGTGAAGCCGTCACCATATACCTGGCATCGTTGGATGAGAGAGACGGTACTAATTCCAGTCCTTGAATTGGTTGAGATGACGTTTTTAACACTCTCTCTTTAACTAAATGATCCATATCAAATAACTCCAACGAACCATCAGAAGTACCCACAGCCAAGGATAGTTCAAGTGGATGGATACGTGATGAGGTAACTCTACCATCGACTTGAAAGTCTGTGACAGTTCTCCACTTTCTGACATCTATAAAAGTTACTTTGCATTGGTCATCACCTGAGATAATAGTTCTGCAATCAGGTGATACCGATAAGGTTGTTATGGCTTCCGTGAAACCTCGTAATGTTGAGATGGCGGTACTCTGTCTCTTGTCCCAATACTTAACCGTAGCATCTCTTGATCCGGTACAAAACACATTCGGTTCTGCTGGATGTGATACAATCTGTGTTACGGCAGTTCGATGAGCATTCGTAAATGAGATTGCAGCAGACTGCGCCTTCAGGTCAAATATTTTTATATTTCCAGACTGTGCTCCGCAATACAAACCAGCCTCTTCTAAATCAAACGCAGTAGTTTCATAATTAGTACCGTGAAATGTGTGCCAACATTCTGGTTGTTTTTCACCTATTCCCCAAACATGAACACTACCTGACCCGGTACTGACAGAGGCAACTTCTCCACTACCACCAATACAGCAGGACAATACAAGTCCGTTATTCTCCCATCTCATGTGGGGTGATATGGCTGTGCATAGTTGCATTTTCTTGTCACACGTCTGATAGAAAAAAAAAAGTAATTTTTTTTTTTTTTTTTTTTTTTTTCGGTTCATAAAAATTATTTTAAAAAAAACTGATCAATACAATAACAAAAAAAAAGGGGTGTACAAAAAAGAAAACGTTGTCACGCAATCAGAAATATAGAAGCCGAAGTAGTAGTGACAATAGCAACTTTACCGTCAGAGTGAGAAATGTTAATTATCGTGTCAGAGACGTCAATTGTTTGTTTGATGCAATTTGGAAAACGAGAACTACAAATAAAAACAATTCCTTTATGCTGACTACTAGAAGTTGAATACAACAGTAGAATGTCCTCTGTAATCTCTTCAATGCATTGATCGTTAATTAAATTCGTACTAAATGAAGAAGTCTTTCGACGTTTGATTCTATTCTTGTTTGCGATAACAGCAGTCTTAGTTGGGATCGCGATGATGTTTCCGTCGGTTAAATCTTCAAAGGAGACATCAAATTCTTTTTTTTCAAAATTCGGAAAATTTAAATTCCTAACCGTTCCAACAACGGTTCGATCTCCTTCAGCTGACTGATACAATAATAAAACTGTGTTGCAACAATCGATAAAAAATATTTTTGGATTTTTAACTCCTTTTACTAACCATCCGTTTTGACCATTTCTCATAAAGGCTATTCCCTCATTGAAAGACATGATTATCGTTTCTTTTGATCCAAATTTCACACCTACGATGCCAACAATACTCTTTGTTACAGGACATGGTTGCGTTGACAATATTATTTGTTTGCTAATTGAAAAAGTTATGACGACTCCCAATGATGTTCCTATCAAAATACTGTCAGAATCACACGAGTGTCCCACCGCCGTGATATCACCACCTTCTGTCGGGATCTCTGTTGAATTTAAGACTCGTGATTCAGACAATATAATTATCATTCTCTTTGTGAAGAACATCTCGTTTGATCCTCCACTGTTAATTACTACATCCGAAACATTCCTCACATCACAATTAACAGAAGGAATCGGAAATTGGGTACAAGATGATGTCTGTAAAAGTAATTTAGTTTCAGTCGATGAACATATTTCCATTAAATTATTATTAAGTAGAGTAACAAGGGGTTTTTTACATTCAAATACGAGATTGTTCACTGACATAAGAGGAAGCAGTACCGATGAATATGATAAAACATAACCACCAGATAGGATTAGGTCCAATCTCTCTTTTTTCAATGCAACATCCAGAATCGAAGATGTCACCCGTTTTCGATTCGAATCTTTTTTTTCAAATTCTGTTTGGTATTGTAATGAAGCCAGCTCACTTTTTATAATGACAGCTTTTTCTTCCAACCCAGAGCATTCCATTCCTCCTATCAAGGGACCAGATAACTGGTTAATATCATACAGAGAACTCGAAGTCTTGCACATCGGACATGAGGCCGTTTGCATAACCCATTTCTTTATACATTTCCTTCCAAAAATGTGACCACAAGGAAGACTTGCACAGCAGTGAGCAGAGTTATCGAACGTGACATGTTCAAGACAGATTGAACATTCCATGTTAGATTGTCTTTATGCTTCCTCCCCCCCCCTTCCCACACACACCCCAACTGTCTGAAAATTAATTTTTGTTATTTAAGAAGACGAGAGAAGAATAAAAAAAACGAAATCTGCAATCACAAAGCCCCCTAGAAAGGGAGTAGTAAGCAACAGAATAATTAACGAAAACAATGTGACTATCAACCTCTAAGGCTTCACACTTGTGTAGGAAAGAAACAGAAATTAGTAACTGAAAAAAAGTTGGAATAAACTCAAAAAAAAAAACAAGCAAAAAAGAGTGTTAGATGGTTAAAACATTACTGTCGCCCTTCACTTGAATACCGGAGTGCTCAGACGGTAGAGATCGTCGTTGATGTGATTTACTAAGCCATCGTCTTAGGTAGTGTTGCATCTTAATAATAGCGCGTTCTTCTTCACGAGTGAGAAGGACATCACCTGGTAGTTCTATTGTAGCTGTGCCATGACGAGTGAGTAGTCCTATTCGGGAAGGAATTGGAGGAGAATGATGATAATGATGATGATGTGAACCACTTGATGGATTGTGTTTTCTCCAAGCAGACTGTATAACACCAGCAGCATGAGACTCGTCAACTGTTGTGAGTGTTTCACAGCATTCTCCGTCAGGAGACCATGCATGTCGAGAGATTGTTTTTTGACATGTGGAGACATCATTGTTCGTGTCTGTCGGATGTTTTAGTGAATGACCACTCAACGTGTGGATCACATCTATCATGTTCGCACCATCAAAATAACAACTTCTGCCTCCTTCTTCATCTTCACTCCTACTGCTGCCGTTGCTTTTTTCACTTTCTACTTCTTCACCGTCGAATACAACCAGATCGTTGGTAGGGATTGTTGTCTTTTTTTTTTGACTTTGTAAACTCAGTGCGCGCAGTACGCTTACCATGTCCCCTCCTTCGAAATAACAACTTCCTCCTCCTTCTTCGACTATTGAAGACATGTTTGTTTGTCTGTTTTAGAATCCTTGAAATAGTTGTTATTAATGTCAATATATAGAGAGCACGACATCGGATTCAAAGCACTAGTTGTGTCATGTTATTGTTTTTGAGTTGACTGTGAAAAAAAAGTTAAAATTCAATACAGGCCATAACTTAAACTTTTACTAGTTTAATTTTAAAAAAAAAAAAAAAAAAAACAATAACGCGAAGCTTGACATGCATGGATACCATGAACTTGGATGCGCCAAAATATTGGCAAAAAGAACATAGGCAACACTACCACATGTGAGATGCAACAGTTGATTGTATTAGGAGGAGGAATAATTTTATTTCATTTTTTTTTTTTTTTTTTTTCCCCATGAATGTGGACATAAAGAATTCCAAAGCAGGACAACAAAATACGACTGCTATGAGAGGGAAAATGAGAAGAACAACAAAGAGAGAGAGAAAAAGACAGACACGAGTCTGCACAGCGAACGTAAATTATGAGAAAATTTGAAATTGTCTCAGATTACAATAAATATTAATTGAAGGTCTCCTTGGGAAGATTATGTTCAACCAGTTGACCAGCGACATGAACCTTCCGTCGCAAGGAGAGTCACTTCCATAAAATAAACTAACAGCACTCCTAGAATGCACGATCTGTTCTTTGCAAAACACGCCAAGACACATCATGAATGTCGAAGTGCTCCTGAATAGCGTGAATGACATACAGAAGACAGTGAATTGGAACTAGATAAGGAAAGGCATTTCTAAAGTTTGTTTCAACATAGAATCCACAGAGAGCAATCAACGCCCCGACAATCATGGGATGAGGAATGCAGTTGTAAGGAAATACGCTGATCCATTTCCGGTCAACAATCCCAAGCTCTGATCCAAAATAAGTCCTCTCTACTCCAATTGCATAAGTCGCTGACGCAGCTAACGCAGATCCAATCCCAACAGCTGTAAGAGAAATGTTCGATTCCATACTCCCAAAGTTGCTTAATTTCGAATACCAAAATAACAACTGTCCGATGGATATAAATTTCCAAAACGCGCAATCTCTCAGCAGCCTTCCATAATTGACATCACTTCTATAATAATATGCACTGATATAGGTAGCATAATGAACAAATGAAGTTGAGAACAAGAAGCAACCATACGAGATACGTCCAGCTAATAACCAGTACATAACAGCAACACGTACTATATTGTACACTCCAATGTAGGTTTCAAAATTCTCAACTAAATACGTAGTTAATAAAATTCCGATCCTCGCTGACATCTTTTGAATGATCGTTTTTGGTTTAATTGTAAACAAAAACAGTCTTCTTGCGAACTCATCATATCGAGACGTGATGAAGGCGAGTCCCAATCCGAATGGTTTGAGACATTTTGGATAAACAACATAGTGAAGTTTAAGTGTTATACGAGGTTCTTTATTTTGAGATTCAGACGCGAATGACACCCTGTGAATCTCACGATTAAAATCAAAACCCAAACAATCACCAGACGATAGCGCGGTCGTGGTTCTAATGTGTTTTAAGTGGGTTGTGACATCTTTATTCTCATTGACAGCTACTAAGACTCGATAAACTGTACAAAACGGATACAATATCCAAGGACCATCAATATGATCCATTAAAAAAACAGTATCACTGGTTTTCATCGCAGTTGGTGAGGCAACGTAAATCTCATTCATATCATGCACGATCTCTACATCGTACGATTTCAAGTCCCAAACTTCACGAAATGCTTTTTTTATTGAACTATCCTTCGCAATACCGTCAAAAGCATCTTTTTCATCACCCTTAAGATCAGAATACCACCAGTGAGTAGTCGTCTCTTTGTTAGGATTATTATCAAGTACCCATTTCCTCATAATTTGTAAATAACGATCACAAGTAACTTTCGTCTTAATAGAGCTGTCTCGAGGAACTATCCAATACAAAGGAGATCTCTGAAGGTGTAATAAAGCATCAAAACAGAGTGGTATCAAAAAAAATGAATGAAGAATAAATATTTTAAACTGACTGTACGTTGATTGAAAGGTTGCTTCTCCAGTAATCAAATGAGACACGTCTTGAAGACAGTACGACACAACTACAACTCCGATTGTAAAAGTAAACGACGTGTCAATAACCAACATAGAGAAGTACATTGCTGCGTGTAGCAGTATGGTTAATATAGAAATGTGTAAAGGTGACGTTGCTGAAATCACTAACACGTAAACTATAATCACAAATTCAACAGAAACACCTGTCATAGAGAGCAACTTCAGAGTGGCTCCCCATCCAACCGGTGTTGTCATCAAATGAAGAGCAACATTCAAACTATTTGAATGGTGCTTTCGAAATTCCTTAGCAAGATCAGAGAACAAGTCATTCTTCACTAACAATCTGTCACTCTGATTACACATGAATATGTTAAAGGAAAAATAAACCTGTAATGGAATTAAAAAAAAAAACAATAACCAAAAAAATATTCATTTATTCAAATTAAATTTTTTTTGTTGACATAACGCACAACAACAGAGTACCAAAAAAAAGTAAATGTTTCACAACAAGATGAAAACTAGTAAATCAGAATATGTTTGCAAGAAAGAAAAAAAATGCATAATGAAAATACAGACAAAAAAAAATAATAATGAAGTAAAGTAAAGTTAAAGCTGTAAATACTAGGAAGTCAGTCAGTCAGTCCTCATCAAATCATCCGCATGTAGGAAAGGTCAACACTCAGTAAAAGACAACGTGTGTAATGCAGAAGATGTGAAAAAGAAACGCCGATTTTGAAGGAAAAAAAAGCAGGGAAATATCAATATTCTTGGAAAGAGATCATTCAGAAGTAGACTCTTAACGATTAAGTTGATGGTTTCTGTAGGGGATGTAGGCAATCTTTTTAATAATAACCAAAAAAGAAAATTCGACAACAGACGACGATTTATTCAGAATAGTAGCCACTAAGTATATATGTTCTTCTTGTCAAGAGGGTGTATTTGCACAAGTTTCATTTTATATGAGAAACTTAGTACATATAATGCCAGACGAACATACTCTCACCAACTACTTAGCTGCAATTCAGCTGGATGGAGCTTCCGCCCAGAAATTGCTAACAAAACGGAACAGAAAGAAAAAAAAAAGAACAAACGAAACAAAAACATCAGTCGGATGTAAAGAGAATTCATCAAAACTATACAACCGAAGAATCGAAACAAAAAGCTAAAGAGAGACTACGGGATTGTATAATTTCCGAGCCTTTATTTCTTTTTTCTAAACTCTCCCTCAGCTAACCAAGTTTGAGAATAGATGGAGGAACGCCTTTACGAGGGGCGTTTAGCCTTACGCCCGATGTTGGTGGAGACTTGAACTGAGGAGATTTGGTGCGTGCAAGTTTGCTCGAAGCAACAACTTCCTCAACTCTGTCTTCCAGACTAATGATTTGTTTCATGAGATTCTTTTCACAAAGACCAATCGCGCGAGAAAGCACATCTTTTCTCTTATCTACAAGTGTTATGATCGGAATTGCCCGCTCTTTGGTTGTTGTTGTCGCAGTGGCAGAGAAGTCAACGAGAGGTTCATTCTCATTCAAATCTAATAACCAGATTCTAATTCCATAATACAACTCTCTAGCTCTGTCTTGGCGTTCTTCTCGAACTTGACGCTCACACTCGATAGTGTGAAATGTTCCAGTCAGAATCGTAATCGGATACGAAACAACGACCAAACCACCAAGAATAGTGAGAACTGCAATAATTTTTCCTCCGACCGTCAGTGGAAATACATCCCCATAGCCAACTGTTGTCAGCGTGACCAGTGCCCACCACATCGCATCCGGAATTGACTGAAATGCAAGTGGAGATCCGGCATCTAAATAAATACTATCATTATCACGGTACCATGTCTGAAGATCATAGTCAAAGTGTGCTTGCTCGAGTTCTAGATGAAAAATGAATGAG
Source organism: Flectonema sp. DT1601 (assembly GCA_964019425.1). Taxonomy (NCBI): domain Eukaryota; phylum Euglenozoa; class Diplonemea; order Diplonemida; family Diplonemidae; genus Flectonema; species Flectonema sp. DT1601. The sequence continues at coordinate 484,427 of OZ025837.1, forward strand.
GCTGATATAGACACTGATATTACAATCAGTATGAATAAAAACCAAAGAGAAACTTTAGATTTTACTAAAGCGGGACCCAACTTTGGGACATTCATTTTGGAACCAGTGATAGTGAGAATAATTATTAATCTAAACATTCTGAACGTGATTAACCCCAACGTATACCTTACCTCTAACGACGGATCGATAGCCACGAAACAAGTCACCCAAGAAAGAAACAACACCCATGTCGTTAGTGAATAAAAATAACTTCTATAACCTTCAATCTTTTCTTCATCATCAGAATCTGAATATACCTCAGCAGTATTTATGTTTTCTGGGTCTACTTGAGGTCGTCTGAGACCTGGATGTCCATATGTATATCCTACAAAATGAAGTAGAAAAAGTGTTCCGGCTAGTGATTCCATCACACGAGTACCAACTGTTCCCTGGAGGTTGCCGTCACTATTTTCTTGATGTTCAGGAAGTGTAGTTATCATTAATGAGACAACGCTCATGACTATGAGAAGATAGTCGAGGAGTTGAACGGTTGTCAGTAGCACAAAGTCTTTACTGGCACGAGTATAAATCCAAGAAGTTTTTCCATAGCCGAAGAAACACCAGCAATAACCAGAGATAGTATCAGGTCGTCGTGTACGGATATTTTCTTCTGCTATGGTGTTTTCTAAAAAACTTAATATCTCTTGAAATGTAATTTCTTGACTGCCATCAACATCAATTTCCTGAAACATTTGAGATGTTGCTCTCCACAAACTTTCAGTCATCGGTCTCTCTGGAAACACGAGTCCATAAAATTTACGAAATTCCGATAAATTTAACTCTCCAACACCCTGCTGATCAGCATCACTGAACGCTGTCATCAAATTCCTGGGATCAATCCCGCCTTCTATAAGACTCTCATTCCGAGTCATTTGTATTGATGGGTACTGATAAAAGAGAATAAATTAACAGGTTATACTGCAGAAGTCAAAATTATTTGTCTTGCGACTAAATTCTAGATGAGCTCAGGGGATCTTCACACCATTCAAACCAACACTCAAACGTGTGATTATTATACTAGAATGACTCGGAGTCATGGAGCAAACTGTATGACTTCTCTTGAAACCGCGTTCGAAATTAAAACAGTTGAAAAGAAGGTAGTAAACCTGCTGCTCATGCCATCAGTGATACAGCCGCAGATGCATCACTAGGTGGAGGTATTATTGTGCCTGGTACCGTGTTAAAACAGACAACGATGTAGACTACAAACCTCTATATAGCTACCAAACACAGAAGACTTATCTGAAAGAAATTGGTTAGCCCTTGGCAGGTGTTTTCATGCGCGATGAGATACCACACGATCAGGTTACCATCTTATAAACTTGGATCACTCCGATTTAGTTGAAACCCATTGGACGTGTTTATTTATACAAGACAGCGGGGGCAGCTCATTATACTTTGATTCATTCGGTATGCCTCCTCCTGAAGAAGTAACGGTTCGACCTCTCATCTATTCTACAACCCCAGTTACAGGACATAAACAGCATAATGTGTGGGTACTTCGTTACCGATTTCGTAAAGAATGTCCACGATGTAGATTCATATCACGATTTCCTATGTAAGAAGTATCATGTTGATGTTGATAACAGTGATAGAATAATAAAGGGTGGGGGCATACATGAATGGTTGATGAAGATTTTTTCCTAATTGACGTAGAATGGGATTGAAAAGGCTTCGTTGGCAGCTCTTGGAACCAAATTAGAGGACAGAATTGAGAACTTGGATGATAATATTACTAGGGAAGTAAATAACAAAGACATACCGGAATCGGATATCCTACTTCTGCCCAAGCTAACTTGGGGATTAATGATCCACGATCTAGCGTTAAGCTTTGCGAGGAGACTGGATAAGATCATCACACCCTATCTAAAGAAGTGGTGGGGTTTTATCCGTTTGGCAAATACAGTGATCCTGTTCAGTAGCTCAAAAAAGACAATTGGACTGCGCCACAAGAGAATTGAAACTCTCTTCAAACAAGCTCAATCAGTAAAGCTTGACCTAATAAGAACCTCCAAGGACTCAAATTTAAGAACAACTTACTGGGTTATCTTCGATAGAACGGAAAAGTGGTCTAAGAAGTATTCTTTCTGTTGTTCCATTTCATTTTCTAAAAGTTTGCATTTGTTTAATAAAAAAGCGTTGTTTTCTTTCATCCTGATTAATTAAATGATTCGTTTGAGTCTCAATTTCAACCAAATTTCCTCTACAAACAGTGATAGGAGGTGTTTGTGTTTTAGTTGTCTCCTGCAATGTTGTGTCAGAGCTAGCAGTCCCGGTTTCACATTCACTTATTTCACTTTGTGTGGGGGATTCAGTTCCGCAAATCTGGATGCATGCAGCTGAGTGGCGACAGAGCGGTGGTGGAAGACTATCGTTCCCTGAGTTCATTTTAAAATTTTCATCGCAAACCTGATATCGATGATAAATCATTTGCATTCTTTGTTCGATGAAACACATGGTGATGACATAACAGATTACAAATCAAAAGTTAAATTAGGTGCCAAAGTGGCAGATAAATCTGAGGTAGTTGTTAAGGTCGATGATGAAATCGGTGATAAGACAGATGATGAAATCGGTGATAAGACAGATGATGAAACGGAAGATAAAGATGAGACAGAACTACTATCTGTCTCATTAGTTTTAGGGGTCGGGGGATAACTTGATACTAATATTAAATGGAAAGCAACTTGAAACTGGCAAAAACGAGAATAGGGTTCGGCCAAACCTGGTTGCAATATAAGAAATCAACAGTTGGTATCGATAAAAAATCCCATATGTGCTGTCGAATATGGGGATTCGGGGGCCACGTACTACAGGTTGAGCGCCCCATGCCCTGTAGCCGGGGGGATTAACTGTTCGAGTTTGTACGTAAAATACAAATGTTTTGTATCATAGACAACATAACGATAATTTAACATTAGTTCTGAGATACAGTGACTAAAGGTAATGTTAGTGTAGGTACACTCTGCGATTGACGTAAATACTTTACATTATAATAAATGTTTCTAACTTAGCTGCATACACATCTCTTTTTCCGTGTTGTCATTCAGTGCAGTACGGAATCGAGTTATTCAATTTTGAATTAATCGTGAGCCCTGGGAAACCAAAACCAGGGTATAATGTAATACGGCAGAGTGTAGGTTTCACCTACAAATTACTTGCTTAAAATCAACAATTCTTTGAAAAAAATAGCCGGGGGGAGAAATAGTCTTTTCTTCTTCAACAAATAAATTTTGTAACAAACACAAACAAGCGGTCACAGCGGCATGAGAGATGTTTTTCATTTCCGCAAACTGTCTTTGTATAAAATAACCCGTGGGGTTTTTTATCATAGGCTTGTTGCTTATCTCTTGCTGTTGCCTTTTTTTTCTCTTCCTGAAAAACAGGTGCACCTACTTTGGAAATTTGTAGTTCGATGTCGATGTCTTCGTTGTCGAACTTCCTGGCGTTTATGTTTTTGTTTTTAACAACAACACAACACCAACTAACAGGTTTGTCTCATTGCCCGTTCTTTCTTGTTTCCCTTTGCCGCCGGAAGAACGAAGGTCGACGGAGGTCCGAAGCATTGCTTGCGATGATGTTCCGGTATGTGTTGCGTCTCTGTTATTTGTTTGTTTCAACTCAATTGGTTCATCTCAGGTTTTAGAAGTCTTCGTCCTGTTCGATGGGAAGGGCCTGAATCAAAAGTTCACTGCCCCTATTCCTCTCCCAAATTTCTTATTCAGCTTGCCACATGACTGTGTGACATTATTGCTACATTGTAGCTCCCCTACAAAAACCTTTTTTTTTGCAGTTGTCTTTTGGTTGTAGCAACTTTTATTTTATGCTTTTCTAATGTCCCAAAGTTGGTTTATTTTACTTTTTTTTTTTCTGCAAGGGAACAGTCCAAAGCATAAGTCCGAACAGCCCTAAGGCCAGTGAACGCACTGATTGTTAGGTATTGTATTCCAGGGAAAGTTTGGTTTGTATACTTTATTTTTATTTTATTTTATTTAATTTGTTAAAAGAAAACAGGTAACTTTACATGAGCATCGGCTCGAACGGCTCTGGCGAAGCGAGTGAACGAGTCTGATTGCTGAGTATTGTATTCTGTTTTCTTGTTCTTTTTTTTAATTTATTTCAAACAGGGCAACAGGGGGAAAGTTTGGTTTGTATCCCCTGGGTGTTTAGCGTCACCTGTTGAGGTGTAATGTATTCTGTTTACTTCTATCCCTTTGTTTCTGTTTTTTTTTTTTTTTTTTTTATTTCAACTAGGACAGCAGGGGGAAAGTTTGTTTCGTACCCCCCGGGTGCTTAGCGTCACCCTCCATGCGATGCTTGCGCAGGGAGAGCCAAGGGTCGAGAACCCTTGAGATTACCTTTGTTTCTTTTTGTGACCGGATTGCAGTGGCGCAACCCATCACCCCACCTGTTGGTATCTTTTTTATTTTTTTTAGGGAAAAACTATAATTCCACAAAAAAGTTTCTGAAATGTCCGATCTCAACATGAAAGTTTCCGAAATGGACAGCTCCACACAAAAAAGTTTCCGAAATGGACAGCTCCACACACGAAAGTTTCCGAAATGGACAGCTGTTTTTTTTTTTTTATAGCTTACTGCCAGTGCATTTCGGGGTCGCCCAAAGTCATGGGGATTTTTTTTTCTCCCAAAAAAAAATTTTTTTCCTACATAAGGCAAGGCCATCCGACGAGATGAGTGAAATACACCGAACCTGTGTGACCTGGGGCTAGGGCCAGGTATAGGGATGGACGAATTTCGGGTAGAGACACTTGTCCCGACTTGTCAGCTCATACAGTTCAGAGTGTATTAAAATACTAGAGGTGCATCACAAGCGTCAGATAGGAGACAAGAGAAATCCAACATCATGAATCTTTAGAAGAGTGATACAGCTCGGTATGTGTGCAGGGCCGGGTCACCTACGCAGAGACAAGTCTCCGCTACACGTCGTACCAACCAAGATGAGGTATGAGAGCGCAAAAACCAAGTATACATGATCAGCGGCCTAGGGCTTGACATGAATAGCTGTGGAGTGGCGAAACCATTTAGTGTTCTCAAGTCTGAGATCACCTCACTGAGCCACACAGTACTGTCCTTTCGGAGTTTCTGTGAAAGTAGCCCACGGAACACTTTTCTAAAGATTCAATCAGCCGAACTACTCCGCTACTGACTTTCACTTGATTAGCGAGCTACTAGTATATATTATTATGTCACCTGTTGAAGGAGTACTAAGAGGTTGATTCAGGCCCTGCACGTATTAGTTGTAATTACAGCACTTGCTTTACCTTAAATTACTCCTTCCCTTATTGAGAACCAACCCATCTCGGCCATCCCGGTGTATTTGGGAACGAAGAAAAACCTTGTTTTCTTACCGAACAGCGAAAAATCCGAATATCCCTTTCAGTGAATAGCGAAAGAAAAACCTTTCCGTTTACTGAACAGCGAAAATGAAATTACCTACCATAGCAATTTTATACGGGAAAAAAAAAGTTGTTCACTAGCGAAAAGTTTTTTTGGGTGCAGGCAACGGAGAAAAAAAAAAAAAAAATTCATTTTGCCAACAAAAAAAAAAATTTTTTTTTTTGCTGTCCATTTCGGAAACTTTCGTGTGTGGAGCTGTCCATTTCGGAAACTATTTTGTGTGGAGCTGTCCATTTCGGAAACTTTTTTGTGTGGAGCTGTCCATTTCGGAAACTTTCATGTTGAGATCGGACATTTCAGTAACATTTACGTGGAATTAGAGGTTTTCCCTTTTTTTTATTTAACCCTCTAATAAGAGGCTAAAAACCCTGTTTTTGAGAAAAATCGAAAAAATTGACAAAGGAGAAAAGGGGTGTGGGGAAAAATACAAAAAAATTACAGGGTGAAAGACACCCCCCCGCGCATTGAAAAAAAACTGAGGTCAGCCCGCAAGGGGGCCAAAATAACTTGAGAAAATGCAACAACAGCCTAAAAAAACACTGTTACTTAGGACCCCCGGGTTCGCTTTGATTTTGGCAATGCTGTAGGAGTAGAGTGCTTCCGTTTCATGTTTTTCGGTGGGATATGATTGTGTGTAGCAAAGGTATGGTTGTTGCAAACAGGGGCTGAATACTTGTCAATATTTTCGTGATATTGTTCGAAGCAGGGATCCATGCATAAGAAAACCTCGCTTTTTGAACAAGAAATCGATGACCTTACTTTTTTTGAGAACAAATCCGTGAACTGCAGTCCCCAAAAATACCGAATTTTCGTAGGTAGTGACATTTTGTGTGAGTTTGGTGTGTTCCGTGAACAATAAGTTGAGAACATAGCCTCTTTTTGAACTGAGCATATGTCCCGACGTCTTTTTTAGACTTCTTTTGGAGGGTGAAAACATTGAAGATAGAAATCTCTAACAAGTAGTGAAAGACTTTCAGGGTCCAGCGTTTTGTCATCAGAGTTCTTCTTGCCTTCCCCCTGATACCGTCTACGAGGTCAACACCACCCATCAGTTTGTTGTACTGATGGATCTGTACCAGTAAGTCGATAGTCACTTTTTGATAGATTTCCTTATTTTAGTCCATCACGTGGCTGTCTCATAATTCTCCTCGAGAGGCAATGTGCTGAAGACATGTACTTCTTGTGGATTGTCCCTGAATTTATGTGATGCACATTGTGCTAGGACTGAAAGTACGAGGCAGAGAACTTCTCCACCCGTCCCTGCGCCTCCGCCTTATTAATCTCGGACCATTTGGGAACTATTGTTTCCCAAAAGCTGCGGATTTTGTAGAGCTTGTCAGTAGGTACGGGGTTGGTGACAGTGTAAAACTTTAGATTGGTTCGAATTTAGAGGAACCGATCTCAGGAAGCGAAGTGGGGTGTGTACGCTGGGTCTGATGTACCGTTCCTGTAATCTGAGATATTTGGCTTATCACAGAGACCCACGAGGATATTGAGTCCTAAGAGAGTTTGAGTTCAGCTACGTTAAGATTGAGTGCCTAGTTGTTGCTGCAGTGCAAAATCATCTCATCACCTTTGGGGTGAACACAAGTTCAAATTTCTGCAGTTCCTTCATCAATTTCAGGTCTGACATGTCCTGCAAGGACCGCCGAAACGTGTGTCGTCTTACCTTGGTGATTTTCTTGCTCCATTTCAGAGGGGAAATGCTTGGCTCTATTGTACTCTTTTCATCGCTCGAAGAAGACTCAGGAGCACCCGAATCTGGGATAGGTGACCCTACTGAATCATTTTCGATGGAAATAGCTTTAGGGATTTTAATTTTTGTCTGAAAACATGGGATAGTCATGGGCAACCTGGCTAAGACTGTTCCCAGTGCAGAAAAAAAAAAATGAACTTTTTCTCAGAAAAAGCTGGTGATTTTTGCAGCACGATCCCACATAAAATTTGTCGTTTTTGGGCAGCTCTGGCTCCACCCTTGTACTCACAAGGTACATTTTTCCCTTTTGTCAAAAAAAAAAACCACGAAAGGCCACTATAGTGGCCTTCAGGGCTTAAAGGGTTAAAGAAAAAAGCAGGCCAAGTCGCCTGAGCTGGCATCGCCAGAATATTTAACTTCACATGGCAATGTCAGCTCGTGAAGGGATCCAGTTGGATCAAAGGTTTTCTCCCCCCACTCTATTTATCATCATTGGTGCGCACCTTCGAACAGGAAGGCCAACATTGACGGAATTTTTTTACTTCTCTTCCCCAAGGTTGAACTTTGGGAAAAAAACAAACAATAAACACAGTGTAGACAAACACCCGCCGGACATCTGCAGAGCAGATCGATGTCGATGTCTTCGTTGTCGAACTTCCTGGCGTTTATGTTTTTGTTTTTAACAACAACACAACACCAACTAACAGGTTTGTCTCATTGCCCGTTCTTTCTTGTTTCCCTTTGCCGCCGGAAGAACGAAGGTCGATGGAGGTCCGAAGCATTGCTTGCGATGATGTTCCGGTATGTGTTGCGTCTCTGTTATTTTAAATAATAAATAAGAAAAAAAAAAAAAAAAAAAAAGAGCATCTCCCTGCTATCCCTCATATCCCCACAATAATATTATACCTTTTCATTTTCTCTTTCCTTTTCTGGTCTTTTTTTTTTTCTTTTTTTTCCTTTTTCATGGATAAGAGATTTGGGAGAGGAATAGGGGCAGTGAACTTTTGGTTCAGGCCCTTCCCATCGAACAGGACGAGGACTTCTAAAACCTGAGATGAACCAATTGAGTTGAAACAAACAAATAACAGAGACGCAACACATACCGGAACATCATCGCAAGCAATGCTTCGGACCTCCGTCGACCTTCGTTCTTCCGGCGGCAAAGGGAAACAAGAAAGAACGGGCAATGAGACAAACCTGTTAGTTGGTGTTGTGTTGTTGTTAAAAACAAAAACATAAACGCCAGGAAGTTCGACAACGAAGACATCGACATCGATCGCTGCTCTGCAGATGTCCGGCGGGTGTTTGTCTACACTGTGTTTATTGTTTGTTTTTTTCCCAAGGTTCAACCTTGGGAAGAGAAGTAAAAAATCCCGTCAATGTTGGCCTTCCTGTTCGAAGGTGCGCACCAATGACGATAAATAGAGTGGGGGGAGAAAACCTTTGATCCAACTGGATCCCTTCACGAGCTGACATTGCCATGTGAAGTTAAATATTCTGGCGATGCCAGCTCAGGCGACTTAGCCTGCTTTTTTCTTTAAATAAAAAAAATAAAAAGATACCAACAGGTGGGGTGATGGGTTGCGCCACTGCAATCCAGTCACAAAAAGAAACAAAGGTAATCTCAAGGGTTCTCGACCCTTGGCTCTCCCTGCGCAAGCATCGCATGGAGGGTGACGCTAAGCACCCGGGGGGTACGAAACAAACTTTCCCCCTGCTGTCCTGTTTGAAATAAAAAAAAAAAAAAAAAACAAAGGGATAGAAGTAAACAGAATACGTTACACCTCAACAGGTGACGCTAAACACCCAGGGGATACAAACCAAACTTTCCCCCTGTTGCCCTGTTTGAAATAAATTAAAAAAAGAACAAGAAAACAAAATACAATACTCAGCAATCAGACTCGTTCACTCGCTTCGCCAGAGCTGTTCGAGCCGATGCTCATGTAAAGTTACCTGTTTTCTTTTAACAAATTAAATAAAATAAAATAAAAATAAAGTATACAAACCAAACTTTCCCTGGAATACAATACCTAACAATCAGTGCGTTCACTGGCCTTAGGGCTGTTCGGACTTATGCTTTGGACTGTTCCCTTGCAGAAAAAAAAAGTAAAATAAACCAACTTTGGGACATTAGAAAAGCATAAAATAAAAGTTGCTACAACCAAAAGACAACTGCAAAAAAAAAGGTTTTTGTAGGGGAGCTACAATGTAGCAATAATGTCACACAGTCATGTGGCAAGCTGGATAAGAGATTTGGGAGAGGAATGGGGGCAGTGAACTTTTGGTTCAGGCCCTTCCCATCGAACAGGACGAGGACTTCTAAAACCTGAGATGAACCAATTGAGTTGAAACAAACAAATAACAGAGACGCAACACATACCGGAACATCATCGCAAGCAATGCTTCGGACCTCCGTCGACCTTCGTTCTTCCGGCGGCAAAGGGAAACAAGAAAGAACGGGCAATGAGACAAACCTGTTAGTTGGTGTTGTGTTGTTGTTAAAAACAAAAACATAAACGCCAGGAAGTTCGACAACGAAGACATCGACATCGATCGCTGCTCTGCAGATGTCCGGCGGGTGTTTGTCTACACTGTGTTTATTGTTTGTTTTTTTCCCAAGGTTCAACCTTGGGAAGAGAAGTAAAAAATCCCGTCAATGTTGGCCTTCCTGTTCGAAGGTGCGCACCAATGACGATAAATAGAGTGGGGGGAGAAAACCTTTGATCCAACTGGATCCCTTCACGAGCTGACATTGCCATGTGAAGTTAAATATTCTGGCGATGCCAGCTCAGGCGACTTAGCCTGCTTTTTTCTTTAAATAAAAAAAATAAAAAGATACCAACAGGTGGGGTGATGGGTTGCGCCACTGCAATCCAGTCACAAAAAGAAACAAAGGTAATCTCAAGGGTTCTCGACCCTTGGCTCTCCCTGCGCAAGCATCGCATGGAGGGTGACGCTAAGCACCCGGGGGGTACGAAACAAACTTTCCCCCTGCTGTCCTGTTTGAAATAAAAAAAAAAAAAAAAAACAAAGGGATAGAAGTAAACAGAATACGTTACACCTCAACAGGTGACGCTAAACACCCAACGTTTTTTATTTATATATATATATATCAGTCATTCCTTTTTTTTGCGAACAAATTCTGGACACTGAAAAAAAATTTCAAAAAAAAATTGTAAAAATTTCGATCGAAGCGGCATTTTAATGCGCTGCATCGTTGGGTTCATTTCCGTCCGAAATCGGGAGGTTGGCATCACATACTTGTCTCCCGAATTGAGAAAAGAGATTTTGCGGTTTACTGAATCAGCTCAGCCGTGGACAAGTACCAAAACTAAAAATTAATCGAAGGGTCTAATTTTACACTGCTGGCCCAGCGGGATCCAGAGAAAAAATAATCGAGCAAAAATATATTAAAGAGTACTAAGCATGTGCCGGTGAGGCAGATTGTTACTACCTGTCTTTTTGGACCTACTTTGATACTTAATGATCATTATCACCACCACAGATGCAACATTTTCCTTACATAATTGCTACTAGGGTTGATTTGTTAGTAAAAAGGTGCATATCTCTTGAGTGCGGGAGAAGGGGGAAAAAATAGTAAAAAAAAAAAATTAGGGGTGTTTTTTACTCAGATTTTCTCGATCTTTCCATTCCAGGTCTGGGATTAATATTTATCATTGAGTAGTACCAAGGAAATTTTGCAAAGAGACGTTTATCTCTTTTTAGCAGCACTTACCATGTTTAAAAGTATATCCCTATGCCTAATTTTACAGATCGCACCCTCCCCGATTCCAAAAAATAAAAAATCGAGCAAAAGTAACATATCGTGTAACCTTGCTCAGGCGGTGAGAAAAAGGTGTTTTTTGTTCGCAAAAAAAAGGAATGACTGATATATATTTTTTTTTTTTTTTTTTCATGTTTGATTATTTCCTCTTCATTTTTTTTTTTCTTTTCTTTCTTTTTTTTTTTTTTTTACTCTGCCTCTCTCTTAATTCTGTTCGTTTCTTTGAAACGAAAATTCATTTGAATATTATTCCTTGGTCAGCAACCATCATTGTCGCCCTTTGGGCCTGTTAAAAAAAATAAAAAATAAAAAGAAAGTTTACATCGGGAATAGGGCAGGAGCCAAAAGAGTTGAATTTCCAGGTGAGATTTGGACTGTTAGCTTTTGGCTAAGGCCCTCCCTGAAGAGCAAGAACAAAAAAACTACTCACACCTGAAGAAAACATACACAAAGAACACACTGTAAGCTGTGTGTGTATTTTGTGTTTGTCACAACAGGAGAGAAAAGAAAGAATGTCAAGGTTGGTCACCTTGCCTATCAACGCACAACATTGGTGGTCTCTACTAGACCCTGAGTGATCTCTCATCGTTCATAGTACCCTGTGTGAAGTTATAAAATCAAAAATTTCGATAAAGTGGGAAGTAACGGACTGGGAGCTTTTGGCTCCTGCCCTATTCCCGATGTAAACTTTCTTTTTATTTTTTATTTTTTTTAACAGGCCCAAAGGGCGACAATGATGGTTGCTGACCAAGGAATAATATTCAAATGAATTTTCGTTTCAAAGAAACGAACAGAATTAAGAGAGAGGCAGAGAAAAAAAAGAAAAAAAAGAAAGAAAAGAAAAAAGAAAAAAAATATGAAGAGGAAATAATCAAACATGAAAAAAAAAAAAAAAAATATATATCAGTCATTCCTTTTTTTTGCGAACAAAAAACACCATTTTCTCACCGCCTGAGCAAGGTTACACGATATGTTACTTTTGCTCGATTTTTTATTTTTTGGAATCGGGGAGGGTGCGATCTGTAAAATTAGGCATAGGGATATACTTTTAAACATGGTAAGTGCTGCTAAAAAGAGATAAACGTCTCTTTGCAAAATTTCCTTGGTACTACTCAATGATAAATATTAATCCCAGACCTGGAATGGAAAGATCGAGAAAATCTGAGTAAAAAACACCCCTAATTTTTTTGTTTTCACTATTTTTTCCCCCTTCTCCCGCACTCAAGAGATATGCACCTTTTTACTAACAAATCAACCCTAGTAGCAATTATGTAAGGAAAATGTTGCATCTGTGGTGGTGATACTGATCATTAAGTATCAAAGTAGGTCCAAAAAGACAGGTAGTAACAATCTGCCTCACCGGCACATGCTTAGTACTCTTTAATATATTTTTGCTCGATTATTTTTTCTCTGGATCCCGCTGGACCGGCAGTGTAAAATTAGACCCTTCGATTAATTTTTAGTTTTGGTACTTGTCCACGGCTGAGCTGATTTAGTAAACCACAAAACCTCTTTTCTCAATTCGGGTGACAAGTATGTGATGCCAACCTCCCGATTTCGGACGGAAATGAACCCAATGATGCAGCGCATTAAAATGCCGCTTCGATCGAAAATTTTACAATTTTTTTTTGAAAATCTTTTTCAATGTCTAAAATTTATTCGCAAAAAAAAGGAATGACTGATATATATATAAATAAAAAAACGTTGTATGAAAAAGGAAAAAAAAAAATAAAGACCAGGTAAACTATGAACTACAAATGACTTAGCCTGTTATTATAATGCCACAGGCAGGCCCTGCATTCAGCAACTATCCAGCAGTGCTTGGATGTCCTGATCTTCTTCTAAAAAAAAGAAAGAAAAACAAAACTGTAGCTGGGATCACTCAGGATCAACAGACTACCAATGCTACCTGTTGTACTTGCTCACTATGGGGGGTGATGCCAAACACCCAGAAGTACTTAACTACTTTCCTTCTTGCTGCCCAGGAGTTTCTGACCAGAACTAATAGAAAATAAAAAGTAGATGGGAAACAATAAAAAGTAAAATGCATATAACTGAAGTTAAACAAGACAAATGAAGTAACAGATCAGAACAGATAGGGAATAAAAAGAAAAGATAAGCAAGCGTTATTGTAGTAAAAGTTTTTTTCCTTTTTCATACAACGTTTTTTATTTATATTTTATTTTTTTTTTTTTATTTTTTTCATGTTTGATTATTTCCTCTTCATATTTTTTTTTCTTTTCTTTCTTTTTTTTTTTTTTCTCTCTGCCTCTCTCTTAATTCTGTTCGTTTCTTTGAAACGAAAATTCATTTGAATATTATTCCTTGGTCAGCAACAGTCATTGTCGCCCTCTGGGCCTGTTAAAAAAAAATAAAAATAAAAAGAAAGTTTACATCGGGAATAGGGCAGGAGCCAAAAGCTCCCAGTCCGTTACTTCCCACTCTATCGAATTCAACAAATAAACAAATGCAAGTATCAACACATGATTTAATTACACCAGCAGCTAACAAACAACATAAAATTGAAGATCAGTTGCCAGAGTATTTCAACCATGGTAGAATACTCGCCCCTCTGGCAGGGATTATCCCAGACTTGTCCTTTAATCTAGTTGGACACCATGGCTTACAACCCTTCCAGAGGGAAGCACCATTATGACTTCTATTTTTTTTCTTCAAGAAAATCATAAGGTGGGAACAAAGAAAAATGCTAAGAGGAACCCCCTATTAACACCTAAGACATCTAAACTGCAGCCCAGCCTATGCCCAATGCACTAACAGGTCATTCCCTCACACTCAGATCAAAAAATCACTCCCAGTCCGTTACTTCCCACTATATCGAAATTCAGCTGTTTGTTTCAACTCAATTGGTTCATCTCAGGTTTTAGAAGTCTTCGTCCTGTTCGATGGGAAGGGCCTGAATCAAAAGTTCACTCAATGGGGCAAGTGAGTTCAACAATTATTTTTCTCTTTGCGCTCTTTGAGTAGAGGAAGATGTCAGGCCTTTGTAAGGTGACGACATCTTTTATGAACTGTGGGATTTGCATCCGTTTATTTCAAAGTTTTAAAAAACTGCCAGCTCCACACGAAGGGTTTAAAAGATTGCCAGCTCCACAAAGTTTTAAAAACTGTCAGCTCCACACACAAATCTTAAAAACTGCCAGTTCCACAAAGTGTTCAAAAAACTGCCAGCTCCACACGCAAAGTTTAAAAAATTGCTAGCTCCACACGCAAAGTTCAAAAAATTGCCAGCTCCACAAAGTTCAAAAACTGCCAACTCCACAAAGTTTTCAAAAACTGCCAGCTCCACAGAGTTTAAAAATTGCCAGCTGCTCAAAAACTGCCAGCTTCACGCAAAGTTTAAAAAATTGCCAGCTCCACAAAGTTTTCAAAAACTGCCAGCTCCACACGCAAAGTTTAAAAAACTGCCAGCTCCACAAAGTTTTAAAAACTGTCAGCTCCACACACAAATCTTAAAAACTGCCAGTTCCACAAAGTGTTCAAAAACTGCCAGCTCCACATGCAAAGTTTAAAAAATTGCCAGCTCCACAAAGTTTAAAAAATAGCCAGCTCCACAAAGTTCAAAAACTGCCAACTCCACAAAGTTTTCAAAAACTGCCAGCTCCACAGAGTTTAAAAATTGCCAGCTGCACAAAGTTCAAAAACTGCCAGCTTCACGCAAAGTTTAAAAAATTGCCAGCTCCACAAAGTTTTCAAAAACTGCCAGCTCCACACGCAAAGTTTAAAAAACTGCCAGCTCCACAAAGTTCAAAAAACTGCCAGCTTCACGCAAAGTTTAAAAAATTGCCAGCTCCACAAAGTTTTCAAAAACTGCCAGCTCCACAAAGTTTTCAAAAACTGCCAGCTCCACAGAGTTTAAAAATTGCCAGCTCCACAAAGTTCAAAAACTGCCAGCTTCACGCAAAGTTTAAAAAATTGCCAGCTCCACAAAGTTTTCAAAAACTGCCAGCTCCACACGCAAAGTTTAAAAAACTGCCAGCTCCACAAAGTTCAAAAAACTGCCAGCTTCACGCAAAGTTTAAAAAATTGCCAGCTCCACAAAGTTTTAAAAACTGTCAGCTCCACACACAAATCTTAAAAACTGCCAGTTCCACAAAGTGTTCAAAAACTGCCAGCTCCACAAAGTTTAAAAAATTGCTAGCTCCACACGCAAAGTTCAAAAAATTGCCAGCTCCACAAAGTTTAAAAAATAGCCAGCTCCACGCAAAGTTTAAAAAACTGCCAGCTCCACACGCAAAGTTTAAAAAACTGCCAACTCCACAAAGTTTCAAAAACTGCCAGCTCCACAAACAAAGTTTAAAAAATTGCCAGCTCCACAAAGTTTTTAAAAACTGCCAGCTCCACACGCAAAGTTGAATTCGATAGAGTGGGAAGTAACGGACTGGGAGCTTTTGGCTCCTGCCCTATTCCCGATGTAAACTTTCTTTTTATTTTTTTTTATTTTTTAACAGGCCCAGAGGGCGACAATGACTGTTGCTGACCAAGGAATAATATTCAAATGAATTTTCGTTTCAAAGAAACGAACAGAATTAAGAGAGAGGCAGAGGAAAAAAAAAAAAAAAAAGAAAGAAAAGAAAAGAAAAAAAAATATGAAGAGGAAATAATCAAACATGAAAAAAATAAAAAATAAAATATAAATAAAAAACGTTGTATGAAAAAGGAAAAAAAAAAAAAAAAAAAAAAAAAAAGACCAGAAAAGGAAAGAGAAAATGAAAAGGTATAATATTATTGTGGGGATATGAGGATAGCAGGGAGATGCTCTTTTTTTTTTTTTTTTTTTTTTTTTTTTTATTTATTATTTAAAAAAAGGAAACAATCAGTTTAGCGTCTCGATCGGGACGGAAAATAGAAATTAATCGACATAGTCGATCGATAGAAAAAAAAACAATGATAACATTGTTTATTCATTTTTTTTTTTTTTTTTTTTTTTTTAAATCCTTTTAATTATTTTAAAGAAAAAACAATCAGTTTAGCGTCTTGACCAGGACGGAAAATAGAAAGTGATCGACATAGTCGATCGATAAAAAAACAATGATAACATTGTTTATTCTTTTTATTATTTTAAATTCTTTTTATTTATTTTTTAAAGAAAAAAAACGGAAAATAGAAATTAGTCGACAAAGTCGAACGATAAAAAAAAAACACTGATAACATTGTTTATTCTTTTTTTTGTATTTTTTTTATATTCTTTTTTATTAATTTTGAAAAAAAAAAAAAAACAATCAGTTTAGCGTCTTGACCAGGACGGAAAATAGAAAGTGATCGACATAGTCGATCGATAAAAAAAAAAAACAATGATAATATTGTTTATTCTTTTTTTTTTTTTTTTTTTTTTAAATTCTTTTTATTTATTTTTTAAAAAAAAAAAATGGAAAATAGAAAATAGTCAACAAAGTCGAACGATAAAAAAAAACAATGATAACATTGTTTATTCTATTTTTTTTATTTTTTTTTTTTTTTTCTATTCTTTTTTATTAATTTTGAAAAAAAAAAAACAATCAGTTTAGCGTCTTGACCAGGACGGAAAATAGAAAGTAATCGACATAGTCGATCGATAAAAAAAACAATGATAACATTGTTTATTCTTTTTTTTTATTTTAAATTCTTTTTATTTATTTTTAAAGAAAAAAACGGAAAATAGAAATTAGTCGACAAAGTCGAACGATAAAAAAACAATGATAACATTGTTTATTCTTTTTTTTTAATTTTTATATATTCTTTTTTATTAATTTCGAAAAAAAAAAAAAAAAACAATCAGTTTAGCGTCTAGACCAGGACGGAAAATAGAAAGTGATCGACATAGTCGATCGATAAAAAAACAATGATAACATTGTTTATTCTTTTTTTTTATTTTAAATTCTTTTTATTTATTTTTTAAAGAAAAGAAACGGAAAATAGAAATTAGTCGACAAAGTCGAACGATAAAAAAACAATGATAACATTGTTTATTCTTTTTTTTTAATTTTTTTATATTCTTTTTTATTAATTTCGAAAAAAAAAACAATCAGTTTAGCGTCTTGACCAGGACGGAAAATAGAAAGTGATCGACATAGTCGATCGATAAAAAAACAATGATAACATTGTTTATTCTTTTTTTTTTATTTTAAATTCTTTTTATTTATTTTTTAAAGAAAAGAAACGGAAAATAGAAATTAGTCGACAAAGTCGAACGATAAAAAAAACAATGATAACATTGTTTATTCTTTTTTTTTATTTTAAATTCTTTTTATTTATTTTTTAAAGAAAAGAAACGGAAAATAGAAATTAGTCGACAAAGTCGAACGATAAAAAAACAATGATAACATTGTTTATTCTTTTTTTTTTTTTTTTTTATTTCTTTTTATTTATTAAAAAAAAAACAATCAGTTTAGCGTCTTGACCAGGACGGAAAATAGAAAGTGATCGACATAGTCGATCGATAAAAAAAACAATGATAACATTGTTTATTCTTTTTTTTTTATTTTAAATTCTTTTTAATTATTTTTTAAAGAAAAGAAACGGAAAATAGAAATTAGTCGACAAAGTCGAACGATAAAAAAAACAATGATAACATTGTTTATTCTTTTTTTTTATTTTAAATTCTTTTTATTTATTTTTTAAAGAAAAGAAACGGAAAATAGAAATTAGTCGACAAAGTCGAACGATAAAAAAACAATGATAACATTGTTTATTCTTTTTTTTATTTTAAATTCTTTTTATTTATTTTTTAAAGAAAAAAAAACGGAAAATAGAAATTAGTCGACAAAGTCGAACGATAAAAAAAACAATGATAACATTGTTTATTCTTTTTTTTTATTTTATTTTTATATTATTTTTTATTAATTTTGAAAAAAAAAAACAATCAGTTTAGCGTCTTGACCAGGACGGTAAATAGAAAGTAATCGACATAGTCGATCGATAAAAAAAACAATGATAACATTGTTTATTCTTTTTTTTTATTTTAAATTCTTTTTATTTATTTTTTAAAGAAAAGAAACGGAAAATAGAAATTAGTCGACAAAGTCGAACGATAAAAAAACAATGATAACATTGTTTATTCTTTTTTTTTAATTTTTTTATATTCTTTTTTATTAATTTCGAAAAAAAAAACAATCAGTTTAGCGTCTTGACCAGGACGGAAAATAGAAAGTGATCGACATAGTCGATCGATAAAAAAACAATGATAACATTGTTTATTCTTTTTTTTTTTTTTTTAAATTCTTATTATTTATTTTTTAAAGAAAAAAAAAAACGGAAATAAAAATTAGTCGACAAAGTCACCCCTCTTTGTCCTCTAGCCTCAATTCCTCCGACAATGCCGCAGAGTGAAGCTCTCGACCGCACGCCGACCAAGATTCTACGACAAGAGAGTCACGTTATCTCCGTTAAAGAGAATACACCTATTGCGAGACAATGGTCCGAGGGTAGGATTGACTTACTCGAGAATTACTGTCGAGCAGTAGATGACTCTCTCGAAACAAACGAGAAAGCGGCAGAGCTCTCAGAACAACTTCTGGATGCCCAACTTCGCCTCTCGGAGCTGAATCACCAACGGTGTACAACTCACGCAGAGCAGCTTGAGCAATCCATGATGTTAACGGGACTGGCGAGCGATTTAAATGCTCAACTCGCCTTGGCACGGTCTCAAATTGCGGCCCTGAAGTTCCAATTAGCTTCATGGGCAGAAGGTTTGAGTCCGCCAGACACAGAAGAACATGAGGAAAATGAAACTCCGCCGAGAAAGTCTGAGCGTTCAACTCTGAAAAAACGAACCCCTCCATCAAGATATCGTTACAATCGAAGGAGATGTTCTGCTGATGACGTTCACGGTGACTCCACCCCCTTGTAATTCTCTTTTCCTTACTTTCACATCACTTTGTTTATTTAGTTTTTTAGCTTATTTATTATTTATTGTTCGTTTTTGTTTGTATTATTTTATCGATATGTTTATGTCCGTCAGATCATAACGTTAATCAGGTTAATTGTTAATTGTTAATTATAAATGGTCTAAACCCCAATCCAAGTTCCCAAGGCTTGGCATAGATTTGAGTGACGCCTTACTGGCCTCCTCATCCTCTATGAGTGGTGAGGGGGCCAGCAATGGTTTTTTTTTTTTTTTTTTTTTCTCTTATTTCTTTTTTTCTTTTTCTTTTACTCTAATATGAAATATTTTTGAACAAAATGTGATTATTAATTTAAAAAAAAAAAAAAAAATAATAATGTAAATGAATAATAAAAAAAAAAAAAAAAAAAACATGCCTTGGGAATACAATCAAAGCCCCAATTAATCGGTCCTTTCTTTTTCCTTCTTGTCAAGTGATCGCTCCACTCGTCGATCACCAAAACCGATTGTATTTATATCTGTTCTTTTCTCAACGATCGGCTATACCGACCATTTTTTTTTATAAATAATTGTTTTCTTCTTCTCGACGATCAGATCCAATTGATCGACCTTTTTTTTTTTTTTTTTTCCTTTATTCCTTCCATCCCTCCCGCTCCCCTAATTTTAAAAAAAACAAGATCAGCTCAGCTTGATCGTTAATCTTTTTTTCTTTTTTTAATTTAAACTGATTGTATTTATATCTGTTTATTTTTCTCGACGATCGGCTATACCGATCAACCTTTAAAATAATTTCTTCTTCTCGACGATCAGATCCAATTGATCAACCTTTTCTTTTTTTTTTTCCTCTATTCCTTCCATCCCTCCCGCTCCCCTATTTGTAATAAAAACAAGATCAGCTCAGCTTGATCGTTAATCTTTTTTTCTTTTTTTAATTTAAACTGATTGTATTTATATCTGTTTATTTTTCTCAACGATCGGCTATACCGATCAACCTTTAAAATAATTTCTTCTTCTCGACGATCAGATCCAATTGATCAACCTTTTCTTTTTTTTTCCTCTATTCCTTCCATCCCTCCCGCTCCCCTATTTGTAATAAAAACAAGATCAGCTCAGCTTGATCGTTAATCTTTTTTTCTTTTTTTAATTTAAACTGATTGTATTTATATCTGTTTATTTTTCTCAACGATCGGCTATACCGATCAACCTTTAAAATAATTTCTTCTTCTCGACGATCAGATCCAATTGATCAACCTTTTCTTTTTTTTTCCTCTATTCCTTCCATCCCTCCCGCTCCCCTATTTGTAATAAAAACAAGATCAGCTCAGCTTGATCGTTAATTTTTTTTTCTTTCTTTTTTGTTGGTCCTAGTCAAGACCTTAAACTGACTAACCGGTCTTAATTTTAAATAAGTGTTAACCTAGTTTCTCTTTTCCTTTTCAATTTCCTTTTAATACTCTCTATCTGGTCTGTTATGTCATATTTCTCATTTAATTTTATCATCCATTTTACTTTTCACTGTTTCCCATCTACATTTTATTTTCAAATAGTTACGGTCTGTTAAAAAAAAAAAAAAAAAGTTTAAATAAGTTAAATTGAACATGTTAACTCAATTCCTCAATTCTTCCGTCATGGTCATGACATTCTTTTTCGCTTCTCTAATGCACAAGAGATACCATCACTCATGAGATACCAACGCACATACGAGATACCAGCACTCCAGAGATACCGACACGCTAGAGATACCAAGTCACTTGAGATACCTCCTTGTAAATTAATTCCCGGTATTTCAAATTTGAATTGATAGTGTCAACTCTGCTTGCTGCTCTTGTTAATGTGTTGTCTCCTGAAAGTGATCTTAACTCCTGTAAAAAGAAAAAAAAAAAGAAATCAAAAAAGAAGAATTTTCAAACGAAGTTATAACAACCCCTACCACCCATTATGATCAATTCCGCTTGTTTTTTTTTTTTTTTTAAAACAAAAAAAAAAATAAAAAATTATAAAAGATTAAACAATGTTATCATTGTATTTTTATCGATCGACTATGTCGATTACTTTCTATTTTCCGTCCTGGTCAAGACGCTAAACTGATTGTTTTTTTTTTTTTTTTCAAAATTAATAAAAAAGAATATAAAAAAAAAAATAAAAAAAAGAATAAACAATGTTATCATTGTTTTTTTATCGTTCGACTTTGTCGACTAATTTCTATTTTCCGTTTTTCTTCTTAAAAAATAAATAAAAAGAATTTAAAAAAAAAAAAAAAAAAGAATAAACAATGTTATCATTGTTTTTTTATCGATCGACTATGTCGATTACTTTCTATTTTCCGTCCTGGTCAAGACGCTAAACTGATTGGTTTTTTTTTTTTTTTCAAAATTAATAAAAAAGAATAAAAAAAAAAAATAAAAAAAAGAATAAACAATGTTATCATTGTTTTTTTATCGTTCGACTTTGTCGACTAATTTCTATTTTCCGTTTTTTTTTCTTAAAAAATAAATAAAAAGAATTTAAAAAAAAAAAAAAAAAGAATAAACAATGTTATCATTGTTTTTTTATCGATCGACTATGTCGATTACTTTCTATTTTCCGTCCTGGTCAAGACGCTAAACTGATTGGTTTTTTTTTTTTTTTCAAAATTAATAAAAAAGAATAAAAAAAAAAAATAAAAAAAAGAATAAACAATGTTATCATTGTTTTTTTATCGATCGACTTTGTCGACTAATTTCTATTTTCCGTCCTGGTCAAGACGCTAAACTGATTGTTTTTTCTAAATAAATAAAAAGAATAAAAAAAAAAAAAAAAAAAAAAAGATTAAACAATGTTATCATTGTTTTTTTTATCGATCGACTATGTCGATTACTTTCTATTTTCCGTCCTGGTCAGGACGCTAAACTGATTGTTTTTTCTTTAAAAAATAAATAAAAAGAATAAAAAAAAAAAAAAAAAAAAAAAAAAAGAATAAACAATGTTATCATTGTTTTGTTATCGATCGACTTTGTCGACTAATTTCTATTTTCCGTCCTGGTCAAGACGCTAAACTGATGTTTTTTCTTTAAAAAATAAATAAAAAGAATTAAAAAAAAAAAAAAAAAAAAAAAAAAGAATAAACAATGTTATCATTGTTTTTTTATCGATCGACTATGTCGATCACTTTCTATTTCCCGTCCTGGTCAGGACGCTAAACTGATTGTTTTTTCTTTAAAAATAAATAAAAAGAATAAAAAAAAAAAAAAAAGGAATAAACAATGTTATCATTGTTTTTATTTTATCGATCGACTATGTCGATTACTTTCTATTTTCCGTCCTGGTCAAGACGCTAAACTGATTGTTTTTTCTTTAAAAAATAAAAAGAAGGATTTAAAAAAAAAAAAAAAAAAAAAAAGAATAAACAATGTTATCATTGTTTTTTTATCGATCGACTATGTCGATCACTTTCTATTTTTCGTCCTGGTCAAGACGCTAAACTGATTGTTTTTTCTTTAAAAATAATAAAAAGGATTTAAAAAAAAAAAAAAAAAAAAAAAAAGAATAAACAATGTTATCATTGTTTTATTTTATCGATCGACTATGTCGATCACTTTCTATTTTTCGTCCTGGTCAAGACGCTAAACTGATTGTTTTTTCTTTAAAAATAATAAAAAGGATTTAAAAAAAAAAAAAAAAAAAAAAAAAAAAAAAAAAAAAAAAAGAATAAACAATGTTATCATTGTTTTTTTATCGATCGACTATGTCGATCACTTTCTATTTTCCGTCCTGGTCAAGACGCAAAACTGATTGTTTTTTTTCAAAATTAATAAAAAAGAATACAAAAAAAAATAAAAAAAAAAGAATAAACAATGTTATCATTGTTTTTTTTTATCGTTCGACGTTGTTGACTAATTTCTAGTTTCCGTTTTTTTTTTTTCTTTTTAAAAAATAAATAAAAAGATTTAAAAAAAAAAAAAAAGAATAGGCTGAATTTCGATAAGTGGGAAGTAACGGACTGGGAGCTTTTGGCTCCTGCCCTATTCCCGACGTAAACTTTCTTTTTATTTTTTTTTTTTTTTTAACAGGCCCAAAGGGCGACAATGATGGTTGCTGACCAAGGAATAATATTCAAATGAATTTTCGTTTCAAAGAAACGAACAGAATTAAGAGAGAGGTAGAGAAAAAAAAAAAAAAAAAAAAAAAAGAAAGAATAGAAAAAAAATATGAAGAGGAAATAATCAAACATGAAAAAAAAAAAAAAAAATAAAATATAAATAAAAAACGTTGTATGAAAAAGGAAAAAAAGAAAAAAAAAAGACCAGAAAAGGAAAGAGAAAATGAAAAGGTATAATATTATTGTGGGGATATGAGGATAGCAGGGAGATGCTCTTTTTTTTTTTTTTTTTTTTTTTTTTTTTTTTATTTATTATTTAAAAAAAGGAAACAATCAGTTTAGCGTCTCGATCAGGACGGAAAATAGAAATTAATCGACATAGTCGATCGATAGAAAAAAAACAATGATAACATTGTTTATTCCTTTTTTTTTTTTTTTTTTTTATTCTTTTTATTTATTTTTAAAGAAAAAACAATCAGTTTAGCGTCCTGACCAGGACGGAAAATTGAAAGTGATCCACATAGTCGATCGATAGAAAAAAGACAATGATAACATTGTTTATTCTTTTTTTTTTTTTTTTTTTTTTTTTTAAATCCTTTTAATTATTTTAAAGAAAAAACAATCAGTTTAGCGTCTTGACCAGGACGGAAAATAGAAAGTGATCGACATAGTCGATCGATAAAAAACAATGATAACATTGTTTATTCCTTTTTTTTTTCTTTTTTTTTTATTCTTTTTATTTATTTTTAAAGAAAAAACAATCAGTTTAGCGTCCTGACCAGGACGGAAAATAGAAAGTAATCGACATAGTCGATCGATAAAAAAAAAACAATGATAACATTGTTTATTCCTTTTTTTTTTCTTTTTTTTTATTCTTTTTATTTATTTTTAAAGAAAAAACAATCAGTTTAGCGTCCTGACCAGGACGGAAAATTGAAAGTGATCGACATAGTCGATCGATAAAAAAACAATGATAACATTGTTTATTCTTTTTTTTTTTTTTTTTTTTTTTTTTAAACCTTTTAATTATTTTTTAAAGAAAAAACAATCAGTTTAGCGTCTTGACCAGGACGGAAAATAGAAAGTGATCGACATAGTCGATCGATAAAAAACAATGATAACATTGTTTATTCTTTTTTTTTTTTTTTTTTTTTTTTAATCCTTTTTATTATTTTAAAGAAAAAACAATCAGTTTAGCGTCTTGACCAGGACGGAAAATAGAAAGTGATCGACATAGTCGATCGATAAAAAAACAATGATAACATTGTTTATTCTTTTTTTTTTTTTTTTTTAAATTCTTTTTATTTATTTTTAAAGAAAAAAAACGGAAAATAAAAATTAGTCGACAAAGTCGAACGATAAAAAAAAACAATGATAACATTGTTTATTCTTTTTTTTTTTGTTTTTTTTTATATTCTTTTTTATTAATTTTGAAAAAAAAACAATCAGTTTAGCGTCTTGACCAGGACGGAAAATAGAAAGTAATCGACATAGTCGATCGATAAAAAAAACAATGATAACATTGTTTACTCTTTTTTTTTTTTTTTTTTAAATTCTTTTTATTTTAAAAAGAAAAAAAACGGAAAATAGAAATTAGTCAACAAAGTCGAACGATAAAAAAAAAAACAATGATAACATTGTTTATTCTTTTTTTTTTATTTTTTTTTTTATATTCTTTTTTATTAATTTTGAAAAAAAAAACAATCAGTTTAGCGTCTTGACCAGGACGGAAAATAGAAAGTGATCGACATAGTCGATCGATAAAAAAAAAACAATGATAACATTGTTTATTCTTTTTTTTTTTTTTTTTTTTTTTTTTTTTTAAATCCTTTTTTTTTTTTTAAAGAAAAAACAATCAGTTTAGCGTCTTGACCAGGACGGAAAATAGAAAGTAATCGACATAGTCGATCGATAAAAAAAACAATGATAACATTGTTTATTCTTTTTTTTTTTTTTTTTAAATCTTTTTATTTATTTTTTAAAAAGAAAAAAAAAAAACGGAAAATAGAAATTAGTCAACAACGTCGAACGATAAAAAAAAAAACAATGATAACATTGTTTATTCTTTTTTTTTTTATTTTTTTTTGTATTCTTTTTTATTAATTTTGAAAAAAAAACAATCAGTTTTGCGTCTTGACCAGGACGGAAAATAGAAAGTGATCGACATAGTCGATCGATAAAAAAACAATGATAACATTGTTTATTCTTTTTTTTTTTTTTTTTTTTTTTAAATGTTATCATTGTTTTTTTTATCGATCGACTATGTCGATTACTTTCTATTTTCCGTCCTGGTCAAGACGCTAAACTGATTGTTTTTTCTTTAAAAAAAAAAAAGGATTTAAAAAAAAAAAAAAAAAAAAAAAAAAAGAATAAACAATGTTATCATTGTTTTTTTTTATCGATCGACTATGTCGATCACTTTCTATTTTCCGTCCTGGTCAAGACGCTAAACTGATTGTTTTTTTTTCAAAATTAATAAAAAAGAATATAAAAAAAAAAAATAAAAAAAAAAGAATAAACAATGTTATCATTGTTTTTTTTTTATCGTTCGACTTTGTCGACTAATTTCTAAGTGTTTCTCGATCAGGACATCCAAGCACTGCTGGATAGTTGCTGAATGCAGGGCCTGCCTGTGGCATTATAATAACAGGCTAAGTCATTTGTAGTTCATAGTTTACCTTTGATTTTATAACTTCACATAGGGTACTATGAACGATGAGAGATCCAGTGGGATCACTCAGGGTCTAGTAGAGACCACCAATGTTGTGCGTTGATAGGCAAGGTGACCAACCTTGACATTCTTTCTTTTCTCTCCTGTTGTGACAAACACAAAATACACACACAGCTTACAGTGTGTTCTTTGTGTATGTTTTCTTCAGGTGTGAGTAGTTTTTTTTGTTCTTGCTCTTCAGGGAGGGCCTTAGCCAAAAGCTAACAGTCCAAATCTCACCTGGAAATTCAACTCAGTCCTTGTCAGTTTTGGCATCAAACTTGTAAGGGTTTAATCATTACAGGTTATTTACTGAAATATTTGTTCTAAAAGTTGCTAAGTATTTCTCACTTAGAAATTTTTTATTTTTTTATTTTCAGCTTAATTAGCTACAAATTGTTTCTACTAAGTGTTTCTCACTTAGATTTTTTTTTGGCTTTTCAGCTCCTTAAAAGCTGCTAAGTGTTTCTGCTAAGTGTTTCTCACTTAGAATTTTATTTTTATGTTCGTTTTCTATCCCTTCTCCTATCCCTTTTGTTCAAAATAAGCGGGAGGAAATTCTCTCATTCACGCTAAGATGCACTCTGAACTTTGATTTTTTGATCTGAGTGTGAGGGAATGACCTATTAGTGCATTGGGTATAGGCTGGGCTGCAGTTTAGATGTCTTAGGTGTTAATAGGGGGTTCCTCTTAGCATTTTTCTTTGTTCCCACCATATGATTTTCTTGAAGAAAAAAAAATAGAAGTCATAATGGTGCTTCCCTCTGGAAGGGTTGTAAGCCATGGTGTCCAACTAAATTAAAGGACAAGTCTGGGATAATCCCTGCCAGAGGGGCGAGTATTCTACCATGGTTGAAATACTCTGGCAACTGATCTTCAATTTTATGTTGTTTGTTAGCTGCTGGTGTATCTAGATTATGTGTTGATACTTGCATTTTTTTATTTGTAATCTTCTATTACAATTCTCTTTCTGTTCTGGTCTGTTACTTCATTTGTCTTGTTTAACTTCAGTTATATCCATTTTACTTTTTATTGTTTCCCATCTACTTTTTATTTTCTATTAGTTCTGGTCAGAAACTCCTGGGCAGCAAGAAGGAAAGTAGTTTAGTACTTCTGGGTGTTTGGCATCACCCCCCATAGTGAGCAAGTACAACAGGTAGCATTGGTAGTCTGTTGATCCTGAGTGATCCCAGCTACAGTTTTGTTTTTCTTTCTTTTTTTTAGAAGAAGATCAGGACATCCAAGCACTGCTGGATAGTTGCTGAATGCAGGGCCTGCCTGTGGCATTATAATAACAGGCTAAGTCATTTGTAGTTCATAGTTTACCTTTGATTTTATAACTTCACATAGGGTACTATGAACGATGAGAGATCCAGTGGGATCACTCAGGGTCTAGTAGAGACCACCAATGTTGTGCGTTGATAGGCAAGGTGACCAACCTTGACATTCTTTCTTTTCTCTCCTGTTGTGACAAACACAAAATACACACACAGCTTACAGTGTGTTCTTTGTGTATGTTTTCTTCAGGTGTGAGTAGTTTTTTTTGTTCTTGCTCTTCAGGGAGGGCCTTAGCCAAAAGCTAACAGTCCAAATCTCACCTGGAAATTCAACTCAGTCCTTGTCAGTTTTGGCATCAAACTTGTAAGGGTTTAATCATTACAGGTTATTTACTGAAATATTTGTTCTAAAAGTTGCTAAGTATTTCTCACTTAGAAATTTTTTATTTTTTTATTTTCAGCTTAATTAGCTACAAATTGTTTCTACTAAGTGTTTCTCACTTAGATTTTTTTTTGGCTTTTCAGCTCCTTAAAAGCTGCTAAGTGTTTCTGCTAAGTGTTTCTCACTTAGAATTTTATTTTTATGTTCGTTTTCTATCCCTTCTCCTATCCCTTTTGTTCAAAATAAGCGGGAGGAAATTCTCTCATTCACGCTAAGATGCACTCTGAACTTTGATTTTTTGATCTGAGTGTGAGGGAATGACCTATTAGTGCATTGGGTATAGGCTGGGCTGCAGTTTAGATGTCTTAGGTGTTAATAGGGGGTTCCTCTTAGCATTTTTCTTTGTTCCCACCATATGATTTTCTTGAAGAAAAAAAAATAGAAGTCATAATGGTGCTTCCCTCTGGAAGGGTTGTAAGCCATGGTGTCCAACTAAATTAAAGGACAAGTCTGGGATAATCCCTGCCAGAGGGGCGAGTATTCTACCATGGTTGAAATACTCTGGCAACTGATCTTCAATTTTATGTTGTTTGTTAGCTGCTGGTGTATCTAGATTATGTGTTGATACTTGCATTTTTTTATTTGTAATCTTCTATTACAATTCTCTTTCTGTTCTGGTCTGTTACTTCATTTGTCTTGTTTAACTTCAGTTATATCCATTTTACTTTTTATTGTTTCCCATCTACTTTTTATTTTCTATTAGTTCTGGTCAGAAACTCCTGGGCAGCAAGAAGGAAAGTAGTTTAGTACTTCTGGGTGTTTGGCATCACCCCCCATAGTGAGCAAGTACAACAGGTAGCATTGGTAGTCTGTTGATCCTGAGTGATCCCAGCTACAGTTTTGTTTTTCTTTCTTTTTTTTAGAAGAAGATCAGGACATCCAAGCACTGCTGGATAGTTGCTGAATGCAGGGCCTGCCTGTGGCATTATAATAACAGGCTAAGTCATTTGTAGTTCATAGTTTACCTTTGATTTTATAACTTCACATAGGGTACTATGAACGATGAGAGATCCAGTGGGATCACTCAGGGTCTAGTAGAGACCACCAATGTTGTGCGTTGATAGGCAAGGTGACCAACCTTGACATTCTTTCTTTTCTCTCCTGTTGTGACAAACACAAAATACACACACAGCTTACAGTGTGTTCTTTGTGTATGTTTTCTTCAGGTGTGAGTAGTTTTTTTTGTTCTTGCTCTTCAGGGAGGGCCTTAGCCAAAAGCTAACAGTCCAAATCTCACCTGGAAATTCAACTCTAAGTGTTTCTCACTTAGAATTTTATTTTTATGTTCGTTTTCTATCCCTTCTCCTATCCCTTTTGTTCAAAATAAGCGGGAGGAAATTCTCTCATTCACGCTAAGATGCACTCTGAACTTTGATTTTTTGATCTGAGTGTGAGGGAATGACCTGTTAGTGCATTGGGCATAGGCTGGGCTGCAGTTTAGATGTCTTAGGTGTTAATAGGGGGTTCCTCTTAGCATTTTTCTTTGTTCCCACCTTATGATTTTCTTGAAGAAAAAAAATAGAAGTCATAATGGTGCTTCCCTCTGGAAGGGTTGTAAGCCATGGTGTCCAACTAAATTAAAGGACAAGTCTGGGATAATCCCTGCCAGAGGGGCGAGTATTCTACCATGGTTGAAATACTCTGGCAACTGATCTTCAATTTTATGTTGTTTGTTAGCTGCTGGTGTATCTTGATCATGTGTTGATACTTGCATTTTTTTATTTGTAATCTTCTATTACAATCCTCTTTTTGTTCTGGTCTGTTACTTCATTTGTCTTGTTTAACTTCAGTTATATCCATTTTACTTTTTATTGTTTCCCATCTACTTTTTATTTTCTATTAGTTCTGGTCAGAAACTCCTGGGCAGCAAGAAGGAAAGCAGTTTAGTACTTCTGGGTGTTTGGCATCACCCCCCATAGTGAGCAAGTACAACAGGTAGCATTGGTAGTCTGTTGATCCTGAGTGATCCCAGCTACAGTTTTGTTTTTCTTTCTTTTTTTTAGAAGAAGATCAGGACATCCAAGCACTGCTGGATAGTTGCTGAATGCAGGGCCTGCCTGTGGCATTATAATAACAGGCTAAGTCATTTGTAGTTCATAGTTTACCTTTGATTTTATAACTTCACACAGGGTACTATGAACGATGAGAGATCCAGTGGGATCACTCAGGGTCTAGTAGAGACCACCAATGTTGTGCGTTGATAGGCAAGGTGACCAACCTTGACATTCTTTCTTTTCTCTCCTGTTGTGACAAACACAAAATACACACACAGCTTACAGTGTGTTCTTTGTGTATGTTTTCTTCAGGTGTGAGTAGTTTTTTTGTTCTTGCTCTTCAGGGAGGGCCTTAGCCAAAAGCTAACAGTCCAAATCTCACCTGGAAATTCAACTCAGTCCTTGTCAGTTTTGGCATCAAACTTGTAATGGTTTAATCATTACAGGTTATTTACTGAAATATTTGTTCTAAAAGTTGCTAAGTATTTCTCACTTAGAAATTTTTTATTTTTTTATTTTCAGCTTAATTAGCTACAAATTGTTTCTACTAAGTGTTTCTCACTTAGATTTTTTTTTTGCTTTTCAGCTCCTTAAAAGCTGCTAAGTGTTTCTGCTAAGTGTTTCTCACTTAGAATTTTATTTTTATGTTCGTTTTCTATCCCTTCTCCTATCCCTTTTGTTCAAAATAAGCGGGAGGAAATTCTCTCATTCACGCTAAGATGCACTCTGAACTTTGATTTTTTGATCTGAGTGTGAGGGAATGACCTGTTAGTGCATTGGGCATAGGCTGGGCTGCAGTTTAGATGTCTTAGGTGTTAATAGGGGGTTCCTCTTAGCATTTTTCTTTGTTCCCACCTTATGATTTTCTTGAAGAAAAAAAATAGAAGTCATAATGGTGCTTCCCTCTGGAAGGGTTGTAAGCCATGGTGTCCAACTAAATTAAAGGACAAGTCTGGGATAATCCCTGCCAGAGGGGCGAGTATTCTACCATGGTTGAAATACTCTGGCAACTGATCTTCAATTTTATGTTGTTTGTTAGCTGCTGGTGTATCTTGATCATGTGTTGATACTTGCATTTTTTTATTTGTAATCTTCTATTACAATCCTCTTTTTGTTCTGGTCTGTTACTTCATTTGTCTTGTTTAACTTCAGTTATATCCATTTTACTTTTTATTGTTTCCCATCTACTTTTTATTTTCTATTAGTTCTGGTCAGAAACTCCTGGGCAGCAAGAAGGAAAGCAGTTTAGTACTTCTGGGTGTTTGGCATCACCCCCCATAGTGAGCAAGTACAACAGGTAGCATTGGTAGTCTGTTGATCCTGAGTGATCCCAGCTACAGTTTTGTTTTTCTTTCTTTTTTTTAGAAGAAGATCAGGACATCCAAGCACTGCTGGATAGTTGCTGAATGCAGGGCCTGCCTGTGGCATTATAATAACAGGCTAAGTCATTTGTAGTTCATAGTTTACCTTTGATTTTATAACTTCACACAGGGTACTATGAACGATGAGAGATCCAGTGGGATCACTCAGGGTCTAGTAGAGACCACCAATGTTGTGCGTTGATAGGCAAGGTGACCAACCTTGACATTCTTTCTTTTCTCTCCTGTTGTGACAAACACAAAATACACACACAGCTTACAGTGTGTTCTTTGTGTATGTTTTCTTCAGGTGTGAGTAGTTTTTTTGTTCTTGCTCTTCAGGGAGGGCCTTAGCCAAAAGCTAACAGTCCAAATCTCACCTGGAAATTCAACTCACTTTCCGTTTTTTTTCTTTTTAAAATAAAAAGAATTTAAAAAAAAAAAAAAAAAAAGAGTAAACAATGTTATCATTGTTTTTTTTTATCGATCGACTATGTCGATTACTTTCTATTTTCCGTCCTAGTCAAGACGCTAAACTGATTGTTTTTTTTTTCAAAATTAATAAAAAAGAATAAAAAAAAACAAAAAAAAAAAGAATAAACAATGTTATCATTGTTTTTTTTTTATCGTTCGACTTTGTCGACTAATTTTTATTTTCCGTTTTTTTTTCTTTAAAAATAAATAAAAAGAATTTAAAAAAAAAAAAAAAAAAAGAATAAACAATGTTATCATTGTTTTTTTATCGATCGACTATGTCGATCACTTTCTATTTTCCGTCCTGGTCAAGACGCTAAACTGATTGTTTTTTCTTTAAAATAATAAAAAGGATTAAAAAAAAAAAAAAAAAAAAAAAAGAATAAACAATGTTATCATTGTTTTTTATCGATCGACTATGTCGATCACTTTCTATTTTCCGTCCTGGTCAAGACGCTAAACTGATTGTTTTTGCTGATGATTTACAACTTACCACGTCATCAAAGGCGGGGGCAAAATTGCTAATCAAGTCGCTCGAACAGTTTCTTTCCTGGTCTCGTGGTATGAAAGCGAAACCCCAGAAATGCATTGCCCACAGCTTTGTACAAGGGAAACCAGCTAACCCGGACCTGAAGATTAACAATGTTCCGATTACGAATCTCCAGGAAGCTGGAGAGTTCAAATACCTCGGGCGTTGGTTTGAGCCGAACGCCAAAGAACAGAAATTGCGAGAGCGCCTGACCACTTTTACCAGGAATTTTTTAAAAAAAGTCGACGCCATGCCACTGTATGGGTCTCAGAAGGCTTGGTCTGTCCAACACTTGTTATTGTCAAGGTTAACATGGAGTTTAATGATCCATGACTTATCTCTCCCTTTTGCCAAAAAAATGGACAAAATTATTAAACCTTTTTTGAAGAAATGGTGGGGATTTGTCCGCTCTGCGAACACAGTCATCCTTTTTACCGGTTCAAAGAACACTGTTGGTCTCAGACACAAAAGAGTTGAGACGCTATATAAACAAGCGCAATCAATTAAACTAGACATCCTCAGATCCTCACAGGACTCTGACATGCACGGTGTCTACAATGTTATTATGGAGAAATCGTCCAACTGGTCGAAAAAGTTTTCAGCTTCTGCTGAGTGGGAGCGCCTTATTAAGTTTTTTTCTTACCGTTCTCTTGCGAAGCAATCAGCTGGTCTTGGTCACCGATTGCGCGATCTACGTACTACTCGCCCCGATCTCCTTAAGCGTTTTGAAGTGGAAGCCACAGATGAACTACTGAACTCTTTGAATAAATTACAAGTCCAAGGTCAGTGGAAGGAGTGGTCTAAATGTATGATAAACGATTTCACCTGGAATAAGGTACTTAGGGAGGGAAATCCTGCCTATATCTCATTTCAACTGAAAGCGGTTACAAACACCCTCCC
The DNA here is from genome assembly GCA_964019425.1 of Flectonema sp. DT1601. Taxonomy (NCBI): domain Eukaryota; phylum Euglenozoa; class Diplonemea; order Diplonemida; family Diplonemidae; genus Flectonema; species Flectonema sp. DT1601. The sequence goes on from OZ025837.1 coordinate 516,965, forward strand.
CTCACAAGATAATTTAAAGAGGTGGAACATCACCAATGTGGACCAAAATTGTGTTTTGTGTGGCAAAGTGAATCCTACCCTCAGGCATGTCTTAACAGGCTGTCCTGTCTCTTTAACACAAGGGAGGTTCACGTGGCGTCACGACAGCGTTCTAAAACGCATTGTTATCTTCTTGGAAGAGTTGATAATAAAAGCCAACAAAAGAAAAGAAAACCTCCCGCCTCCCTCTCAAACTTTTTTAAAAACAGGGGAAAATAAACCCCTAGAAAGAATTTCTAAAGAGACAGGCGAACTTTCACTAGCGAATGATTGGGTCATCCTCGACGATGTCGGTGATAACCGCCTAATTGTTCCTCTTGAAGTGTGCCATGTCTCGTCCTCTCTAAGACCAGACATTTTTATTTATTCTTTTTTTGCGAAAAGAGCACTGATTCTGGAGCTGACGTGTCCAAATGAAGATCGTTTCGAAACCTCTCATGTCTTAAAGGAAAAGAAATACCTAAAGCTAAGAGACTCGATCATCGCTAATGGCTTCGACTGTAACATTTTTACTATTGAAGTTGGCGTACGAGGAAACATCTGCATGGACCAGCTGAACATCTGGACACGTCACATCGGTTCACCTTTAGCACCAACAAAAGCTTTATTTTGTGAATGCACCAGAATCGCCAGACAGTGCTCATATGTTCTGTTCCAGACGAGGAACCTCCCCACGTGGCATTCAAGACCACTAATGCGCAGCATTAAAGAAGAACCTGCCACTGCAAGTTTTATAAAAGATGGTAAAGAAATCTTCCCTGTGGAAGAAGTCAAAATCCACAAAGTAACAAAACTGAAAACGATCGAAAAGCTCACCATTGAAAGATCGTGGCTTGAGAAATGTTTTATCTGGCAAACTTGTTACGCATCGGCTCTTTCTATTCTACTTATTGCCAATGGTTCTTCCTCCCCGGCCCCTTCTGTTTTGTTAGATGAGGATGAGCTCACTGGACTCTCCTTGTCATTCTCTTCTATTTCTTCCATCTCTTTCCAGACTCCCCCACCTGAACTCATGTCAACGGGATCGCAAACACTTCCTGCTGATTTCGCTATAGTGATAAGAACTCAATCTGACATGGGTTCTCAAACCCCCTTGTACAAAAAAAAAGAAGGAAAATTAAGGCTGAAACTTTCCTTGAAATGCCAGATTTTAGAAAACGAATTAGAGCAAATGAAAGAACGAATTTTTTATGTTCTATTTTTATTTTACTTTAATGCGATGTCAGCCTCCCTCGAGAAAGACAAGCAGTTACTAAATGGATTACCTGTTGAGATCAAAGCTACCAACCAGGATCCATCCTCACTTCCTCCTGCGCCCCCTGTTTTAATTATTGAAAAAGATAGAAAAGAATATGAACTTCTGGAAGGAGTAATTCAACGGTTAACAGCAGAACGCGATGAATCGAAGACTTCTCTTTCTGCACTAGTTCGACAATATGACTTAGTGGAAGATTACAGGAAACGTGAGCTCGCAAATCTGACTCAGAGAGCAGACCTATCGGAAATGGCGCTCTTTAATTACCATCAAAGGTTTGTTCTTCTGTCGAACGAATTGGAGACCAAATGTAATGAGGAAAGAGAAAGTAAAATAAGACTTTTCTATACTCAACAGGAGGTCGAGAGTTTGCGTGCCGCGCGTCCCCGTATGACCCACTTTAGTCAACAAGTTTCCCCCCGAACCCCCGTTCTATATGAATCTGTTGCTATGATGAAGATAGCAAAGAACTACCTCTCGCTCTTTACAACTACGAGTAGTCTTTTTACTCCTCTTATTAAACCCCTTATCCCTACCCTTAATTATATCACCCCTCTTTGTCCTCTAGCCTCAATTCCTCCGACAATGCCGCAGAGTGAAGCTCTCGACCGCACGCCGACCAAGATTTTACGACAAGAGAGTCACGTTATCTCCGTTAAAGAGAATACACCTATTGCGAGACAATGGTCCGAGGGTAGGATTGACTTACTCGAGAATTACTGTCGAGCAGTAGATGACTCTCTCGAAACAAACGAGAAAGCGGCAGAGCTCTCAGAACAACTTCTGGATGCCCAACTTCGCCTCTCGGAGCTGAATCACCAACGGTGTACAACTCACGCAGAGCAGCTTGAGCAATCCATGATGTTAACGGGACTGGCGAGCGATTTAAATGCTCAACTCGCCTTGGCACGGTCTCAAATTGCGGCCCTGAAGTTCCAATTAGCTTCATGGGCAGAAGGTTTGAGTCCGCCAGACACAGAAGAACATGAGGAAAATGAAACTCCGCCGAGAAAGTCTGAGCGTTCAACTCTGAAAAAACGAACCCCTCCATCAAGATATCGTTACAATCGAAGGAGATGTTCTGCTGATGACGTTCACGGTGACTCCACCCCCTTGTAATTCTCTTTTCCTTACTTTCACATCACTTTGTTTATTTAGTTTTTTAGCTTATTTATTATTTATTGTTCGTTTTTGTTTGTATTATTTTATCGATATGTTTATGTCCGTCAGATCATAACGTTAATCAGGTTAATTGTTAATTGTTAATTATAAATGGTCTAAACCCCAATCCAAGTTCCCAAGGCTTGGCATAGATTTGAGTGACGCCTTACTGGCCTCCTCATCCTCTATGAGTGGTGAGGGGGCCAGCAATGGTTTTTTTTTTTTTTTTTTTTTCTCTTATTTCTTTTTTTCTTTTTCTTTTACTCTAATATGAAATATTTTTGAACAAAATGTGATTATTAATTTAAAAAAAAAAAAAAAAATAATAATGTAAATGAATAATAAAAAAAAAAAAAAAAAAAACATGCCTTGGGAATACAATCAAAGCCCCAATTAATCGGTCCTTTCTTTTTCCTTCTTGTCAAGTGATCGCTCCACTCGTCGATCACCAAAACCGATTGTATTTATATCTGTTCTTTTCTCAACGATCGGCTATACCGACCATTTTTTTTTATAAATAATTGTTTTCTTCTTCTCGACGATCAGATCCAATTGATCGACCTTTTTTTTTTTTTTTTTTCCTTTATTCCTTCCATCCCTCCCGCTCCCCTAATTTTAAAAAAAACAAGATCAGCTCAGCTTGATCGTTAATCTTTTTTTCTTTTTTTAATTTAAACTGATTGTATTTATATCTGTTTATTTTTCTCGACGATCGGCTATACCGATCAACCTTTAAAATAATTTCTTCTTCTCGACGATCAGATCCAATTGATCAACCTTTTCTTTTTTTTTTTCCTCTATTCCTTCCATCCCTCCCGCTCCCCTATTTGTAATAAAAACAAGATCAGCTCAGCTTGATCGTTAATCTTTTTTTCTTTTTTTAATTTAAACTGATTGTATTTATATCTGTTTATTTTTCTCAACGATCGGCTATACCGATCAACCTTTAAAATAATTTCTTCTTCTCGACGATCAGATCCAATTGATCAACCTTTTCTTTTTTTTTCCTCTATTCCTTCCATCCCTCCCGCTCCCCTATTTGTAATAAAAACAAGATCAGCTCAGCTTGATCGTTAATCTTTTTTTCTTTTTTTAATTTAAACTGATTGTATTTATATCTGTTTATTTTTCTCAACGATCGGCTATACCGATCAACCTTTAAAATAATTTCTTCTTCTCGACGATCAGATCCAATTGATCAACCTTTTCTTTTTTTTTCCTCTATTCCTTCCATCCCTCCCGCTCCCCTATTTGTAATAAAAACAAGATCAGCTCAGCTTGATCGTTAATTTTTTTTTCTTTCTTTTTTGTTGGTCCTAGTCAAGACCTTAAACTGACTAACCGGTCTTAATTTTAAATAAGTGTTAACCTAGTTTCTCTTTTCCTTTTCAATTTCCTTTTAATACTCTCTATCTGGTCTGTTATGTCATATTTCTCATTTAATTTTATCATCCATTTTACTTTTCACTGTTTCCCATCTACATTTTATTTTCAAATAGTTACGGTCTGTTAAAAAAAAAAAAAAAAAGTTTAAATAAGTTAAATTGAACATGTTAACTCAATTCCTCAATTCTTCCGTCATGGTCATGACATTCTTTTTCGCTTCTCTAATGCACAAGAGATACCATCACTCATGAGATACCAACGCACATACGAGATACCAGCACTCCAGAGATACCGACACGCTAGAGATACCAAGTCACTTGAGATACCTCCTTGTAAATTAATTCCCGGTATTTCAAATTTGAATTGATAGTGTCAACTCTGCTTGCTGCTCTTGTTAATGTGTTGTCTCCTGAAAGTGATCTTAACTCCTGTAAAAAGAAAAAAAAAAAGAAATCAAAAAAGAAGAATTTTCAAACGAAGTTATAACAACCCCTACCACCCATTATGATCAATTCCGCTTGTTTTTTTTTTTTTTTTAAAACAAAAAAAAAAATAAAAAATTATAAAAGATTAAACAATGTTATCATTGTATTTTTATCGATCGACTATGTCGATTACTTTCTATTTTCCGTCCTGGTCAAGACGCTAAACTGATTGTTTTTTTTTTTTTTTTCAAAATTAATAAAAAAGAATATAAAAAAAAAAATAAAAAAAAGAATAAACAATGTTATCATTGTTTTTTTATCGTTCGACTTTGTCGACTAATTTCTATTTTCCGTTTTTCTTCTTAAAAAATAAATAAAAAGAATTTAAAAAAAAAAAAAAAAAAAGAATAAACAATGTTATCATTGTTTTTTTATCGATCGACTATGTCGATTACTTTCTATTTTCCGTCCTGGTCAAGACGCTAAACTGATTGGTTTTTTTTTTTTTTTCAAAATTAATAAAAAAGAATAAAAAAAAAAAATAAAAAAAAGAATAAACAATGTTATCATTGTTTTTTTATCGTTCGACTTTGTCGACTAATTTCTATTTTCCGTTTTTTTTTCTTAAAAAATAAATAAAAAGAATTTAAAAAAAAAAAAAAAAAAAAAAGAATAAACAATGTTATCATTGTTTTTTTATCGATCGACTTTGTCGACTAATTTCTATTTTCCGTCCTGGTCAAGACGCTAAACTGATTGTTTTTTCTAAATAAATAAAAAGAATAAAAAAAAAAAAAAAAAAAAAAAGATTAAACAATGTTATCATTGTTTTTTTTATCGATCGACTATGTCGATTACTTTCTATTTTCCGTCCTGGTCAGGACGCTAAACTGATTGTTTTTTCTTTAAAAAATAAATAAAAAGAATAAAAAAAAAAAAAAAAAAAAAAAAAAAAAGAATAAACAATGTTATCATTGTTTTGTTATCGATCGACTTTGTCGACTAATTTCTATTTTCCGTCCTGGTCAAGACGCTAAACTGATGTTTTTTCTTTAAAAAATAAATAAAAAGAATTAAAAAAAAAAAAAAAAAAAAAAAAAAGAATAAACAATGTTATCATTGTTTTTTTATCGATCGACTATGTCGATCACTTTCTATTTCCCGTCCTGGTCAGGACGCTAAACTGATTGTTTTTTCTTTAAAAATAAATAAAAAGAATAAAAAAAAAAAAAAAAGGAATAAACAATGTTATCATTGTTTTTATTTTATCGATCGACTATGTCGATTACTTTCTATTTTCCGTCCTGGTCAAGACGCTAAACTGATTGTTTTTTCTTTAAAAAATAAAAAGAAGGATTTAAAAAAAAAAAAAAAAAAAAAAAGAATAAACAATGTTATCATTGTTTTTTTATCGATCGACTATGTCGATCACTTTCTATTTTTCGTCCTGGTCAAGACGCTAAACTGATTGTTTTTTCTTTAAAAATAATAAAAAGGATTTAAAAAAAAAAAAAAAAAAAAAAAAAGAATAAACAATGTTATCATTGTTTTTTTATCGATCGACTATGTCGATCACTTTCTATTTTCCGTCCTGGTCAAGACGCAAAACTGATTGTTTTTTTTCAAAATTAATAAAAAAGAATACAAAAAAAAATAAAAAAAAAAGAATAAACAATGTTATCATTGTTTTTTTTTATCGTTCGACGTTGTTGACTAATTTCTAGTTTCCGTTTTTTTTTTTTCTTTTTAAAAAATAAATAAAAAGATTTAAAAAAAAAAAAAAAGAATAAACAATGTTATCATTGTTTTTTTTATCGATCGACTATGTCGATTACTTTCTATTTTCCGTCCTGGTCAAGACGCTAAACTGATTGTTTTTTCTTTAAAAAAAAAAAAGGATTTAAAAAAAAAAAAAAAAAAAAAAAAAAAGAATAAACAATGTTATCATTGTTTTTTTTTATCGATCGACTATGTCGATCACTTTCTATTTTCCGTCCTGGTCAAGACGCTAAACTGATTGTTTTTTTTTCAAAATTAATAAAAAAGAATATAAAAAAAAAAAATAAAAAAAAAAGAATAAACAATGTTATCATTGTTTTTTTTTTATCGTTCGACTTTGTCGACTAATTTCTATTTTCCGTTTTTTTTCTTTTTAAAATAAAAAGAATTTAAAAAAAAAAAAAAAAAAAGAGTAAACAATGTTATCATTGTTTTTTTTTATCGATCGACTATGTCGATTACTTTCTATTTTCCGTCCTAGTCAAGACGCTAAACTGATTGTTTTTTTTTTCAAAATTAATAAAAAAGAATAAAAAAAAACAAAAAAAAAAAGAATAAACAATGTTATCATTGTTTTTTTTTTATCGTTCGACTTTGTCGACTAATTTTTATTTTCCGTTTTTTTTTCTTTAAAAATAAATAAAAAGAATTTAAAAAAAAAAAAAAAAAAAAGAATAAACAATGTTATCATTGTTTTTTTATCGATCGACTATGTCGATCACTTTCTATTTTCCGTCCTGGTCAAGACGCTAAACTGATTGTTTTTTCTTTAAAATAATAAAAAGGATTAAAAAAAAAAAAAAAAAAAAAAAAGAATAAACAATGTTATCATTGTTTTTTATCGATCGACTATGTCGATCACTTTCTATTTTCCGTCCTGGTCAAGACGCTAAACTGATTGTTTTTTCTTTAAAAAATAATTAAAAGGTTTAAAAAAAAAAAAAAAAAAAAAAAAAAAAAAAGAATAAACAATGTTATCATTGTTTTTTTATCGATCGACTATGTCGATCACTTTCAATTTTCCGTCCTGGTCAGGACGCTAAACTGATTGTTTTTTCTTTAAAAATAAATAAAAAGAATAAAAAAAAAAAAAAAAAAAAAGGAATAAACAATGTTATCATTGTTTTTTTTTTATCGATCGACTATGTCGATTACTTTCTATTTTCCGCCCTGGTCAAGACGCTAAACTGATTGTTTTTCTTTAAAATAATTAAAAGGATTTAAAAAAAAAAAAAAAAAAAAAAAAGAATAAACAATGTTATCATTGTTTTTTTTCTATCGATCGACTATGTCGATCACTTTCAATTTTCCGTCCTGGTCAGGACGCTAAACTGATTGTTTTTTCTTTAAAAATAAATAAAAAGAATAAAAAAAAAAAAAAAAAAAAAAGGAATAAACAATGTTATCATTGTTTTTTTTCTATCGATCGACTATGTCGATCACTTTCAATTTTCCGTCCTGGTCAGGACGCTAAACTGATTGTTTTTTCTTTAAAAATAAATAAAAAGAATAAAAAAAAAAAAAAAAAAAAAAGGAATAAACAATGTTATCATTGTTTTTTTTCTATCGATCGACTATGTCGATCACTTTCAATTTTCCGTCCTGGTCAGGACGCTAAACTGATTGTTTTTTCTTTAAAAATAAATAAAAAGAATAAAAAAAAAAAAAAAAAAAAAAGGAATAAACAATGTTATCATTGTTTTTTTTCTATCGATCGACTATGTCGATTAATTTCTATTTTCCGTCCTGATCGAGACGCTAAACTGATTGTTTCTTTTTTTAAATAATAAATAAAAAAAAAAAGAAAAAAAAAAAAAAAAAAAAGAGCATCTCCCTGCTATCCTCATATCCCCACAATAATATTATACCTTTTCATTTTCTCTTTCCTTTTCTGGTCTTTTTTTTTTCTTTTTTTCCTTTTTCATACAACGTTTTTTATTTATATTTTATTTTTTTTTTTTTTTTTTCATGTTTGATTATTTCCTCTTCATATTTTTTTTCTATTCTTTCTTTTTTTTTTTTTTTTTTTTTTTTTTTTTCTCTACCTCTCTCTTAATTCTGTTCGTTTCTTTGAAACGAAAATTCATTTGAATATTATTCCTTGGTCAGCAACCATCATTGTCGCCCTTTGGGCCTGTTAAAAAAAAAAAAAAAAATAAAAAGAAAGTTTACATCGGGAATAGGGCAGGAGCCAAAAGCTCCCAGTCCGTTACTTCCCACCTTTTCGAAATTCTTGTTTATTCTTTTTTTTATTTTTTTTTTTTATATTCTTTTTTATTAATTTTGAAAAAAAAAAAACAATCAGTTTAGCGTCTTGACCAGGACGGAAAATAGAAAGTAATCGACATAGTCGATCGATAAAAAAAACAATGATAACATTGTTTATTCTTTTTTTTTATTTTAAATTCTTTTTATTTATTTTTAAAGAAAAAAACGGAAAATAGAAATTAGTCGACAAAGTCGAACGATAAAAAAACAATGATAACATTGTTTATTCTTTTTTTTTAATTTTTATATATTCTTTTTTATTAATTTCGAAAAAAAAAAAAAAAAACAATCAGTTTAGCGTCTAGACCAGGACGGAAAATAGAAAGTGATCGACATAGTCGATCGATAAAAAAACAATGATAACATTGTTTATTCTTTTTTTTTATTTTAAATTCTTTTTATTTATTTTTTAAAGAAAAGAAACGGAAAATAGAAATTAGTCGACAAAGTCGAACGATAAAAAAACAATGATAACATTGTTTATTCTTTTTTTTTAATTTTTTTATATTCTTTTTTATTAATTTCGAAAAAAAAAACAATCAGTTTAGCGTCTTGACCAGGACGGAAAATAGAAAGTGATCGACATAGTCGATCGATAAAAAAACAATGATAACATTGTTTATTCTTTTTTTTTTATTTTAAATTCTTTTTATTTATTTTTTAAAGAAAAGAAACGGAAAATAGAAATTAGTCGACAAAGTCGAACGATAAAAAAAACAATGATAACATTGTTTATTCTTTTTTTTTATTTTAAATTCTTTTTATTTATTTTTTAAAGAAAAGAAACGGAAAATAGAAATTAGTCGACAAAGTCGAACGATAAAAAAACAATGATAACATTGTTTATTCTTTTTTTTAATTTTAAATTCTTTTTATTTATTTTTTAAAGAAAAAAAAACGGAAAATAGAAATTAGTCGACAAAGTCGAACGATAAAAAAACAATGATAACATTGTTTATTCTTTTTTTTATTTTAAATTCTTTTTATTTATTTTTTAAAGAAAAAAAAACGGAAAATAGAAATTAGTCGACAAAGTCGAACGATAAAAAAAACAATGATAACGAAGAAAAAAAATGGAAGTCATAATGGTGCTTCCCTCTGGAAGGGTTGTAAGCCATGGTGTCCAACTAAATTAAAGGACAAGTCTGGGATAATCCCTGCCAGAGGGGCGAGTATTCTACCATGGTTGAAATACTCTGGCAACTGATCTTCAATTTTATGTTGTTTGTTAGCTGCTGGTGTATCTTGATTATGTGTTGATACTTGCATTTTTTTATTTGTAATCTTCTATTACAATCCTCTTTCTGTTCTGGTCTGTTACTTCATTTGTCTTGTTTAACTTCAGTTATATCCATTTTACTTTTTATTGTTTCCCATCTACTTTTTATTTTCTATTAGTTCTGGTCAGAAACTCCTGGGCAGCAAGAAGGAAAGCAGTTTAGTACTTCTGGGTGTTTGGCATCACCCCCCATAGTGAGCAAGTACAACAGGTAGCATTGGTAGTCTGTTGATCCTGAGTGATCCCAGCTACAGTTTTGTTTTTCTTTCTTTTTTTTAGAAGAAGATCAGGACATCCAAGCACTGCTGGATAGTTGCTGAATGCAGGGCCTGCCTGTGGCATTATAATAACAGGCTAAGTCATTTGTAGTTCATAGTTTACCTTTGATTTTATAACTTCACACAGGGTACTATGAACGATGAGAGATCCAGTGGGATCACTCAGGGTCTAGTAGAGACCACCAATGTTGTGCGTTGATAGGCAAGGTGACCAACCTTGACATTCTTTCTTTTCTCTCCTGTTGTGACAAACACAAAATACACACACAGCTTACAGTGTGTTCTTTGTGTATGTTTTCTTCAGGTGTGAGTAGTTTTTTTGTTCTTGCTCTTTAGGGAGGGCCTTAGCCAAAAGCTAACAGTCCAAATCTCACCTGGAAATTCAACTCAGTCCTTGTCAGTTTTGGCATCAAACTTGTAATGGTTTAATCATTACAGGTTATTTACTGAAATATTTGTTCTAAAAGTTGCTAAGTTTTTCTCACTTAGAAATTTTTTATTTTTTTATTTTCAGCTTAATTAGCTACAAATTGTTTCTACTAAGTGTTTCTCACTTAGATTTTTTTTTTGCTTTTCAGCTCCTTAAAAGCTGCTAAGTGTTTCTGCTAAGTGTTTCTCACTTAGAATTTTATTTTTATGTTCGTTTTCTATCCCTTCTCCTATCCCTTTTGTTCAAAATAAGCGGGAGGAAATTCTCTCATTCACGCTAAGATGCACTCTGAACTTTGATTTTTTGATCTGAGTGTGAGGGAATGACCTGTTAGTGCATTGGGCATAAGCTGGGCTGCAGTTTAGATGTCTTAGGTGTTAATAGGGGGTTCCTCTTAGCATTTTTCTTTGTTCCCACCTTATGATTTTCTTGAAGAAAAAAAATGGAAGTCATAATGGTGCTTCCCTCTGGAAGGGTTGTAAGCCATGGTGTCCAACTAAATTAAAGGACAAGTCTGGGATAATCCCTGCCAGAGGGGCGAGTATTCTACCATGGTTGAAATACTCTGGCAACTGATCTTCAATTTTATGTTGTTTGTTAGCTGCTGGTGTATCTTGATTATGTGTTGATACTTGCATTTTTTTATTTGTAATCTTCTATTACAATCCTCTTTCTGTTCTGGTCTGTTACTTCATTTGTCTTGTTTAACTTCAGTTATATCCATTTTACTTTTTATTGTTTCCCATCTACTTTTTATTTTCTATTAGTTCTGGTCAGAAACTCCTGGGCAGCAAGAAGGAAAGCAGTTTAGTACTTCTGGGTGTTTGGCATCACCCCCCATAGTGAGCAAGTACAACAGGTAGCATTGGTAGTCTGTTGATCCTGAGTGATCCCAGCTACAGTTTTGTTTTTCTTTCTTTTTTTTAGAAGAAGATCAGGACATCCAAGCACTGCTGGATAGTTGCTGAATGCAGGGCCTGCCTGTGGCATTATAATAACAGGCTAAGTCATTTGTAGTTCATAGTTTACCTTTGATTTTATAACTTCACACAGGGTACTATGAACGATGAGAGATCCAGTGGGATCACTCAGGGTCTAGTAGAGACCACCAATGTTGTGCGTTGATAGGCAAGGTGACCAACCTTGACATTCTTTCTTTTCTCTCCTGTTGTGACAAACACAAAATACACACACAGCTTACAGTGTGTTCTTTGTGTATGTTTTCTTCAGGTGTGAGTAGTTTTTTTGTTCTTGCTCTTCAGGGAGGGCCTTAGCCAAAAGCTAACAGTCCAAATCTCACCTGGAAATTCAACCCCCTTGTTTATTCTTTTTTTTTATTTTATTTTTATATTCTTTTTTATTAATTTTGAAAAAAAAAAACAATCAGTTTAGCGTCTTGACCAGGACGGTAAATAGAAAGTAATCGACATAGTCGATCGATAAAAAAAACAATGATAACATTGTTTATTCTTTTTTTTTATTTTAAATTCTTTTTATTTATTTTTTAAAGAAAAGAAACGGAAAATAGAAATTAGTCGACAAAGTCGAACGATAAAAAAACAATGATAACATTGTTTATTCTTTTTTTTTTTTTTTTTTTTTTATTTCTTTTTATTTATTAAAAAAAAAAAAACAATCAGTTTAGCGTCTTGACCAGGACGGAAAATAGAAAGTGATCGACATAGTCGATCGATAAAAAAAACAATGATAACATTGTTTATTCTTTTTTTTTTATTTTAAATTCTTTTTATTTATTTTTTAAAGAAAAAAAAACGGAAAATAGAAAAATTGCCAGCTCCACAAACAAAGTTTAAAAAATTGCCAGCTCCACAAAGTTTTCAAAAACTGCCAGCTCCACACGCAAAGTTTCAAAAACTGCCAGCTCCACACGCAAAGTTTAAAAAATAGCCAGCTCCACGCAAAGTTTAAAAAACTGCCAGCTTCACGCAAAGTTTAAAAAATTGCCAGCTCCACAAAGTTTTCAAAAACTGCCAGCTCCACAAAGTTCAAAAAACTGCCAGCTTCACGCAAAGTTTAAAAAACTGCCAGCTCCACAAAGTTCAAAAAACTGCCAGCTTCACGCAAAGTTTAAAAAATTGCCAGCTCCACAAAGTTTTAAAAACTGTCAGCTCCACACACAAATCTTAAAAACTGCCAGTTCCACAAAGTGTTCAAAAACTGCCAGCTCCACAAAGTTTAAAAAATTGCTAGCTCCACACGCAAAGTTCAAAAAATTGCCAGCTCCACAAAGTTTAAAAAATAGCCAGCTCCACGCAAAGTTTAAAAAACTGCCAGCTCCACAAAGTTCAAAAACTGCCAACTCCACAAAGTTTTCAAAAACTGCCAGCTCCACAGAGTTTAAAAATTGCCAGCTCCACAAAGTTTTCAAAAACTGCCAGCTCCACACGCAAAGTTTAAAAAACTGCCAGCTCCACAAAGTTTTCAAAAAATGCCAGCTCCACAAAGTTTTCAAAAACTGCCAGCTCCACACGCAAAGTTTCAAAAACTGCCAGCTCCACAAAGTTTTCAAAAACTGCCAGCTCCACAGAGTTTAAAAATTGCCAGCTCCACAAAGTTGGATTTCGATAAAGTGGGAAGTAACGGACTGGGAGCTTTTGGCTCCTGCCCTATTCCCGATGTAAACTTTCTTTTTATTTTTTATTTTTTTTAACAGGCCCAAAGGGCGACAATGATGGTTGCTGACCAAGGAATAATATTCAAATGAATTTTCGTTTCAAAGAAACGAACAGAATTAAGAGAGAGGCAGAGAAAAAAAAAAAAAAAAAAGAAAGAAAAGAAAAAAAAAAAAATGAAGAGGAAATAATCAAACATGAAAAAAAAAAAAAAAAAAAAAAAAAAAAATGGGAAAACCTCTAATTCAACAAAAATAGTTTGCGAAATCGCCAACTCCCTACAAAAAAAAGTTGTCCACCAGGACTCGAACTTGACCCAAAAATTTGGCTTGCGGCGGGTTTTTTGTTTTTTAGCCTACTAAGCTGGGAAGAGTGCAAGGGGGGCTTGCGTCCGCCAAATTCTTGGCGGGACGCAAGCCCCCCCCCAACCCCCCCCAACCCCCCCCAACCCCCCCCAACCCCCCCCAACCCCCCCCAACCCCCCCCAACCCCCCCCAACCCCCCCCAACCCCCCCCAACCCCCCCCAACCCCCCCCAACCCCCCCCAACCCCCCCCAACCCCCCCCAACCCCCCCCAACCCCCCCCAACCCCCCCCAAGGTTTTTTTTTTTTTCAAAGAATTGTTGATTTTAAGCAAGTAATTTGTAGGTGAAACCTACACTCTGCCGTATTACATTATACCCTGGTTTTGGTTTCCCAGGGCTCACGATTAATTCAAAATTGAATAACTCGATTCCGTACTGCACTGAATGACAACACGGAAAAAGAGATGTGTATGCAGCTAAGTTAGAAACATTTATTATAATGTAAAGTATTTACGTCAATCGCAGAGTGTATACCTACACTAACATTACCTTTAGTCACTGTATCTCAGAACTAATGTTAAATTATCGTTATGTTGTTTATGATACAAAACATTTGTATTTTATGTACAAACTCGAACAGTTAACCCCCCATCACTCTGTACCCAGGTTGAAGCTTCGCGACAACCCGTTTGTGAGCAGAGTACAGGTGCAAATATACGCAAGCAAATTTGTGCCCGGCGCAACGCGCCTAGGATGTGTATCCAGTTACTGATTAGTCAACTATGGATACAATACATCCAAATGTTAGCTCTTGTTATTAATAATTCTTTACATCTCCTTTTATTTTGAGACAGAAACTTGATCATTAAACACCTTTAGTTCTAATCACAATAGTGACCATAAAAAGATCAATCCATGACTACTAATCAATACACGGATATTCCGGAGTTACAATGGAATTTCTCTGATCTAACTTTAGGCAGCATTGGTCGTAGCGGCGTTCTCTTCCCACGTGCATAAAAGAAATTATGTCACGGAAAATGAAATAAAAATAAAGAACAGAATGTAGGATTTCAAAGGACGCATAAAATCAAGTTTCTTTGTCAGTTACCTGAGTTGGCCCGTAGCCCCTTTGAATTAGGACAACATTTAGAGAAAAATATTATTGTAATTCGTATAATTCAAATAATGTAAATCTAACTGTCTTACGTCATTTTGTTTTCTTTATCGAAAGAAAGTACATTCCTGTTACATAAACTACAGGTAGAAAATACTGAGGTAACCCTTAACCATGAAGGTCAATTTTGTGAGAACTCTAACATGTTCGCGTATAGAACATAGAGGGACACGGATGATTGTTTTCTTTTTGAATACATTCCCCACTCTGGACTTTGCCAATTAAATGTCTTAACCCAAAACCCGTCGATGCCGTCACCCCAACATTATTTGTTGGATTATGCAACCCCCTCAGATTTTCTAACTGAATTCTGGAAAACGCTACCATAATTTATTTAAGGTGAGTGCTCCGCTAGTAGTGTGCTACGAACTAGCAATTTTTGCTAACATATTTTTTTCAAAGAATTGTTGATTTTAAGCAAGTAATTTGTAGGTGAAACCTACACTCTGCCGTATTACATTATACCCTGGTTTTGGTTTCCCAGGGCTCACGATTAATTCAAAATTGAATAACTCGATTCCGTACTGCACTGAATGACAACACGGAAAAAGAGATGTGTATGCAGCTAAGTTAGAAACATTTATTATAATGTAAAGTATTTACGTCAATCGCAGAGTGTATACCTACACTAACATTACCTTTAGTCACTGTATCTCAGAACTAATGTTAAATTATCGTTATGTTGTTTATGATACAAAACATTTGTATTTTATGTACAAACTCGAACAGTTAACCCCCCCAAGGGGGGGGAACCCCTAATAAAAGCCCGCCTGTCCCGTACAAAGTCCAACCTGAAAAAACAAATTTGCAACTGATGACTCTCTTAAGGTAGCCAAATGCCTCGTCTTCTAATTAAAGACGCGCATGAATGGACTAATGAGATTCCTTCTGTCCCTACCTACTATCTGGCGAACAGCAGTCAAGGGAACGGACTTGAAACTGTCAGCGGGGAAAGAAGACCCTGTTGAGTTTGACTCTAGTCTGACTTTGTGCAGTGACATAGGGGGTGTAGTTATAGGTGGGAGGTTTACCAACAATGAAATACCACTACTCTTATCGTCGCTTTACTTATCCAATGATGGGGGAACGGCAGCTGCCTCTTCGGAGGTTAGGGTCCTTTCGGACTCGTGGCTTTTCCGATTCCGGCGACAAACGGGCTTCGGCTCGACCCCTCGTTTGGAGACACCAGTCATGTTGGGAGTTTGGCTGGGAGGAGGGCCACATGACGAAGGCTTCTGAGTCACGAACCTAAATCGATGATGAGGATCGTTAAGCCACATTTCTAAAGGCTTTTACTAACGTGAGAATTTCTGTTGTCGATGGTTCGAATATGCCTGACAAAAATTACCTAATTTGGAACTTGAAGTCTGGTGAATTTTGGTTGGAGGTCTTAGTCTCACTGGTGAACTGCACAGTAACATTTTAAAGTGATCGATCACACGGGAGGGGTCTTGGTGATTTATTGCAACGGGAATATGTCTCAACTCGACCAGTAGGTGATCAATCCGCCCTTTGACTATGTTTTGGTCACATTTTCCGTCATTACGAAAAAGAGAAAAAAGGATGTCACGGGGTTCGAACCCGAGACCTCCGGGTCATGATTCGGCGGTCATAACCAGTAGACCACCGGAGCTCAGAAAATTCTGAAAATTTTCCCGTCATGTTGGGTTGTTTCGAGCGGTTAAAATTTTTGTGATGAGTTGGCGATTTCGCAAACTATTTTTGTGGAATTAGGGGTTTTCCCAAAAAAAATATATATAAATAAAAAACGTTGTATGAAAAAGGAAAAAAAGAAAAAAAAAAAAAAGACCAGAAAAGGAAAGAGAAAATGAAAAGGTATAATATTATTGTGGGGATATGAGGGATAGCAGGGAGATGCTCTTTTTTTTTTTTTTTTTTTTTTTTTTTTCTTATTTATTATTTAAAAAAAGGAAACAATCAGTTTAGCGTCTCGATCAGGACGGAAAATAGAAATTAATCGACATAGTTGATCGATAGAAAAAAAACAATGATAACATTGTTTATTCTTTTTTTTTTTTTTTTTTTTTTTTAAAATCCCTTTAATTATTTTAAAGAAAAAACAATCAGTTTAGCGTCTTGACCAGGACGGAAAATAGTAAGTAATCGACATAGTCGATCGATAAAAAAAAAACAATGATAACATTGTTTATTCCTTTTTTTTTTTTTTTTTAATCTTTTTATTTATTTTTAAAGAAAAAACAATCAGTTTAGCGTCCTGACCAGGACGGAAAATAGAAAGTAATCGACATAGTCGATCGATAAAAAAAACAATGATAATATTGTTTATTCTTTTTTTTTATTTTAAATTCTTTTTATTTATTTTTTAAAGAAAAAAAACGGAAAATAGAAATTAGTCGACAAAGTCGAACGATAAAAAAAAACAATGATAACATTGTTTATTCTTTTTTTTGTATTTTTTTTATATTCTTTTTTATTAATTTTGAAAAAAAAACAATCAGTTTAGCGTCTTGACCAGGACGGAAAATAGAAAGTAATCGACATAGTCGATCGATAAAAAAACAATGATAACATTGTTTATTCTTTTTTTTTTTTTTTTTTTTTAAATTCTTTTTATTTATTTTTTAAGAAAAAAAAACGGAAAATAGAAATTAGTCAACAAAGTCGAACGATAAAAAAAAACAATGATAACATTGTTTATTCTTTTTTTTTTAATTTTTTTTTTTTTAATATTTTTTTTATTTTGAAAAAAAAACAATCAGTTTAGCGTCTTGACCAGGACGGAAAATAGAAAGTAATCGACATAGTCGATCGATAAAAAAAACAATGATAACATTGTTTATTCTTTTTTTTGTATTTTTTTATATTCTTTTTTATTAATTTTGAAAAAAAAACAATCAGTTTAGCGTCTTGACCAGGACGGAAAATAGAAAGTGATCGACATAGTCGATCGATAAAAAAACAATGATAACATTGTCTATTCTTTTTTTTTTATTTTTTTTATTTTAAATTCTTTTTATTTATTTTTTAAAGAAAAAAAAACGGAAAATAGAAATTAGTCAACAAAGTCGAACTATAAAAAAAAACAATGATAACATTGTTTATTCTTTTTTTTTTATTTTTTTTTTTTAATATTTTTTTATTTTGAAAAAAAAAAAAAAAACAATCAGTTTAGCGTCTTGACCAGGACGGAAAATAGAAAGTAATCGACATAGTCGATCGATAAAAAAAACAATGATAACATTGTTTATTCTTTTTTTTTATTTTAAATTCTTTTTATTTATTTTTTAAAGAAAAAAACGGAAAATAGAAATTAGTCGACAAAGTCGAACGATAAAAAAAAAAAACATTGATAACATTGTTTATTCTTTTTTTTTTTTTTTTTTTTTTTTTTTTTATTCTTTTTTATTAATTTTCAGTTTAGCGTCTTGACCAGGACGGAAAATAGAAAGTGATCGACATAGTCGATCGATAAAAAAAACAATGATAACATTGTTTATTCTTTTTTTTTATTTTAAATTCTTTTTATTTATTTTTTAAAGAAAAAAAAAACGGAAAATAGAAATTAGTCGACAAAGTCGAACGATAAAAAAAAACAATGATAACATTGTTTACTCTTTTTTTTGTATTTTTTTTATATTCTTTTTTATTAATTTTGAAAAAAAAAAAAAAAAAACAATCAGTTTAGCGTCTTGACCAGGACGGAAGATAGAAAGTGATCGACATAGTCGATCGATAAAAAAACAATGATAACATTGTTTATTCTTTTTTTTTATTTTATTTTAAATTCTTTTTATTTATTTTTTAAAGAAAAAAAACGGAAAATAGAAATTAGTCAACAAAGTCGAACGGTAAAAAAAAAAACAATGATAACATTGTTTATTCTTTTTTTTTATTTTAAATTCTTTTTATTTATTTTTTAAAGAAAAAAAAACGGAAAATAGAAATTAGTCGACAAAGTCGAACGATAAAAAAAACAATGATAACATTGTTTATTCTTTTTTTTGTATTTTTTATATTCTTTTTTATTAATTTTGAAAAAAAAAACAATCAGTTTAGCGTCTTGACCAGGACGGAAAATAGAAAGTGATCGACATAGTCGATCGATAAAAAAACAATGATAACATTGTTTATTCTTTTTTTTGTATTTTTTATATTCTTTTTTATTAATTTTGAAAAAAAAAACAATCAGTTTAGCGTCTTGACCAGGACGGAAAATAGAAAGTAATCGACATAGTCGATCGATAAAAAAACAATGATAACATTGTTTATTCTTTTTTTTTATTTTAAATTCTTTTTATTTATTCTTTAAAGAAAAGAAACGGAAAATAGAAATTAGTCGACAAAGTCGAACGATAAAAAAAAACAATGATAACATTGTTTATTCTTTTTTTTTTTTTTTTTTTTTTTTTATATTCTTTTTTTATTAATTTTGAAAAAAAAACAATCAGTTTAGCGTCTTGACCAGGGCGGAAAATAGAAAGTGATCGACATAGTCGATCGATAAAAAAACAATGATAACATTGTTTATTCTTTTTTTTTATTTTAAATTCTTTTTATTTATTTTTTAAAGAAAAAAAACGGAAAATAGAAATTAGTCAACAAAGTCGAACAATAAAAAAAAACAATGATAACATTGTTTATTCTTTTTTTTTTTTTTTTTTTTTATATTCTTTTTTATTAATTTTGAGAAAAAAAAAAACAATCAGTTTAGCGTCTTGACCAGGACGGAAAATAGAAAGTGATCGACATAGTCGATCGATAAAAAAAAAAACAATGATAACATTGTTTATTCTTTTTTTTTTTTTTTTATATTCTTTTTATTAATTTTTTAAAAAAAAAAACAATCAGTTTAGCGTCTTGACCAGGACGGAAAACTGGAAGTAATCGACATAGTCGATCGATAAAAAAAACAATGATAACATTGTTTCATCTTTTATATTTTTTAATTTTTTTTATATTTGAAGAAAAGAAAGAAAAAAAAAAAAAAAAAAAAACAAGCGGGATTGATCATAATGGGTGGCAGGGGTTGATATAACTTCATTTGAAAATTCTTCTTTTTTAATTTCTTTTTTTTTTTTTTTTTTTTATTTAACAGGAGTTAAGATCACTTACATGAGTTAACACAACACAGATACGAGAGTAGCAAACTGAGGTAACACTACCAATTCAACAAAAAATAATCAGGATCGGACACAAGGAGAAAAACTGCCAGCTTCACGCAAAGTTTAAAAAATTGCCAGCTCCACAAAGTTTTCAAAAAATGCCAGCTCCACAAAGTTTTCAAAAACTGCCAGCTCCACAAAGTTTTCAAAAACTGCCAGCTCCACAGAGTTTAAAAAATTGCCAGCTCCACAAAGTTTTCAAAAAATGCCAGCTCCACAAAGTTTTCAAAAACTGCCAGCTCCACAAAGTTTTCAAAAACTGCCAGCTCCACAGAGTTTAAAAAATTGCCAGCTCCACAAAGTTTTCAAAAAATGCCAGCTCCACAAAGTTTTCAAAAACTGCCAGCTCCACAGAGTTTAAAAATTGCCAGCTCCACAAAGTTCAAAAACTGCCAGCTTCACGCAAAGTTTAAAAAATTGCCAGCTCCACAAAGTTTTCAAAAACTGCCAGCTCCACACGCAAAGTTTAAAAAACTGCCAGCTCCACAAAGTTCAAAAAACTGCCAGCTTCACGCAAAGTTTAAAAAATTACCAGCTCCACAAAGTTTTCAAAAACTGCCAGCTCCACAAAGTTTTCAAAAACTGCCAGCTCCACACGCAAAGTTTAAAAAATTGCCAGCTCCACAAAGTTTTCAAAAACTGCCAGCTCCACACGCAAAGTTTCAAAAACTGCCAGCTCCACACGCAAAGTTTAAAAAATAGCCAGCTCCACGCAAAGTTTAAAAAACTGCCAGCTTCACGCAAAGTTTAAAAAATTGCCAGCTCCACAAAGTTTTCAAAAACTGCCAGCTCCACACGCAAAGTTTAAAAAACTGCCAGCTCCACAAAGTTCAAAAAACTGCCAGCTTCACGCAAAGTTTAAAAAATTGCCAGCTCCACAAAGTTTTCAAAAAATGCCAGCTCCACAAAGTTTTCAAAAACTGCCAGCTCCACACGCAAAGTTTAAAAAACTGCCAGCTCCACAAAGTTCAAAAAACTGCCAGCTTCACGCAAAGTTTAAAAAATTGCCAGCTCCACAAAGTTTTCAAAAACTGCCAGCTCCACACGCAAAGTTTCAAAAACTGCCAGCTCCACAAAGTTTTCAAAAACTGCCAGCTCCACAGAGTTTAAAAATTGCCAGCTCCACAAAGTTCAAAAACTGCCAGCTTCACGCAAAGTTTAAAAAATTGCCAGCTCCACAAAGTTTTCAAAAACTGCCAGCTCCACACGCAAAGTTTAAAAAACTGCCAGCTCCACAAAGTTCAAAAAACTGCCAGCTTCACGCAAAGTTTAAAAAATTACCAGCTCCACAAAGTTTTCAAAAACTGCCAGCTCCACAAAGTTTTCAAAAACTGCCAGCTCCACACGCAAAGTTTAAAAAATTGCCAGCTCCACAAAGTTTTCAAAAACTGCCAGCTCCACACGCAAAGTTTAAAAAATAGCCAGCTCCACGCAAAGTTTAAAAAACTGCCAGCTTCACGCAAAGTTTAAAAAATTGCCAGCTCCACAAAGTTTTCAAAAACTGCCAGCTCCACACGCAAAGTTTAAAAAACTGCCAGCTCCACAAAGTTCAAAAAACTGCCAGCTTCACGCAAAGTTTAAAAAATTGCCAGCTCCACAAAGTTCAAAAAACTGCCAGCTTCATGCAAAGTTTTAAAAACTGTCAGCTCCACACACAAATCTTAAAAACTGCCAGCTCCACAAAGTTTAAAAAATTGCTAGCTCCACACGCAAAGTTCAAAAAATTGCCAGCTCCACAAAGTTTTCAAAAACTGCCAGCTCCACACGCAAAGTTTCAAAAACTGCCAGCTCCACACGCAAAGTTTAAAAAATAGCCAGCTCCACGCAAAGTTTAAAAAACTGCCAGCTTCACGCAAAGTTTAAAAAATTGCCAGCTCCACAAAGTTTTCAAAAACTGCCAGCTCCACACGCAAAGTTTAAAAAACTGCCAGCTCCACAAAGTTCAAAAAACTGCCAGCTTCATGCAAAGTTTAAAAAATTGCCAGCTCCACAAAGTTTTAAAAACTGTCAGCTCCACACACAAATCTTAAAAACTGCCAGTTCCACAAAGAGTTCAAAAACTGCCAGCTCCACAAAGTTTAAAAAATTGCTAGCTCCACACGCAAAGTTCAAAAAATTGCCAGCTCCACAAAGTTTAAAAAATAGCCAGCTCCACGCAAAGTTTAAAAAACTGCCAGCTCCACAAAGTTCAAAAACTGCCAACTCCACAAAGTTTTCAAAAACTGCCAGCTCCACAGAGTTTAAAAATTGCCAGCTCCACAAAGTTTTCAAAAACTGCCAGCTCCACACGCAAAGTTTAAAAAACTGCCAGCTCCACAAAGTTCAAAAAACTGCCAGCTTCACGCAAAGTTTAAAAAATTGCCAGCTCCACAAAGTTTTAAAAACTGTCAGCTCCACACACAAATCTTAAAAACTGCCAGTTCCACAAAGAGTTCAAAAACTGCCAGCTCCACAAAGTTTAAAAAATTGCTAGCTCCACACGCAAAGTTCAAAAAATTGCCAGCTCCACAAAGTTTAAAAAATAGCCAGCTCCACGCAAAGTTTAAAAAACTGCCAGCTCCACAAAGTTCAAAAACTGCCAACTCCACAAAGTTTTCAAAAACTGCCAGCTCCACAGAGTTTAAAAATTGCCAGCTCCACAAAGTTTTCAAAAACTGCCAGCTCCACACGCAAAGTTTAAAAAACTGCCAGCTCCACAAAGTTCAAAAAACTGCCAGCTTCACGCAAAGTTTAAAAAATTGCCAGCTCCACAAAGTTTTAAAAACTGTCAGCTCCACACACAAATCTTAAAAACTGCCAGTTCCACAAAGTGTTCAAAAACTGCCAGCTCCACAAAGTTTAAAAAATTGCTAGCTCCACACGCAAAGTTCAAAAAATTGCCAGCTCCACAAAGTTTAAAAAATAGCCAGCTCCACGCAAAGTTTAAAAAACTGCCAGCTCCACAAAGTTTCAAAAACTGCCAGCTCCACACGCAAAGTTTAAAAAACTGCCAACTCCACAAAGTTTCAAAAACTGCCAGCTCCACAAACAAAGTTTAAAAAATTGCCAGCTCCACAAAGTTTTTAAAAACTGCCAGCTCCACACGCAAAGTTTAAAAAATTGCCAGCTCCACAAAGTTTTCAAAAACTGCCAGCTCCACACGCAAAGTTTCAAAAACTGCCAGCTCCACACGCAAAGTTTAAAAAACTGCCAACTCCACAAAGTTTCAAAAACTGCCAGCTCCACAAACAAAGTTTAAAAAATTGCCAGCTCCACAAAGTTTTTAAAAACTGCCAGCTCCACACGCAAAGTTTAAAAAATTGCCAGCTCCACAAAGTTTAAAAAATTGCCAGCTCCACAAAGTTTTTAAAAACTGCCAGCTCCACACGCAAAGTTTAAAAAATTGCCAGCTCCACAAAGTTTTCAAAAACTGCCAGCTCCACAAAGTTTAAAAAATTGCCAGCTCCACAAACAAAGTTTAAAAAATTGCCAGCTCCACAAAGTTTTCAAAAACTGCCAGCTCCACACGCAAAGTTTCAAAAACTGCCAGCTCCACACGCAAAGTTTAAAAAATAGCCAGCTCCACGCAAAGTTTTAAAAACTGCCAGCTTCACGCAAAGTTTAAAAAATTGCCAGCTCCACAAAGTTTTCAAAAACTGCCAGCTCCACACGCAAAGTTTAAAAAACTGCCAGCTCCACAAAGTTCAAAAAACTGCCAGCTTCACGCAAAGTTTAAAAAATTGCCAGCTCCACAAAGTTTTAAAAACTGTCAGCTCCACACACAAATCTTAAAAACTGCCAGTTCCACAAAGTGTTCAAAAACTGCCAGCTCCACAAAGTTTAAAAAATTGCTAGCTCCACACGCAAAGTTCAAAAAATTGCCAGCTCCACAAAGTTTAAAAAATAGCCAGCTCCACGCAAAGTTTAAAAAACTGCCAGCTCCACAAAGTTCAAAAACTGCCAACTCCACAAAGTTTTCAAAAACTGCCAGCTCCACAGAGTTTAAAAATTGCCAGCTCCACAAAGTTTTCAAAAACTGCCAGCTCCACACGCAAAGTTTAAAAAACTGCCAGCTCCACAAAGTTCAAAAAACTGCCAGCTTCACGCAAAGTTTAAAAAATTGCCAGCTCCACAAAGTTTTCAAAAACTGCCAGCTCCACACGCAAAGTTTCAAAAACTGCCAGCTCCACAAAGTTTTCAAAAACTGCCAGCTCCACACGCAAAGTTTAAAAAATTGCCAGCTCCACAAAGTTTTCAAAAACTGCCAGCTCCACACGCAAAGTTTCAAAAACTGCCAGCTCCACACGCAAAGTTTAAAAAATAGCCAGCTCCACGCAAAGTTTAAAAAACTGCCAGCTCCACAAAGTTCAAAAACTGCCAACTCCACAAAGTTTTCAAAAACTGCCAGCTCCACAGAGTTTAAAAATTGCCAGCTCCACAAAGTTTTCAAAAACTGCCAGCTCCACAAAGTTCAAAAACTGCCAGCTCCACACGCAAAGTTTAAAAAATTGCCAGCTCCACAAAGTTTTTAAAAACTGCCAGCTCCACACGCAAAGTTCAAAAACTGCCAGCTCCACACGCAAAGTTTAAAAAACTGCCAGCTCCACAAAGTTCAAAAACTGCCAACTCCACAAAGTTTTCAAAAACTGCCAGCTCCACAGAGTTTAAAAATTGCCAGCTCCACAAAGTTTTCAAAAACTGCCAGCTCCACAAAGTTCAAAAACTGCCAGCTCCACACGCAAAGTTTAAAAAATTGCCTGCTCCACAAAGTTTTTAAAAACTGCCAGCTCCACACGCAAAGTTTAAAAAATAGCCAGCTCCACGCAAAGTTTAAAAAACTGCCAGCTCCACAAAGTTCAAAAACTGCCAACTCCACAAAGTTTTCAAAAACTGCCAGCTCCACAGAGTTTAAAAAATTGCCAGCTCCACAAAGTTTTCAAAAACTGCCAGCTCCACAAAGTTCAAAAACTGCCAGCTCCACACGCAAAGTTTAAAAAATTGCCAGCTCCACAAAGTTTTTAAAAACTGCCAGCTCCACACGCAAAGTTTCAAAAACTGCCAGCTCCACAAAGTTCAAAAACTGCCAGCTCCACAAAGTTTCCAAAAACTGCCAGCTCCACAAAGTTTTCAAAAATTGCCAGCTCCACAAAGTTTTCAAAAACTGCCAGCTCCACAAAGTTCAAAAACTGCCAGCTTCACGCAAAGTTTTAAAAACTGCCAGCTCCACAAGGTTTTTAAAAACTGCCAGCTCCACACGCAAAGTTTCAAAAACTGCCAGCTCCACAAAGTTTTCAAAAACTGCCAGCTAGCTCCACAAAGTTTTCAAAAACTGCCAGCTCCACACGCAAAGTTTAAAAAATTGCCAGCTCCACAAAGTTTTCAAAAACTGCCAGCTCCACAAAGTTCAAAAACTGCCAGCTCCACACGCAAAGTTTAAAAAATTGCCAGCTCCACAAAGTTTTTAAAAACTGCCAGCTCCACACGCAAAGTTCAAAAACTGCCAGCTCCACACGCAAAGTTTCAAAAACTGCCAGCTCCACACGCAAAGTTTTAAAAACTGCCAGCTCCACAAGGTTTTTAAAAACTGCCAGCTCCAAACACAAAGTTTTAAAAACTGCCAGCTCCACACGCAAAGTTTCAAAAACTGCCAGCTCCCCAGGCAGAATTTAAAAAACTACCAGCTCCACAAAGTTTCAAAAACTGCCAGCTCCACACACAGAGTTTCAAAAACTGTCAGCTCCACACGCAAAGTTTAAAAAACTACCAGCTCCAGAAGGTTTTCAAAAATTGCCAGCTCCACACTCAAAGTTCAAAAACTGCCAGCTCCACAAAGTTTTTAAAAACTGTCAGCACCACACGCAAAGTTTAAAAAACTACCAGCTCCAAAAGGTTTTCAAAAACTGCCAGCTCCCCAGGCAAAATTTAAAAAACTACCAGCTCCACAAAGTTTCAAAAACTGCCAGCTCCACACACAGAGTTTCAAAAACTGTCAGCTCCACACGCAAAGTTTAAAAAACTACCAGCTCCAGAAGGTTTTCAAAAATTGCCAGCTCCACACTCAAAGTTCAAAAACTGCCAGCTCCACAAAGTTTTTAAAAACTGTCAGCACCACACGCAAAGTTTAAAAAACTACCAGCTCCACAAGGTTTTCAAAAACTGCCAGCTCCACACTCAAAGTTCAAAAACTGCCAGCTCCACAAAGTTTCAAAAATTGCCAGCTCCACACGCAAAGTTTAAAAAACTGTCAGCTCCACACGCAAAGTTTAAAAAATTGCCAGCTCCACAAAGTTTTCAAAAACAGCCAGCTCCACAAGGTTTTCAAAAACTGCCAGCTCCACACGCAAAGTTCAAAAACTGCCAGCTCCACACACAAAGTTTCAATAACTGTCAGCTCCACATGCAAAATTTAAAAAATTGCCAGCTCCACAAAGTTTCAAAAACAGCCAGCTCCACAAACAAAGTTTAAAAAATTGCCAGCTCCACAGAGTTTAAAAAGTGCCAGCTCCACAAAGTTTTCAAAAACAGCCAGCTCCACAAACAAAGTTTAAAAAATTGCCAGCTCCACAGAGTTTAAAAAGTGCCAGCTCCACAAAGTTTTCAAAAACTGCCAGCTCCACAAAGTTTTCAAAAACTGCCAGCTCAACACGCAAAGTTTTAAAAAATCCCCAATGCCAGTAAACATATGGAAAAAATGCTAAGAGGAACCCCCTATTAACACCTAAGACATCTAAACTGCTGCGCAGCTTATGCCCAATGCGCTAACAGGTAATTCCCTGACACTTGGATCAAGAAATCAAAGTTCAGAGTGCATCTCAGCATGAATGAGAGAATTTCCCCTCGCTTTTTTTGAACAAGAGGGGACAACCAATATCACAAATTTTGTATCGAAAACACGAAACTTTCATAAACTGCCACAAGAAGTTTTAAAAAACTGCCAGCTCCACACAAAATTTCTTTTTTCTGGAAAAAAAAAAGTCTCTAAAAATCCAACATTCTGATGCTCTCTTCCTTGTAAGTCAATCGTTCTGCGGTTTCACTTCTATCTGCCACCAGCCACTACTTCGTACCAACTATGAACCAAACCGACAGAACTGACGTTGAGGCTGTTCCACTGTCTGATAGTGATGTGTTTACTGACTCCACATCGCTGCTCTCTAGGGCGTTTGAAAACTCGTATAGAACCTCAAGGACATTTCGCATGACTAGGAAAGACAAGACGTGGATAAGTCTCGATTGTGCTGTGGAGAAATGTAAGTGGAAGCTGAGATCCAGCTTGATTAAGGGTGAGTTTTGTATCACCAAAATGATTGAGCACCGGAGGAGCATCGAGGATCCGACGGATTAGCAGAGTGGATTGCTCTTAAGCTGAAGACTTTTCTCTAAAGCTGAAGACTTTTCGAGAGGCAGAGATAACAGCCCGCACGGTGGAGAGAGGCCTGGATCTTGCAAGGAAGATGGTCTTCGGTGACCTAGAGAAGGTGTACGCCTTATAGGGCCGCTGTTCAGAGAGTTGGAGTCGGTTAACCCCGACATGACATGGGACGTGGAAAATCGGCCGGATGGAGCGTTTTTAAGGTGCTTCTGGTCGTTTTTACCACCAGAAATGCTGTTAGACATGGTCCCGATTTTATCATCGGACACTTGTTCCCTCATGGGGGACTTTGGGGGTGTCTTGTATACTATGTCGGTGGTAGATGGAAACAACCAGGTCATACCCCTGGAATTTAGTATCGGGATTGCTGAGGATCTTGATGGGTGGCGGTACCATCACGGACACATATGCACTTATTTTGATGAGTGCCTGACAGACTTCACGCTTGTCTCGGATAGGCAAAAAGGACTCGAGTCCGATAACACCCTCCAGACCTTTTTGTCTCATCACGGGATGTGCGTGAAACATCTGGTGGACAACGTGTGTAGTGAGACTGCGATTCCCAAAAAAGACTCGTCAAGTCTCATTTGGTCTATTGCAAAGGACGGTTGCAAGGACTCGGTCACGCGGAAACTTGAAGAAATTGCCAAGCAGTACGGAGTGGACGCGGTTATTTTTTGGGGGGGAATTAAATAGGCAAGGCTTTTGGCCATGGCCTTTCCCTGTAGACAAAAAGAAAGATGAAATAAATACAAAAGTAAAATGAACAATTAAAGAACCTCATACAAGGTTGGCGTCGCCCCGTCACGTCCATCCATCGATCCTTCTTCATCGTCTCGCATCTCCAAGGCGTAACAACAAGAGGAAATAAATTAATGACAAACCTGTTTTTATTTACATTCTGTGGTGACATTCCGCTTATAACAGAGGAAACGTTTATTGATAAGGGATGCCAAGGAGTGCACAAAGTCAGACAACGAAAAGATCGACATCAGTTAGATGGCTGCGAGTAACCTGTAGCTGTACTTAGTTGTTTTATTGTTGCGGGTTTTTTACCCAAGTAAAATAATGACATCGAAGTTTGACTTCTTTGCCCACAACTGCGCATTGGCAGCAAAGAACAGAAAGAAAGCAAACTGTTTAATCCCGATTGGGAACATACTCTCAACTGACGCCCAGTGAAGTTGGGAAATCAGAGCGTCAGCCGCTCATAGCGACTTATCTTGGTTTATGCCCCAAGAGGCCCTGCGCCCATTACCCAATCTTGTTTCTACCTTTAAAAAAAGAGAGATGGATTAAACAGATCGCGAGACTTTGCTCGCCGACTCCCAGCCTACATAGAAGACACAGGTTTGCGAAGGTGGTGTGAGGCTTACTAGCCGCCTAGCACACTTCGATATGATACATTCACTTCCAATACGAGTGAATGTATTAACAGTGTGTTCAAAGAAGCTCGTCAAACCTCGATTCTGGGGATTATAAGATCGACACGAATGTGGATCGCTGATACATTGATGACAGTGGCAGCGTGGCTAGCCAATCTTGCCTCTTTCCATTTGACAGCGTTCTCCACAGGAGGCCCGAATTAGCGGAGCTCCTGCCTTAACTGTTTTGGAACAAAACCAGATACCCTTGAATCAAGATACAAGCGTTGTTCGTTGTTGCGACAGGTGTGACGAAGCAAGACATGTTAGCGTACGCCAAGGCTTTGTCCGATGAGCTGAAAAGGATGGGTCTTCCGAACGAGACGGTGAAGCAACTTGCGGCTGCATTGTGCCAACGGAGCGGCGTTACCAATCAACCAGACGATGCCGATTCGGAGACAATTACTGATATCGTGAGACAATTACTGATATCGTGAGACAATTACTGATATCGTGAGACAATTACTGATATCGTGAGACAATTACTGATATCGTGAGACAATTACTGATATCGTGAGACAATTACTGATATCGTGAGACAATTACTGATATCGTGAGACAATTACTGATATCGTGAGACAATTACTGATATCGTGAGACAATTACTGATATCGTGAGACAATTACTGATATCGTGGGCTTTACTTCAGAAAGAATATCTAAAGTTAGCAGTGTTGATTACGTGGAAGACAGCATCTCGTCGACAATGTTCCGCAGCTGGACCTCGATGCAGTCAGGCCGATGATGTCGGTAGCTAGACGGAAGAAGTTCGATGACATCAAAGACTCCAGTAACCTCAATCTTAGGAGGAATGTCAAGTGTGCTTCCAACGAGGGGAAGGGGATATACTTCAAGGGGAAGGGGAAAAAACTCCGATAGTTTTTCGATTACAGGAAACAAGTTATGGAAAAAAAAATACGAATCTTGCCTACCTACATCTATATTGACGTATATATTTATCACCCTCTAGTTGTTTATGTTGATCCTGATCCATCTCTTCCGCTTCCTCTTTTAGTCTTTCTACTATAATGTGATTGTTTGTTCAACCCATTTACCAACCCAATGCTACCTGTTATGTTTTGCTACTATGTGAGAAGCTTACATTTATTCCTCAACACAGACACAACTAAATAAGATGGGACGAGATGGATCTTTAAACTCGACTTGGTTCTTTTTTCAATTGTTCATCAGTTCTGTTAATTTAGTGTACCGTTTACGGTGTTTGTTTGTATATAAGTGTGGAATTGGAAATCTTACATTAATTCTCCCCCAGAGACAATCAACAACTTGTTTAAAGTTGGTCTGCTCGTTTTATTCATAATTATTAAATTGGTTATTTCTTTTATTTTATTAGAATATTTCCCTTTTACGGTATTTATGAGTTTCTGAGCAAATGCATTAAGTGAAGAAAGTATTTCGCATTCTTGTATTCTAGAGGTACGTGTTTTACCAACGATGGACTCCTTCTGGTTGCGACATTAATTTTTCTCATTCTTTTTTCCCACAGGCAGTGAAAAGTACGTGGCAGTTTGATTGGCTGACAGTTTGATATATATTGGTATATGTAAATCGTTAATCTTAAATTTCCCTTTTCCTTCCACAGTTATTATTAATAAAAAAAAAAAAAAAAAAAAACTTAATAAAAAAAAAAAAAAAAACAATAACAAAAACATCACCTGCTCCCTTGAAACAATGAGCAGACCATCAGTTACTATGATGGGTAAAGTGTTTATTGCACTCTCACTTATGGTAGCTCCAGTAAATGGATTACTGGAGCCGTGTGTTGACGTTGCAGCTGAATATCAGCAAAATCTTATAGACGCAGTAGAAGCTGTCCAAACTGCCTCAGCGACGGTTGAGGCTAAGTTGAACCAATTTTCTAGCCTTTTTCCTGGCTCTTCGCAGAATTTGAACCAACTCGGAGTTCCAAAATTCATTGCTAACTTGCAGTCAACTTTGAATAAAGTAAATGACACTGCTTTCAGTGCGGTGAACTCTGCTCTTGGAAGCAGCATTGTCGGAGCCTGCAGCCACGACACTGTTTCTAAAGAGTTGATCATCACTCTGAGTGTTAGTTACAGCCAAGTTGTTTCCATTGCTGGTAGTCTGCAAGCACTTCCTGCGGCTGACTTGCAGAAGCTTGGAATTATCTTTACATCAGGAGGATCAGTCACTTTGACCGGAACTACTGGTTTTCAGTCGACTGTTACCTTAACCATCCCAAGTGAGGTTATATCATCATCTGCCAAGCCTGTGATTGCAATTAAGGATTCATTAATTACCCTTTCTGCTACTGGTTTAGTAAACGAAATGATCACTTGGTCTGGTGCCGGTACCGTTGGGTTGAACGGAGACGCCAAGATCATTAATGCTCAAATTCCAATTAATTTCCCTTCTGGTGACTTAACCAGTTTTATTAGTAACATTCAGACGATTACACTCGGATCCCCATCTGGTCAGCTTGATGCCGCTTTAACAGTCTCTGTTACTACTTCAATTGTAGGTCAACTTCCATCTCCTATTTTAACTATTACAGATGATAACGTCTTTGATAACGTCGATGAAATATTTGCTGTCGATGCGGATATCACGTCTCTCAAGCAGACAATTACTGGACAGTTGGCTCAGCTTGAGAATATCGATTTTGGAAAGTTTGGTTGGGACAGCGGCATCAGCATTCCAAACCTAGACACTTCTGCTCTATTCAACGGTGTTGGAAATTTGCTTCACCTTCAGACCATCGCTGAAGAATATTACACAACTTCAGCTCAAACTGTGACAATACCGACGTTTAAGGGACTACTTGCGTATGTTAAAACTAGACTTGCAACACCACCAGCTGGTTCTTTAGAATACAATGCTGCTAACGGACTCACATTGAGTGGAGGTTGGTTTCCAGAGTCTAACGAAGTTCGTTTGAATATCCGTCTTGAGGCGGGTACCACTACGCCTCTTGGATCTTTTGGAGCAGTTATTGACGGAATGGTTTCACACATCAAGGATTTGGGTCCATTATATGATTTATTGGGTGTTTCACAGGGTGATGTTACTGCACCAAGTCTGTCAGCAGATGTAAATTTCGAAGCTGGAGTTGTTGTTGATGTGACACTCGCAGTAAACACTCAATTTATTAATGACGGAGCTCTAACTGGAGAAAAATTAGCTGTGAACTCTGTCATCAGAGTTAATGATTTATCAGCACAAGCAGCAATTGTTGTCTACCCGATTGATTTTGATTTGTCTCTCGGTAATGCCTTCAGCATTGAAATTAACAAGGGTTCGTTCCGTCTGACTGCAGGTTTTAAGCCAAACTTCAATGCTGCTGTTGCTGAAGGAGACCTAACTCCGTATGTTGAGGCATCTTTATTTAAGCTAAGATCTGGTGGTGTTAATGGAATGAAGGATTTCTTTGGACAGCTTTCGATTGCTCCATTCGCAGCAGTCGACGTAGTCCTTCCAATGGAATTAGAAAGCTCTTTCAGTGGTGATATTAACATAATCCCAATCATTGAATACCACAATGCAAACTTCCTTGACGGAAGTGCTCCAACCTTCACTCTTGACTTAGATCTTGCGTCATTCATTCCAAGACTTCCTAATGGTATCGGAGAGCTACCTGGACACAGTGGATTATCAACTAACTTATTCGCTGATTTACCTGACAAGCTCACCGGTTTGATTGATGAAATTGCGGGTCTTGATATTGACGTTGCGTCAATCCCTGGACTTTCTAACATTGACAATTTGTTGTCAACCTTTAAGGGAAAATTTGATATTTCAGCTGACCTTGACAGATACCTCGATCTTCTTATTAAGTTCAGGCAACTGTCGAATGGTCTCAGCGGTGGACTTGCTCTTGATATTACGGCATCGTTTTCAGCTTTGAACGTGTTGAACTTAGATGCTACCAACTTGAAGGTGCTTAACGTTTTTAAGGTCCGCTGGCCTGCTACCTTTGGAAGATTCGATAACGGTCTAATTGACAGCATCACTGGTGACGTGTTTTCGTTGTTTGACTTCCCAACCAACTTCAGAGCTTATTTCATGGGATTGACTGTCGGTGAGGTTCCAACTATCTCTCTCACCATTCCTGAAGTAGCTGGACTTCTGTCTTTGAATGCTGACTTCTTCATGTCAAAGAGAATGGCTCAGGCCTTGTTAAGAGAACTTCCTGATGCTATCCGTAATTTGTTTTCAGCTGTCGATGTTAACGGATTCCCAATTAACGGAGCGATTAGATTTAACCCAATTGACTACCTAGTTGAGCTAAAGGCTGTCTTCTCTCCATCCTCATTAACCTTTACATTAAGTGGGCTGTCTGACATATTGAATATTGGTGAGGCTTTTGGAACCAGTGTTGATTTCCAAGCAGCGATGCTTCAGCTTACTGGTCTTACAAGATTCTCTGTTCCAAACATTGATGGTTTTAGATTAGATCCGCTCACTGGAGAGATTTTTGATTGGAGAAATTATTTACAAGATGTTGGTGATGCTCTCTTTGGAATTGGTAGCAACATTGACCTCGATGACATCTCCTTGTTGTTTGGAAGAAACCCAAGTATTGGAGGGTTCGTTAACTTCTTAAAGGGAACCGTCTTTGGAAGTGGTCTGACTACTGATATTAGTGTGGGTCCACTTGCTCTCTCCGGAGGTCTGCAGACTATCGACGGTAACATGCATGTTGTTGTTAATCTACTTCTTGATTTTGAGGCAAGCGCAACAACCGCTGAATTGATCACCGCAATAGAGGGCGCCTTAACCAAATTGTTGGATGGAATTTCCGCAAATCCATCATTCGACAGCATCGCAGGAGAGACTATCGCTTCTCTTGGAAGCTTAGCAAATGCTCTGTCGTTCAGAGCTGAGTTCAGAGTTGGAGTCACAGCCGGATTAGATATCAGTCCTTTGATTTCTTCAAAGCAAAAACCAATTGCGTACTCAAAGGTCACTGATTTCTTCTTTGCTGCTCGTGCTGAGTTGATCAACTACTCAGAATCTCTAGCATTCGGTAGTATCAACTTGGGTCTTGAGAGCGGAAGTGCAGTTCTTGGATTTGGAGTGAACTCAACTGCATCCGCAGCTACACCAGTTGTAATGTTTGATCAGACGGCAACTCCAGCAGTCCCGTTTTCGATCACTCCGTTGAAGGATTCTCTTCAGTTGCAGGGAAGTATTGAAGCAAACTTACCAATTAGAGTAGAAGGGATTTTAGTGGTTTTGGATATCGTTGATGTCAATTTGTTTGATGCCATCGGACCAAAATTCCAAATTGACGTTGTGATGACCCCTGAGATGGTTGACGTTCTCACACAGGCATTGTCAGCAGTTGCTGACGTTGGAAGCACCATTAACAATATTGAAGCTTTGAACACCAACATCCCACTTCTTGACAGAACTATCAATGGAATGTTAGCAACTGGTGAGAACTCTCCAACTTTTGGTGATTTCTTAATCTGGGATCAGGAACTCACCACTCTGGTGAGTCAAAGCTACCCAGGATGTACAATCGGTCAAATGTCAGCTCTCTGCCCTGGAGCACGTGAAGTAATGACGTTATACCAAACAAAACTGATTACTATGGTCGAGTCTATCTTAAAGCCTCAGAACAACGTTCCATTTGCATTAGTATCCGGAGGTCGTAATGGTGACATCTTTGAGATGTCGTTTACTGTGAATGGTCTTTTAGACATGGAAATCACACCAAAGCTTGAGGATCTTATTGATGAAGAATTGTTTGAGTTCAGTGGAGTGAACACATTCGCAGCGAGAGCACAACTGTCATTCAGATTTGAGTTGAAGATCGATCTCTCTGGAGGTCTGTCATCCCTCTCATCGAGTGATGTTACCATTGCTTTTGAAGATTTTAAATTAGACTTGGCTGTTGTGACTGACTTGGAAGCTACCGTCACTGTTGGTGTTCTTGGAGCCTCAATTGACGGTGGAACTGGAGAGATTGCACTCTCCTTTAAGGGAGCTCTTTCTGGAGGTAACCATGTCGCTATCAACCAAATCAAGGGAAGCAATCTTGCTATTACCAAGTCTGGTCATGTTTCAGCAAATATTCCATTCAAGGCGACTATCGGTGAGACCGATTTGTCAGGTGGAGGTGTCCCTGCAGACCAGCCAAAGGTTGTAGTCAGTCTTCCTGATATCTTCACCCCTGGAGGTCTCTCAATTACTCACAGTAACATGGATAAATTATTAAACTTTAAAGGATTGTCTCCTCTTGATATTGTTCAGATTATCAACACTTTAATTAACAGTCTTCAGGAGTACGCTTCATCACCAGTCTTTAACATCCCTGTTCCAGTTGTAAACATTGATCTTGGTGATGTACTAGACTTTGGTGATAGCATCACTGATAGATTGATTAGTGTTATGACTAACTCTCAGGCTCCAAAGGATAGACAGACTCTCTCTCTCTGTGTTGAGAGTGAGATGTTCTCTAACTGGACAGGTGATGATAACGCAGCCTTTAGAGAAGCATTGACATTTCGTACATTCGAAATTGAAATTAATCAGAACTACAGAACTCTACTCCAGCTTGACTACGCCGCTCTGCAAGCACAAACAATGCTTTCTGGTGTTGTAGCAAAGTTTGCTGAAGCTGTGACTGCCGCAGGTCTTGGGTCATCTATTACTGTCTCCGCCAGAGATGATATTCCGGGGATTAAAGTCTGTACTACTGAAGCTATCGAGGCATCCACTCTTGGATTTCACGTAACTTTACAAAAGACTGGAAATTCAATGTACGAAGAGATGTTGGGTAAACCAGTAAAGGTTCTTGGTATTGAAGACGGTACCCTTGTCAACGTTCCTCGTGAACCAGCGTTCTCAACTGCAGATGCCTTGAGTGCTATCTTATCAGATGTCTTAGCGCCAACTGTTGTGAAGGTTACCATGGAACAGGATGCAACTACTGGACAGTATGATATTATGTTTAACGTTGCCTTGCCTTCTATGTCTCTACCAACCCCAACTGCTACATTGTTGTTTGGAGCAGAAGTTGAACCTCTTATTGACATTGAGGCCAATGCTGATTTAGCTCTCAGCACCACTTTTGATCTGTCGTTCGATTTTGGAGCTCGTTTGGGTATGGCACCTGGAAAGCTTTCCATTATCGGAGCTCCAAGTGGAGGATTGACTTTCACTACCTCAAGCGCCTTGTCTTTGGACGTTATATTAGACAAGAAGAGATACAGTCTTACAGTTGGTAGTGGTAAGGTTTTCATTACTGAACTAACAACACAGATTGCTGTGGTTAGCAGCCAGCTTACTGGTGGAAAGACTATCGAAATTATTCAATTCGCTGATCAAGGATCGTACACTATCACTACTAACTTGGTTAAGAAGTTTGAAACTGAACCGTCGGCTGCATTTAAATCAGCTGGTGGTCTAAAGGCTGAAAGCGCACGTGCTAAGACCTTCGCTCCTCTTATTAGAGGGCTTCACTTTGTTGGAGCTGTTCAGTTAGATGTTACTAATTTGGGATTCTTGGCTAACGTCGCTGTCTTATCAGCAGTCGCACAAGACGGAACTGGTGTGATCAGAGCTGAGTTGGATGTTGTTTTGGGAAGTATGACTGAAAAGATGACATTCGCTGCTCTTCGTGAAGCCTTGGGAACCGATCCATTCTCTCAGGTAACTGCAACAGCAAAATTGACAGCTAACCTAGCGATTACTGACGTTACTGTTGAGGTACCTGGGGTAATCACATTGTCAGCTGGTGGTATTGTTGTTGATCTTCCACAGTTTGACATCGCTATTCAGAAGCCATTGGTTCTTCCTTCAGGATCAGACTTCGTAATTAACGTTGATGTACCTGACTTCCCAAAGTTAGGTGACATTAAGAACATGGATCTTGGTCAGCTTATTGGTCTGCTTGCTGATGCTGTAGAGTTGGTATTTGGACCACCAGAAATTCTTATCGACGGTGTTCCAACCATCCTTCCAGGTAAGTTTGGGGAGTTTGGTCTTATTGGAGATCTTCCTATTTTGGATATGGAAATTCCATTTATCTCATTCACTCCGAATGAGATCATCAACCCAATTCAAATTGTACTTCGCGAAGTCGAAGCCATCGCTAGTGACTTAGCTGGTAGTATTAAGAGACTTGAAGAACTGTTAGAAGCAAAACTTGGATTAGATCCTGAACTTTTAACATTCACATACGTTGAAGGTTTGTTGGATGCACCAAGTTCAATCATCGTTTCTTTAACAAAGGGATTGGGATACTCAAAGGAACTCCGTTTTGACATCTCCCTCGCAGAATTAATTGAGTCCAGTGATGTCTTAGATAAGGCAGCTCTCGATTCGTTGACTACTTTGGTTGATGCTTCTGCAAGTTTGGAATCCGTGTTTTCATTCTCAGCATCAGCAGAGTTAGTATTAGCTCTTGAAATCACACTTGAAAAGTCACCAAAACTCTCGATTAACAAAGAAACTGGTGTTACTCTGTCCCTTAAGGCTGATGGTCTGTTCAGTTTCTCCGCATCTTTGGGACCATTTGAAATCTCAATCACCGATGCCACTGCTGAGGTAGGTCTTGATGGAACACCAATCCAATACAGATTTGGTCTTAGTCAGAGCCACGTCTTGCAAAGTGGAGCATTCTCAGCTATCTTGAGCGACTTTAAGAGCTCTCAAGCTCTAACGGGAGGAGTACGTGCCACTCTTCCAATCGACACTTTCGGTACTATTTCTTTTGAAATCGCTTCGCTTGACAACTTCTTAAAGAGAGTTCCAAACTCCGTTACTATCGGAGGAAGTGGAATCCTTGGACTGCTATCAGGAAAGTTTAGCATCTCACCTGTTCAAGTCATGTTGACTGACAGTCAGACAATCATTGATGGACTTGACGCTATGCTCTTAGCTGTTGAAAAGGTTGTTGACGGAGTCTTGAAATTATTAGCTCTTCCGATGGTCGGAGATAAGCTCAGAGAAGCTATCGATACCAGCTTCATCTCTACATTCAGATCTAGTTTGATTAATGCTCTAACAAACGGATTAGATGCTCTTGCAAAGGATGAACCAGGAAGAAAATTAAACGTTGCTCAGGTATTGGCTAAGTTGATGGCTTTATTGTTTCAAGATGAACTTGGTATTCTTCTTGATCACGCTGATCCATTTGACCCTGCGACTGACTGGAGAGCAATTGCTGTTACCGTCAGACACAAAGACGGTCAAGTCATGCCAGAAGTCCTCGATGAGAACTACGGACTTGTCGACGGAGCTGACTTATCAGAAGCAGATGCCATCGAATGGAATATGGTCCTCGGTATGAGTTGGGAAGTCGGTACTGGATTCGATATCGGTTTTGACCTCGACGAGTTACCAGTTGGTGCATCACTGTCTTCCGATATAAAGTTCATCATCGGATGGAGATTTAATCTTAAGTTTGGTATGAGTGTCAAAAAGGGTTTCTACCTCAACGTTGGTGAGAAGGAATTAACTGTTTTCTCTGGACTCACATTCCCAAACCTTCACGCAGCTGGAGACTTATTCATCATGAACATTAACATGGCTGGTCGTGACTACCCAGATGGTGAAGGAGCAACTGGTCTTGTCGGTGCTATCTATTTAGATATCGTTGATGTTAACTCTGACAACTACCTGACAATTAAGGAAATGAAGAAGGGAGGTTCTAAGTTGATCAACCTTGAGTATGAATTCACCGCCTTAGCTGAGTTGGATCTCAGATTCGGAATACTGTCAATCATCCCGGGTATGCCTAGTTTGTCTTGTGGAGCATACGTTGAGTGGACAATTTCTGGAGCATACTCCAAGGGTAAGAAGAAGTCGTCAAAACTATCCGGACCAAACAGCGGTAAGACTGTTCCTAAGAAGTACCAGAGCAAGAAGTTGAAAAAACCATCTGCGCTTCCAAACCCAACAGTTTACCTATTCGATGTTTCCCTCGACATGGGTAAGATTATTACTGGATTGTTGCATCCTATCTTTGGTAAGTTGGCTGACTTAATCAAACCACTTGACCCAGTCATCAAGGCTTTGACTGCCAGACTTCCGGTTATCTCTGATATTGCTGACAGAAGTGTTACTATCTTAGAGTTACCTGAACTTCTTATCAACGGTCTCCTTGGATCAGGTGGACCAGTCCGTGGATCAGTAAAGAACGTTGCAGCCTACTTGGGAATATTGGTAGAAGTTGTTGAGTTGGTTGAACTTATTATTGATCTCGTAAAGCAGGTAGAGACACAGTTGAATCAAGAACCTCCTCCAGACTCATTCAAATTGA
Source organism: Flectonema sp. DT1601 (assembly GCA_964019425.1). Taxonomy (NCBI): domain Eukaryota; phylum Euglenozoa; class Diplonemea; order Diplonemida; family Diplonemidae; genus Flectonema; species Flectonema sp. DT1601. The sequence continues at coordinate 555,553 of OZ025837.1, forward strand.
ACTTTAATGACTTCGAGTTGATTAAGATTGGAGGTTACATTGTTCCATTCGTCTTTACTGGACCTAACCCAGGAACTTTTGAAGGAACTGGTAGAGAGTGGGATGTCTTGGCTTCATCACCAAGTTCCCGTACTAAGCCATCATCTCAACCAAAGAACACTGGAGACATTGGACAAGGAACTGGTGGTATGCAAAGCTTATTGCAGAGACTTGGAAACAGTGAGGCGACTTGGCAATATCCATTCATGTCACCAGGTGGTGCTCTATCTTTGATTACTGGTGAGGATGTCGATCTTATTACATTGAACTCCCCAAAGCTTGAGATTGAAGTTATCGTTGATTTCGGAATTGACTTCTTCGTCCTCTCAATCAACTTCTACGGAGAATTTAAGATTGGCGCCAGACTTCAGGCTGGTTACGATACCTCAGGTATTCGTGAGGCTATCAAGAGAAAGAAGCCACTTCTTGCTTTGAACGGATTCTTTATTTCGGACACTGAAACTGCAGGAGAAGATACCTTAGAGCTTTCAGCATCAGGAGGTATCAAGCTCAGTGCCAGTATTAACTTGGGATTGGTCAGAGTTAAAGCCACTGGGTTTGTCTCCTTCGCAGCATCCATCGACTTGTATGATCCTAACCAGGATGGTAAGATTAGACTTGGTGAGATCTGGTCAATTATTAAAGAAAACTTCTTCAAGTTGTTCAACCTGAAGGTTAAGTTTTGTGCTGGCGCCAGCATCTTCGCGGAGCTCTTCAATCCGTTTGTCAACTGGAAGTGTGGATGGGTGTACTGCTACCCAAGAGGACGTTGGGAAAAGACTAGTCCAAGATTGGAGGTCAGCAAGTGTCTGATTGATGTTGACACTTCTCCTCCACCACAGCCGATCTTAGCGAGAGTTGGAAGTGGAAGTCTTACTCTTCACATGGGATCACAGGCAGGTGCTAGAAAGTATGGAGACACTAATGATAATGGTGAGTACTTCACTGTTAGAAACATTAACGGTGAACCGGGTCTTGAAACTGTTGAGGTCGTATTCGGACCTCCAACAAGTGGAGACGATACCAGACTTGTTACTGAATTCGAACAAGTTTCAGGATACGTTGCTGACTGTGGACAGCTTGGTGACGTTATTCACCTTCAGAACCCTCTTTCAGGAGGAGACTTATCCTGCTCTGTTGGTACTGATAGAATCATGATTGACTATTCAACATTTAAGGGATCTCTCTCTGATGGTACCTTCACTTCAACTGGTATGACTGGATTTGGAATTGGAGCTGCGACATTAAAGTTTAACGCCGCTAATGTTGATTTCTTCCTTCCTTCTGGTGCTGGTACTGTAACTATTGATGGAGTCCCAAGTGGAACTACTTTAACAATCAAACCAGCTGATGGAAATAATGAAATTATTGTTACCAACCCTGCTGCTATTGACGGAACTCTTATTGTCTATGGAGGTGCTGATAGGGATACTTTGACTGTTAGAGTACCAAAGTCTTCTGGAGTCTCAGGAGCGTTGTACGACTCCAGAATTACTGGTCTGGATTTGGTCAACGCCATTCAATTTTATGAAATGGAAATGGTTGTTATCGAATTGGGTGGAGGAGCTGATACTTTCACGATCATTGAGAACTTGGCAACCGTCGAAGTAGAATTGGTGACTGGAGGAGGTGCAGACACAATTACTGTCGGAGATGGTACCGTCAACAAGATTAGAAATTCTGTTTTTGTTGAAGGAGATAATCAAAACACTGAAGACACTTTAATAGTAACAGATGCCTCTGACAGTACTGGTGCTACTGGTACCATGTCTTCAAGATTCATTCACGGTATGGGACTCAGCAGTAGTGGTGTTGAATTCCAAAACTTTGGAAACCTTCGACTTCTTCTTCCAACTTCAACATCAGCACACAACAACTTCATCGTAAAAGGAACTCACAGAGGAGATGTTCTTGTTCAGGGTGGTAATGGCCGTGATGAGCTTCGTGTTGAAGGAACTAGTGGAATCACTCACGTCAAGGGAGGAAGTGGTAACGACACAATTACTATCCCACCAGCAGTATCTGCTGAAGGGTCAGCAATCAATCCATTCCTTGCTCCACTTTACATCGATGGTGAGATTGGTTACGATGACATTCACATTGGATTTGCTGGTGTTGGAGCATCCTTCATGAGCATCACTGACTCTGGATACCTCCTCCATGATCCTGAAGAGCTCAACACTCTTGAGATGAACGGAACTCCTGGAGACGAGAACTTCTTAATCAGAAAGAACTTCATCGCAAACATTCACGGAGGAGGAGCTGCTGCTGAACGTGTTGATATGGATAGAGGTATTAACGCTGGAATCACTATCAATGGTCACGAAGGTGACGACACCTTCGCATGTGATGACAACGCTGGTATTATGACTTTGAACGGAGGAGCTGACAACGATCAGTTCTTGTTCGGACAGTTGTACAACGCTGAGCGTGACTCCGCACACATTCCTGGAATTGGTGATACTTTTACCACAACCAAAACAACAGAAGGATACCTTTCTGATGGTAACCATTTCCATATTAACGCTAACGGTGAAGACGGTGAGGACACTTTCATTGTTATGAGAAACATTGGAACTCTCGCACTTAGAGGAGGAAAGGGTGATGATAGATTCACTGTTAGAGCCTTTGCTCTCTGGGACTCTGTTAACCCTGAGAAGGCTGATCCTGAAATCCAACAAACACAAGTTGACACTGGAGGTGGTGAGGATGTTATCACCTACGCAGTTAACGCTCCAGTCGCTATTGATGGAGGACCGGGTTTTGATACTTTAGTTGTTGTTGGAACTGAGTACCCTGACACCTTCGTTGTCACCAGAGACGGAATCTACGGTGCTGGTCTCTACATTACTTTTGTCGGAATTGAAAGCGTTGAATTAACAACACTCGCTGGTGATGATAAGGTGTATGTTATGAGCACATTTGAACAGGTGTCTACTCGTATATTTACTGGATTAGGAAGTGATGATGTTATAATAACTCCTTATCAATCTGAACCAGTTGTAAGTAATGATTTACTTGGTCACAGTGGTGTTGTCAACAATATCATTACATCAGCGACTGATGCGTCATACCACGAAGTTGAGGCTCACGGAGTGTCTGCAAACATTGCTGACTACGACACTCCAAGTATGGTCTTCAACACTGACAACCTATCAAACATGATTGAAGGAAAGGCTACAGTTGGAACATACACAATTCAAATGATTAGACCTCCATCCGCTGATGCCACCATCACTATTGTTCCACCAAGTCCTCCATCTCAGATTGTTGGATCAAAGAACGTACTTGTCTCTCCACAGGCAGTCACATTCAAGGCCGCTGGTAACCAATGGCAAGCACTAAAGACAATCACAATCGGAGTTGAGGAAGACACTGCTGTCGAAGGAAGAGAAGCAATTGCTGTGGCTCACACTGTTGCTCAATTCCATGGTGATAATGAATACGATAATTTGATTGTTCCGATGGTTAGATTTGATATTCTCGACAATGAGGAATACGAAATCTACCTCATCGAAGGAATGGATAACGGAATGAGAATTTCTGAGAATGGAATTGGACCGGTCGCAACCAGCTCTAACTACAAGTTGATGATGAGACCTTGTATTGCAACTACTGTTTCTATGAACCTAAAGTATGACCCAGAGCAGGTGTCAGTATCAAGATCTTCATTCACTTTCACTACCAGCAATGGTTGTGAAGAAGACATTACAGTGACAGCCATCAATGACGATAAGATTGAAGGATTTCATTACGTAACTGTTCAGCATGAGATTGTTACAACGAATATCGACTTTGCTGCGATCACACCTCCGTACGTAGGAATTCAAATTATCGATGATGACGCACCTTGTGTTGTACTTACCGAGTCATTCGGATCTACTGATCTTATTGAGAGAGGTACGACTGATACCTTTGAAGTATTCTTGTCAAAGAAGCCTGTTGGGTCAGTCACTGTAACACCAACACCTGCATTGTCTGTTCACCAGACACCTGCACAACAGGTTACCGTAGAGCCATCAGTACTTACATTTACTGAAGGAAACTACCACATACCACAAACAGTTACTGTTACAGCGGTAATTGATAATGTGATTGATGACCACACTATTAAGGAATTCTCTTCACAACCGGCTTTGGCGTACCAAATTCAGGGATCGTTAGAAATCAGCGGAGGCGACAGTGCGGAAGTCATCCCATTCTTACCTCCTGTTATGCTTCCTGGAGAGACTGATGATGCTCTGTTTGCTGATCGTTTGCCAAACCCTAACTTGGATGTGATTGAGTCTGTTCAGATTGATACTCTTGTTGTTCAAAACACTGGTGGATTCTTACCAACAACTGTTAACATGACTCCAGGTAGAATTACTGGTATGGGTATGGGTGTTGATAAGATAGTTGAAGGAAGACATCTCGCAGGTGGGATCACATACCTCGAGTTCGAAGTCGTTGAAGTAAACCTTGGACCAGCAGTAGACACCGTCATTGTTGGTGGAACTCATCCAGGAGCTACTTACATTAATGGAGGTAAGGGAGATGATTCATTTAGAGTAACTGGTGTTGATGGTCCAACTTACGTAAATGGACAACAAGACAATGATGACTTCACTGCCGGAGATACTGACGGAAAACTAGTAAACATCCACGATCTGGTTGTACTAAGTGGAGGTCCTGGTAACAACAACTACTTCCACATTGATAACTGGGGTGGTAACCCTGTTATTGGTCACGCTGGATTCCTTTCAAGAACTGACATGTCAGGATTTGGAATGGTTGCTGCCAGAAACGTTACTTCTAACAAGGTCCATGCTGTCACTGTTAGGGGTACTTCAGGTAAGTTTGTTCTCGGGTTTGAATATGATGGTGTCGTTCATCAGTTGGATGCATTCAACGTTGGTGTTGAGGCCTCAGTTATTGAAGAAGCAATGCAACAAAAGATCTTCGGAGCCAACCGCTTTAGATGTGGAACAGAGAATCTCAGTAAGTGTACTCGCAGTTTCGCTGTAGACTCAGTAGACTCTCTAACTTACATCATCAGATACGAAGGTGAGGCTTCGAATGGTGTTGGTGGACCAGTCACTGTTGACGTCTCTCAGGTTGTTGATAATGAGATTGAATACCTCGCTGGAGTCGACATCAACAGCAGAACTCGTATTGCTGGAATCAACTACGGAGATATGAAGAATCTCGATATCGATTTGGGAACCACAGTTGCTGATGCTATCAACATCAGAGGTATTTCTATCCCGACAGTAATTAGAACTCACGGAGGTAACGATGTCATCGCTATCGGATCAGACTCTAATTTGGTAACCCAAGCCGAAGCTGCTGCAGCCACTACTATTCCTGGATGGTTGAAGTACATTCAGAACTCAATCGATATTGATTCTGGAGAAGGTCTGAATAGGCTTCTTGTATCTGACAGCACTGGAACTGGAAAGGGAACAACTGGAGACAGAATCCTGTTAGAAAAGAATTACATTAGAAACTTAGCACCAGTTCCGATCCACTACGAAGGTAGCTACACTGGTGGTATCACTGTTTGGACTTCTGAATTTGCTGATCACGTTATGGTTAGAAGTACTATCGGAGAAGATATTTCGGGAAGCAGAACCGTAACCACTCTAAACACTGGTGATGGTGATGATGAAGTTGAAATCTATCTCGGAGGTGAGATCGCTGATGGATTCTTTATTTGTAACACTGAAGAAGGAAATGACAAGATTGATGCCAGAAAGACTGTCATCCCTCTCATCCTTGTTGGAGGTAACGGAAACGATATCATCTTACCTGGACAGGCTGATGATATTATCTTTGGTGACCGCGGTACAGTCACATACAACAACAACATGCATTTGGGTAGCGCTCACGAATCCACTCCATCTCTTGATGGAATTGTTCGTCATCCGTCATACGCTCTAACAGTTCCATGTGCTTCAGGAGCTGCTGATGGAGGTAACGACATCATTACTTCAAAGGAGTGCTCGAGATACATCGTATTTGGTGGTGCTGGTAACGATGAGATCACCACCCACGATGGCTTAGACTTCGTTGCTGGTGACTTTGGTTATATTACATTCGATGGCGAAGGCAGAGTATCAACATTCGGAAGTGAATCTTGTACCTCATCAACTCCAGGTGATGATATCATTTCTTCAGGTCAGAAGGATGACATTATATTAGGAGGAGCTGGTAAGGATACTTTAGAATCCTCTGATGGAGATGATGTTGTATTTGGTGATCACGGATTTGTTGAAATTTCATACTTCACTGCTGGTGATGCTGAGAACCGTCACGTCACTAAGGCGGAATCAACTAGCGAACTCGACGGTGACATGGACTCGATCGTTGCCGGCTACGGTAACGACACCGTCTTTGGAGGAGCTGCTTCCGATAAAATCTTCGGTGGAAACAACGTCGACATCTTGTTTGGTGATCACGGAAGATTCACCAGCGACATCGCACTTCCAACTGACTTTGTGATCACTTCCCTCTTCGTTGATGACGCTGCCGGCTCTGGAGATGAAATTTCAGGAGAAAACGGAAACGACTACATCTTCGGTGGACAAGGTGAGGACACCATCCTCGGAGGAGACGGTAGAGATATGATCTTTGGAGACTTCGGAACAGCTTCGATTACAAAGAGCGCATCGACTGAGAGTGCTGAATCGATTGAAGTTCTATCTGGTGCTAAGGATACCATTTCAGGAGGTTCTGATGAAGATATGATCTTTGGAGGTGCCGGTAACGATGTCCTCCACGGAGACCGTCACAACGATGTGATCTTTGGAGATCACGGAAGCTACAACAGCCCTCGTCCAGGTGATCGCACCTTGTCATGTGTCTTCTCTGGAGCTCAGCCATCCGCTGGAAGCAACGATCAGATCTTTGGAGACGAAGATGATGACTTGTTGGTTGGTGGTCACGGAAGTGATGAAATTCGTGGAGCTGGTGGAAACGATTGGATCTTCGGTGACTGCGGTGAAATTATTTTGGAGCAAAGCAGAGGTTACGCCTCCGCCAAGACCATCGATGCCGCAGCAGGAGCTCGCGATTTAATCTGGGGAGGAGATGATGATGACATGTTGTTTGGAGGTGCTGCCGACGATGACATCAGTGGAGAGCGTCACGATGACGTGATCTTTGGAGACTTTGGTCACTATGAGAGTGTTGCTCCTGGAGACAAGACATTCACAACCATCGATTCATCTTCAGAGGCTGGTGCTGCTGATGAAGTCCTCGGAGGAGAAGGTCACGACATCATCTTTGGAGGAGCAGGTGGAGACACCATCAGCGGAGAGTTCGGAAGAGATTGGATCCTTGGAGATCACGGAAAGGTAACCATCAGTACTGTAGACCTCGCCTTCCCATACTTTAAGATTGAATCTTCTGACTCTGAGTTTGGAGGAGAAGACAAACTTCACGGAGGTGACGAAGATGATATCATCATCGGAGGAAGTGGAAAGGATGTCATCCACGCTGGTAAGCACGACGATGTTGTGTTCGGTGATTTTGGAGAAGTTGTCAGCGCCAAGCCTGGTGACATGGCACTCCAGTCACTTGATATGTGTCAGTCAGGTGGTGATGAAGATAAGATCTACGGAGAACACGGAAACGATATCCTCATCGGAGGACAAGGATCTGATATCATTGATGGATCTTCAGGTAAGGATTGGATTATTGGAGATCACGGTATCTCAACAGTCGCTCCAAGTCTTGACTTTAGATCAGTTGAATCCATCGTCGGATGTGGTACTGGTGATCAGTTGACTGGAGGAGACGAAGATGATTTTATGTTCGGATGTGAAGGAAAGGACACCATCGACGGAAATGAACACAACGACGTTGTATTTGGAGACCACGGTAAATACACTAGCGCAGCTCACGGAGAAGGTCACTGGGAATCTATTCTCACCGCAGCAGCAAATGGAGACAACGATATTTTAACTCTACACGATGGAGATGATATCGCGTTCGGAGGACAAGGAAACGATTCGATCATCGGAGGAAACGGAAGAGATTGGCTATTCGGAGACAACGGAAAGGTCAACATCGCCGCCGATGGCGGATTCCTCGCTGAATCAACAGCCCCAACTGATGGTGGTGATGATACCATCCACGGAGGTAATGGAATGGATTACTTGTTTGGAGGTACCGGAAAGGACACCTTATTAGGAGAACGTGAAAACGATTGGATGTTTGGTGACCACGGTTCTATCGCAAGTCAGGAAAACCCAGGTGATGATTTCATCTTGAAGTCTGTCTGGACAGCAGCAGAAGACCAGTCTAATGACGACTCTGATATTATTGATGGTGACATTGGTGATGATATCATCTTTGGAGGTTCTGGTCTACTTGACACTCTAACTGGAAAGAGAGGTAAGGATATCATATTCGGAGATCACGGTCAGATTACAATCAGCCGAACCACTGGTGTCACCACATTAGAATCAACTGCACCAAAGACTGGTGGAGACGATGACATCAGCTGTGGTGCTGATGAAGACATTGCCATCGGTGGAACTGGTAAAGATAGCATATTGGGAGAATCACACAACGATATCCTATTCGGTGATCACGGTCACATGATTATTAACGAGACTGCAAACACCAGAACATACAAATCCCTTCACACAGGAACAACTGGTGAAGGAGGTGACGACAATATCTCTGGAGCTACTGGTGACGATATCATCTTCGGAGGACAGGGTGGTGACATCATCACTGGAAATGACGGCAGAGATTTGATCTTTGGTGATCAGGGATCGATGTTCTTCGATCTGACAACAACTAACTTCGAATTCGAATCCCTCGCAAGCTACTCTGGAGGTGATGACACTATCACTGGTGGAGAAGGTAACGATGTTATCTTTGGAGGATTCGCTGATGATAACATTAAGGGACAAAACGGAGACGACATCATGTTTGGTGATCACGGAAAACACACTCGTGAGGTAACCCCAACCAACACTATTCACGTTGCTGAATCTATCTTCACAGAGGCTCCTGGTATGGGTGGTGAAGATACTATTGAAGGTGCTAATGGAAAGGACATCATCATCGGAGGTCAGGATATCGACACCATCAGTGGAGCTGACGGAATCGATTGGTTGTTTGGTGATCAGGGAAGAGCTGAATGGCACTCAAATGATAAACTAATCTTGACATCTACTGCTGAGCTTTCCGGAGGAAACGATGAGATCCTCGGAGGAGACTCCAACGATTTGATCTTTGGAGGATTCGGTAACGACACTATCGATGGAGCAACTGGTTCTAACGTCGTATTTGGTGACCACGGAAGCCTCACCAGAGATCCATCAGTTGGATTAGAACACCTGACTTCTTTATTTACTGATGCTGCTTCAGGTGGTCATGATGTCATTAATGTTCAGGATGGAATCGATTACGTCTTTGGAGGTCAAGGAAACGACGTCATCAACACTCGTGGTGGTGATGATATCGTATTCGGTGACAACGGAGACTTCTTATCAGCGGAAGCTGATGACAAGATTGAAATGAGAAGTATTGAGTTCTCTTCAATTGGTTCTGATACTATCAATTCAGGTTCTGGATCTGACTTTGTATCTGGTGGTGGAGGTGAAGATATCATCATCGGAGAAGAAGGAAATGATATTCTGTTTGGTGACTTTGGTAGACTCAGAAAGTGGTTCACTGCATCCCTCGCAGACAACCGTCAGATTGAAAGTTTAATCTCTGGTGATGATGACTTCGCATCTGGTGATACCATGACTGGTTCTGAAGGAGACGATATTATGATCGGAGGAGGAGGTGATGATGTGATGACCGGAAATGATGGAAATGATTTCATGTTCTTAGACAATGCTGTCATTCATCTAACTCCAAGTTCAAGCTTAACCCACATGAAGACTCTTTACCCAGAGTTTGGTGGTCACGATACCGCTAACGGAAACACTGGAAACGACGTCATCATCGGAGGAGCTGGTAATGATATTATCACAGGTGATGCTGGTGAGGACTTCCTCTTTGGTGATCACGGAGAGATTGATTTCAACTCACAGTCTACCTGGACTCGTTTAAAGACTACCGACCCACACTTCGGAGGTGATGATAACATCACTGGAGGAGATGACGCTGACAAGATCTTCGGAGGATACGGAGCTGATCACTTGGAAGGAAACAACAACAACGACATCATCGTCGGTGACTTTGCTACCTACGACACCACATCAAGTGGAACATACACTCTGCTGTCTACATTTACTGGACCAACATACGTACCAACTACTGGTGCTAAGGACACAATCATCGCAGGTGAAGGTGATGATGTTGTATTTGGAGGACAAGACGGTGACACTATTGAAGGAAATGATGGTAACGACTGGATTATTGGAGACGGAGGTGATGTAACCGTCACCTTGGCTGCCAACAACTTGGTACTCGTTCAGACTGTTGACCCTGCAACTGGAGGTGTTGACACGATCACTGCCGGTGATGGTAACGATCTGGTAATGGGAGGTACCAGCGGAGATATGATTGACGGAAACAATGGAGCCGATATCATCTTCGGAGATCACGGTGTGTACCACTCTGTTGATGGAGAAATTAAAATCTTTTCATCCTCAGCTGTTGCTGCCGCTCACGGAGGTGCTGACACTATCAACGGAAACGATGGAGACGACGTCATCTTTGGAGGACAAGACGCTGACATTATCGATTCAGCTGAAGGTAACGATATTGTATTTGGTGACCACGGTGACATCCTCAGATCTACAACAACTGATAAGAATATCGTAAAGTGCCGCGACTCTCCTCATCACCTTTCAGTTGGAGGTCAGGATAACATCTTGTTGGGAGCTGGTGACGATCAGGCCTTTGGAGGAATGGACAAGGACACCATTGATGGTCAGTCAGGAAATGACATCATCTTTGGAGACTGTGGTAAGATTAGTAAGAGCTACAGCGTACCTGAGGATAAGATTTTGACTTCAATCTTCACCGCTGCTGCTGACAATGGAGATGCCGACACCATCACAGGTTCCGAAGGCGACGATATCATCATCGGAGGAGCTGCTGGTGATAACATCCTCGGAAATGATGGAAACGATTGGATCGTTGGAGACAACGCTGAGATTATTATCAAACCATCAGTTCAACTTACTCAAATTAGAACAACTTTTCCAACTTTAGGAGCTGACGACACTATTCAAGGAAATGAAGGAGACGATATTATTATCGCTGGTACTGCTGCTGACACTATTCAAGGAAATGAAGGTGCCGATACCATCTTTGGTGATCACGCTGAGTACAAGTTGGATGGAAATGTGTTGTCTTTGAAGACGATCTTCCCACAAAACACGAACGGTGGTGGTGCTGATGTCATTAACGGAAATGACGGAGATGATAAGATCTTTGGAGGAGCTGCATCCGATACTATTTACGGTGATGCTGGTGATGACTGGATCATCGCTGACTTTGGTGCTGCTACTCTCACTGATGGAACTAACCGTGTCAAGGTTGAGTCAACAAACCCAATCTTAGGATCAGGCGATGAAGTTCACGGTGATGACGGTGACGATATTATCATTGGTGGTGTCGGAACTGATATCATTACTGGAGACCAAGGAAGCGATTTGTTGTTCGGTGACCACGCTTCCTTTGAATGGTTCAGTCAGGGAGGTGATCTCATCGCACAGTCGATCTTTACCGCGTCACAATACGATGGTGGTGCTGACAGAATTACTGGAGACGGTGGTGCTGATATCATCATTGGAGGACACTCTGATGACACTCTCTCTGGAAATGATGGAAACGATTGGGTGTTCGGTGATCATATGACTATCACTACTGGTCAGACAAACAAGGCTAACTCTATTTCACACGCTGAGTCAATCTCTCCAGCAACCGGAGGTGCTGACATCATCTCTGGAGATGCAGGAAATGATGTTATCTTTGGAGGATCATCTACTGACACCCTACACGGACGTGACGGACACGATGTCATGTTTGGTGACCACGCTAAATTCGATTCTGGAAGCTCAACCAGAACCTTCACATCCATCTTCACTACGGATGCCTCAGGTGGTAATGATATCATGACTGGTGGTGCTGATGATGATTTAATGGTTGGTCAACATGGTGACGATGACATGTCTGGAAACAACGGCCACGACATGATGTGGGGAGATCAAGTAGTAGCAGTAATGAAAGACTCTACTCATGCTATTATCTCTGTTGAAACTATTGATCCAGTTGTTGGATTGGGTGGATCTGATAAGATTTCAGGTGGAAATGGTGACGATTACCTGTTCGGAGGAAGTCTCAACGATGAACTGAGCGGAGACGCCGGTTCTGATATTATGTTTGGTGATCACGGTAAGTTCGAACAACCTGATGTTCACTTCTCTATCTTCACAAGTGACGCAGACGCAGGAGGTGACGACACAATGAGTGGAGGATTGGGTGACGACTTTATGTTTGGACAACAGGGAAGTGATAACATGCATGGTGACGAAGGTGATGACGACATGACTGGTGGACACAATGTACTTGCCGGAGAAGATGCTGGTGACAACATATTCGGAGATGAAGGATCTGACGTCATATTGGGAGACAATGGTGAGATTATTAGATCTGTGGTATCAGAAGACACTAGTCCTCCATTCTCTCACTCTAAGGTTTGGGAGAGATACCCAGGTTCATCAATGTTCGCTGACGTTAAGAGAACTGTCAACAGATTCGACGACGTCGATGAGATCTCTGGAAACGATCACATTGAAGGAGGAGATGGTAATGATATTCTTCATGGACAACGTGGTGATGACTTCCTCTCTGGAGGTGGTGAAGACGATGAACTGTTTGGAGAGTTAGGAGACGACACTCTTCATGGAGGACACGGTAGAGATGTTCTTATCGGTGATGTTGGTCATGTTATCCGTTCATACACTAACTCTGGAAACCCTCGTCTGAATGCAAGAACAGGAGCATGGCATCGTGACATTGTTCTCGAAGAACCAACAACAGTATCATGCTGGATGCCAACATGGGATATTCAGGAAGTTGGTGTCGATGGCGCTGTTAAGCTCTTAAGCACTGAATTGTTGGTCTCTGTCGGAGGTTACCACACTTCAAACAGCAAGGCATTAGCACCAAACTCTGCCTGGGAAACTGGAGTCATCGGAATGAGACTGAAGGCTGCTGGACACGATAATCTATTCGGAGATGAGGGAGATGATTACTTGTTTGGTCAGCGTGGTAATGACAACCTCAATGGAGGTGCTGGAGACGATTTGTTGTATGGTGACGATGTTTCATCTGCTTACCATTATGATTCTGATCTTCCTTTGGTTTCTAATGTTATTAGAGTTCTGTCTGTAGAATCCGATGCTGACAACAGACCTCCATTCACTGTTAATCAGTTTGGTTCAGTTATGCGTGTTGGTGTTGCTCTCAAACCAGAAGCATCAACCAGATCAACATCGATGCACATTCTTGAGAGCGCTGCTATTGCTACTGTTCTTCCAGATGCGATGGAGAAGCTTCACCAGGCTGTTGGAGTTGCAGACTTACCTCGTTCTGACAAGTCTGGTTACGGAATGAGAGGTTACGTCTCAATTGTTCCAGACGTCGTTCGTAACAGAAACGCTTTGTTTGGAAATGATGTCTTGAACGGAAACGACGGAAATGACATTTTAGTTGGTGACAGTGCATCCTACCACGCGATGTTGAACGTAAGAGTTCCAGCATTGGATTCTATTCATGATGAAGCTGGTGCCAGATGGGTTGAACTTCAGAACAGATTTAAGAGAGCATCAACTGATATGGGTACCTACCAGGCTGACATCTCTGCTTACTCTCAACCAGCTTCAGTAACTGTTGGAAGTGACACCTTAAACGGAGGGTCTGGAAGTGATATCCTTGTTGGTGATACTCTTCAGGCATTCATTGATGTAATTGAACCAGATCAGATCGCATCATCTGACTTCAAGGGAGCCATCAAGAACTTGATGAGAATGTTATACGACTATGGAGTTCTCGCTACTGATCTCTCTCACTTAGTGTATGAAGCTCATCACTCTATCGTAAGTGAGTTGGTTGATAATTGGGATTCTGGTGTTGCTTCTCCAGCTGTTGTTCAGTCAGCTTCGAATGACGTTGCAAACGGTGGAAGTGGTGATGATATTATTGTCGGTGACTCTTTGGTGTTAATTGCTAAGACTTTATCAAAGAATGTTCAACACCATTATCACCATGATGACCATGATGATCACGATGATTATCACCATCACGAGCGTCAAGTTGAAACCTTAAAGAAGAAGGACAAGAAAGACAAAAAGGATGACAAGGATGATAAGGACGACAGTGACAACAAACACGACAACAAAGACGACAACGACGACTGGTGGACACCACGTAAATCACACGACGACGTCAACCACGACGATCACGATGACTACTTCGACAACAAGGCACCTTCCACATCGCATCTCAGTTCTGAGTTCAACTCCCTATTAAACAACATGTACTACTCATTAAATAACCACGTTAACAACCATTTGATGGGATCATCACCAAGACTTCCTATTCATCGTTTAGGTCGCAGAAGTACTTCAAAGTGGAATGCTCTTCCAGCAACAACCTGGGGAAATGATAACCTTAATGGTGCAGATGGTAATGATGTTATTATTGGAGACTTCGGTATTTTGTTCGTAAACACCTTTGCTGGAGCTCATGCTAACCCAACTGTTCCTCATGACTTCCAACATATTGATGTTGTTCAGGATAAGTACATGAAGGAGGTTACTGACACTATTAGAAACAGAGTGTTGTCTCCTGATGATAAGAAATCGTTATTGAGTGGATTCGATGGAGCTATGCAACCGTATGAGGAATTGACAATGTACAATGACAAGGGACATCTCCATGACTATTCTCAATACGGAAGAAGAGAACACTACCACAGTAATCCACATGCACATGATAATGATGAACATGACTTTGATGAACACAGACAGAGATACGATGAGCACGACTACCGCGACCACCACGATGGTCATGATAGAGATGGTGACGACTCTCACCACGCTGATGATTCATTCCGCCACAACGAACCAGCAACAGACTCAATGTCTGACATCATCAACGGAGGTAATGGAAACGATCTTCTTGTAAACAACAACGCTGGTGGTGTTATTAATTTATTAATGTCAACGACGCAGTTAATCAACAATGAATACGTCACTGTTAAGAGTGAGTACCCGACACTATTTGATGTTAACCATTGGGACAGGATGCTTGAGTACCGTAAGGACCATTCAGCTGACAACAATCAGATTAATGGGTCTGGACACAGTGATACTGTGTTTTACTCATATGGAAGAGATCACGTGACAAACGCTGAACAGGGAGACAATGATGATTTCAGAGATGAGACCACCTCAGCAGCTATGTTCGAGGCAAGGTTTAGAAATGCTTGGTTCGGTACTGCTCTTGGAACTGTTTCCCAGCATCAGTATGACGCTCCACGAAGCCCTCTTCCAGGAGTCGTCATGAAGGATAACGCTGATGCCCTGTTCGGTATCGTTGATAAGAACTAGTTGGTTGACATTTTTTTTTTTTACAAAAACAAACAAAAAAAAAAAAAAAAAAAAAATAATAATGATAATGATAATAATAAAAAAGAAGTACTGACTAGAGGTGTGCAGTGTTTTTTTTTTTTTTCTTCTTCTTCTACCCCTATTCCTCTCTATGCAACTATTCTCGGGATGCAGGCTTGCATATACTTGTTTGACCTAAAAAAAAAAAAAAAAAAAAAATGAAAAAAAAAAAAAATTCTTTTTTTATAACCTAGGCGACCATGACTCAAAGACAAAAAAAAATAATCTCGAATAGTAAAAAAAAAAGTTTTTTCTATTTTCTAACTTTTCAAAATGAGCAAGGTTTCTCTTGCTTCCTGTAGATGGAGCTTGTTCGCCCACCCAAAAAGAAATGAAAAAGAAATGAAAAAATAACATTAAAAATATATATAATGCGGTCCATGTTGTGACCTTCGATTCGATGAAACAAAAAAAAAAAAAAATAAAATAAAATATTTAAATCACTTATATTTCTTCATCATTAAAGAAAAAAAAAAAAAAAAAAAACGATTTCTATTCTCAAGTGAGGTTGAGGAATTTCAAAAACAAAGAAAAAAAACCCTTTCGACTCTGCTTGGATGAAAAAGCTACTATTCCCTTTCTTTAGGAAGTGTCACTTTATTTAAAAAAAAAAAAAAAAAAAATCATTCAAAGAAAGTTGATTGTGGGTTGTCTTCATTTCTACTAATCAAATATATTTTTTTTTTCTTTTAAAAAAAAACCGTCAAAAAAAAAAAAAAAAAAACCAAGAAGCTCATCGCTACTCATAGTTGTGATTGAGAATTAACTTGTTTTGTTATAATTAAAATAAATAAGTAGGCGGTTTTAATTTTTCTTTTTTTTTTTCTTTTTCTAGCATACCGCAGAGCGGTGGCTAATTACGTCCGACAGGACAGGACATTATTACCGAAAAAAAACACCTCCCCTTTGGTGTCGGCAATTTTTTCACAATTTCATTGTGTTTAATCACAAGCCCGGCTTTCAAGAATAGTTGGTAGAGAACAAACAAAATTTCTTTTTGTTTGTTTTTTTTTTAAAAAAAAAAAAATCTAATTACCCCATGCGGTAGACAAAGAAGCCTGGAACGACACACTAAGTGTGGGAACGTTCTATGTTGCTTTTTTTTTTTTTGATTATTAAATAATCGTTTGAAAAAAAGAAAAAAAAAAAAGAACTAAAATTTTAAGGTGGCAAATGCCACCCATAACATTATTAATTATTATTATTTTTTGGGGAAAAAAAAAAGGAATGAAAAAAAACAAAAAAACAAAAAAAAAGGAGCACTGGTATTTGGCCTTGAGTGAATTCCTGAGGGAGTGAGTCTGTGGGGGGGAGAGAGACTTTACATAATTCAACTCTTCACTTCGCTATCCAAGTCCATTGGCCTCCAAACGGTCGGCCTTGTAAGCCACCGTATAATAGAAACATTCTTGGATTTTTTTCTTTTTTGCAAAACCGATGGAGTCGGAGAAGAAACTATTCATATTAAGAGCTGCTTTCTGATAAAGAACATATTAAGGCTCATTGTGAACGATTTCATCTTTCTTTTCCTTTGGTGAGAACGATTCTTTATTTTGTTTCCCTAATTTTTTTTTTTTTTTGTTGCAATGTGAGGTTTAGAAGACAGTAGCCCTTGCTCTCTTCATCTCTTCACTGAAGAGGGGTGGGGGTATGGGATAAAAGAATTTAAAAAAAAAAAAAAGATTTTAATCCCAAAATCAACAAGTTAGTTAGTTCGATGCCCTTTACGATTTATTTATTTGTGATGGCTGGCAACTACTTAAAGCTAGTACCCACTGACTTCTTTATCCCAACACATTTATTGTTCTTGGTTAGTGGTGTAGTCTTTCCTTTTTTCTTCTGTTCCTATCACAGTGGACAGTAGATCACATTTACTCTGAGATCGCGGATGAGGAGAAGTGCTGCCGTCGATTCTCGTACTGCATTTTTTATGGTGGCTCTCCCAGTTTCTCTTGTTCTTTTTATGATTTTTTAGAATACTTTCCTCCGAAGTTAAGAGAATTTTTGGATACATGAGCCATCCTTTTTTTTTTTTTTTTTTTTTAAAAACTCTCCTTATTTATTTATTTATTTTTACTGTTTTTTTTTTTACTTTTTCTTCTCCCTTCTTTTTTTTTTTTACTTGCTTATTTTTTCATTTTTTTCTTTTTTTTGAAAAAAAAAAAAATTAAAAAAATAGGGACTTAGACAGCTAATAGGTCGGTTTTTTCTCTTCCTTCCTCACTCACTCACTCTCTCTTTTTTTTTTTGAACCCATAAAACCTATTGTTGGGCAAAAAGAGAATCGTGACTGCGTAAACTACCTTATTCCTTTATTAGGATTTTAATAGTTGCGACCAAACGAAACAAAGGTGTGAGTAAGAAAAGGTAAGAAGCGATATTGTCCGATTCTTTTTTTTTTTTTTTTTTTTTCTTTTTTTAAAAAAAGAAAAATTATTTTTTTTATTTTGTCTTTTCTCCATGTTGATCGTGTTGGCTTGGGAATGGCTCACATTGTTGGAAGTTTTTTTTTTCTCTTTCTTTGATTTTTCTTTTTTTTTTTTTTTTTTTTTTTTGTGGCTGAGCTTGGATGTCATGACTGTTCTCTTTTTCCCCATGGGGATTATTATTGTTATTTAAGAAGCAAACGATCCATACGGAGTCTTCGGAAACGGTTACGGATTGGGTTTTCTATAATTAAATAACTTTTTTTTTTTTCTGACTTTAGGTCCGCAATTGGCGCGGTCGACGAGAAGATTTAGCTACGAATGAAATTATTCTTTCTCTTTCTCTCTTTTTTTTCCCCTTTGAAAAAAAACAAGTTGACTTAAAATACCGTCCGCTCCTTTCATCCACAACAAGGTAAAGGTGGTGTGACACAGTAATTTCAGTTCTCCGGAAACCTTTCTTTGATTGTTGGCACCAGTAGAATTTTTTATTTGATTATTGTCTTTTCTTTAGACATTATTGGATACCATGTGCTACAAATCTCTTCTCCTTTTACCAATTTTTTTTTTTTTTTTTTTTTGAAAAAAGTGTTTTGCAATACAAACTGTACATAACAACCAACAGAAGAAATGTACATGTTGAAAGACGTGCTTCCTGTCCCCACCTCCTTAGAAATCAATTCAGCAAAACAACTAAATACGGCAACCCAACAACGGGATTTCATACCTCCTGATGTAGAAGCTGCTTTTTGAGTAGCCTTTTTCTTCAAACAACGACTATGCTGTATTCTAATTGGAGAGTACTTCTTATTTTACTTTTTTTTTTTTTTTTTTTTTTTTTTTGTTTCCCATCAAAGCTTCTTTCTTACTAATTCTGATTGTGGTCATTAAATAAATTATCCTGCTTCGGGGTTAACGTCGGTGATCAGTCCTTGTGTCTCAAAAAAAAAAAAAAAAAATAGTTAAAAAAAAAAAAAAAAAAAAATTCTTTTACAACCGTAAAGTTAATTGGCAGATGGTACGCACTGGTAAGGTGTTACGATCAGCTTTCAACTTTATGCTTCCTCAGGGTTGGCCACTGGAGAAACAAAAAAAAAAAAAAAAAAAAAAGAAAAGCATTTCAAGCATCATTTTGCTCGTTCGGGTTGTTTTTCTTTTTTTCTTGGGGAGGGATATGACCTTCTTGTGGCTGCTCTATTTTTCGATTTTTTTTTTTTTTTTTTTTTTTTTTTTTAAAGTTCTTGTTCAAAAAAAAAAAAACCTCATTATTTTCGATATTTGTTATTTTTCCGGTTTGTATGTTCTTAACTACCATCATGGGAATTTCTCTTTTTTTTTATCTTCCACTAGACCGACTACTTCGCTTGATTTTTCTTTTTATAATCGTTTTCCAAACCCTTATATTTTATATGGAAGTGTATTGCAGCCAAGTCTGCATCCCGACGTTTCACCAATGTTCTGCTGTCGTTATTCTTTATTTACTTATTTATTATTATTATTTTTTTTCATTCCTTTTCTTTCTTTTTGGATATTTTTTCCTCCTCCATTTTAGCTACGCAAGAAAATTTTGGAAATCCTCATCAGTTCTGTTGAGTCTCTCACGACTGAGGAGTTCCCTTCTTTTTTTTTTAAAATTTTTTTACTTTTTTTTATAAAAGTATTATGGATTAAAATTATTATTGTGTCCCTTGATTTTTTTTCTTTCTTTTTTTCCTCTTTTTTTTCTTAAATTTTGGAAAAAAAAAAAAAAAAAAAAAAATTATTGATTAGCATTTCAAACACTCTCCTTTTCTCTCCCTTCACCATATCTTTTATTGAATATTTGTGTCAATTCACAAATTATATTCACTCGACAATGCAACTGGGTACCTTATTGGATCCCTTGTTGGACGTGTGTCGGAAAATACTTGTTCTCTCTCTCTACCATTCTTATCTTTCCCTTTAACTTTTTGTTTTTCCTTTCCCTTTGTACTGACATGTTTGTCCAAAATTGATAATGTTTTTGTAACAATTCTTTCTACTTTGGTAATCAAGCATGTTTGGTACAATTTAAGAGGGATTTTTTTTTTTTTTTTACCTTTTTTTATTTGTTTTAAATCCATTCTTTTTTCTTAGATGGATTATTCCAAAAATTTTTATTTTCATTGCATGATACTGCTATGCGCCACTCTGCGGTAAAAAGAAGAGCGAATCTCTTTTTTTTTTTTTTTTTTTTTTTTTTATAGCGAAAGCCGCGACACACGTTGCCATTCGGAAAAAAAAAACGAAGGAAAGAAACACATAAAAAGATAGTCCTGCTATGTTTATTTTTAGTGCAAATCTGAACTTCCTTCGGAGGTTAACATCGGTCGCTAGGCAACTGCTTCGCAAAAAAAAAATAAAATAAAATAAAATAAAAAAAAAAACAACATCTTTCCAAAACATCTCTTATGCTGAGCTGAGAGATGGCGCTTTTCATGTTGTCTTGCTCACCCACTTCTTTTTTTTCTTCTTTCCTCCTAAAACTTTGCCAAAAAGAAAGAAAACAAACAAAACCAAAATATACTTCCGTCTGATTGTTTGTATCAGGGGGAGTGACGTGATGTTCCAGCGATGGTGACGACTGTGGATTTATCAGTTTTATTTTTTTTAGGCCATCACACGTGTGGCATCTTTAAAACACCGATTAGCTTAGGACTTCTGGTCCTGTTATCCTTTTTTATTCAATATGAAAGGCTCTAGTCTGCTCTACTTTTTAAGTATTTTACCCAAAAAAAAAAAAAAAAAAAAAAAAATCAAAATTTTTTTGTAATCAACCAAAATCGTTTTCTTTTTTTTTGTTTAATTCCTACTTTGCGGATTGTCCTTTTTTTTATTTATTGGAAAAAAAAATAAAAAAAAGAATAGTAAGAAAATGTCAAATAAATTTGGGTTTTTTCATAACAAGTCTGCAGGCCTTGTTTGTGAAGGCCCTTTTTTTGTTGTTGACACATTTTACTATGTTTTTTTAACACTTGCAGGCCCAATAATTACAAAGGAAAACAAACATCCTACAGCAATGACACTCTTAGGGAGAATGATTGAGCCTGAGGAAGGGACTTGTTCTCTCTTTCTCTCGGTGAGCTTCCATCGACGGTGCTCTATGAGGAGGAGAAAAAAAAAAAAAAAAAAAAAAAAAAAAAATAGAAACCTCTCTTTTGAATCCAATGCTAATTAACTAATCCCACGATGTTTCTTTTTTTTGAATCAAAAACTGAAAAAAAAAAAAAAAAAAAAAAAAAATTGCGGCGCACAGATTTATGGGAGTTGGTTCTACCCGATCTGTGAGGCATTTTTTTTTTTTTTTTTGTTATCAGTTTTCAAGTAAATCCTGGGTTGTTATTAGGCATATTCTTCTATTCTTGATCTTGTCCTCTCCCCTTCCCCTAACATTGATTCATCGCGTATATACTTATGTCATTGTAGGTATGCTCAAACAGGTATCCCCTTTCCCCACAAGGATGTATTGATGATCCTCCCACCTGACTTTATCCCAAAATTCTTGAACGTTCGTTATTTCGATCTATTTTTTTTTTCCCCCCTTAAATGTGCATTTGTCAGGTTTGATGAGGAGGAGTATTCAAAATCGAGTGATGTTGATTTTCTTTTTTTATTCTTTTTATGAAAAAAAAAAAAAAAAACAGGCTCTTCAGCTTTAAAAAAAAAAAACTAGTTAAAAAAAAAAATTCAGCAGATTTGTGTCCTGACAAATAAAAATTTCAGGGGAGAAAAAAAAAAAAAAAAAAAAAAAAAAAAAATGTTCTTTTTCCCTGCTCCCCTTTGCCCAACACCAATTTTTTTTCTTCTATTTTTTATTGCCTCCCTCTTTGCCCCTTGGCTATTGATGAGGGGTGTGTATTCCCTTCCCTATGTATGGGCACTAATGGAAAATTTGTCGTTCAGCTGTAAGAATTTATATTTTCCTTTATTACTAACAGATTTTCAATGCTGGTGACGGTGAGCAATCAACCAATAAATCAAGTAGAGCATCGTTCATAGTTCGGTATCCTTATCTCATTTTTCACTTCAGAGAGTCCCATCCTAAGCGGGAAAAAAAAAAAAAAAAAAAAAAAAAAAGATCAATACCAATATGCCTGCACCCTTCTCTCGGGGGAATGACGTAATTGCGGGAAGATATAAGGTAATTGAGGAGGCGGGGAGGGGTAATTTTGCTCAAGTCGTAAGAGCCAGAGACATGCAAACAGGCGAAGTAGTAGCAGTAAAGATTCTTCAGCCGCAGTACGCACGAGACGCTCAGTTCGAGCAAGATGTTTTGCAAGCAGTGACAAATAAAGATACGAAGTGGAAATTTAAAGTTTGTAAGTTAATTTCTCAATTTAAAGTTGATGGTTGCACCTGTTTTGTCTTCCCTGTACTCGGGTCTTCGCTAAAGAAGAGAAGAGGAAGTGAGCTGAAAACAATAGCCACGCTGATGAAACAGATTTCGAGAGCATTACAGTTCCTTCATTTTGAATGTCGAATGATCCACACGGATCTGAAACCAGAAAACATCCTCCTAGACAGCGATGACACTGCTAAAGGTAAATATTCCCTTGGTCAAGGCTGGACTATTGTAGACTTAGGAAGTGCTTCGTTCTACACAGACAGGCAAGACGCTGATTTGATTTCAACTCGCCCATACAGAGCTCCAGAGGTCGTTCTTGGATGTGGTTGGTCCTACGCTGCAGATATGTGGTCTTTGGGTTGTATTTTGTATGAATTATTTACGGGACGAACTTTATTCGAAACCAGCAACGACAGCCAACATCTCCTCCTTATGGAAAGACGTCTTGGAGCTATTCCTCGGTGGTTGCAAGAAACGGCTGATCAAAAAGCTCGGATGCAATTTTTTGAAAGCGACGGCTCTCTGAGGGGATCGACAGGCAGCTTTCAGCCTTTCTTGGAAGAACTACGTGACCCGGAACTTGTTGATTTGCTCCGAAAACTGCTCCAGTTCGATCCCGTCGTAAGAATTCGAGCGGATGAAGTTTGCCATCATCCGTTTATATTAAGAAATGCGTCCTCTGTTGAGGGAGAGACGCCAATTTTGACAAAACTTCCTCCATCAGCATACTCTTCAGGTCTCATCAGATGTCCTGGTGGTGCGCAATTTCACGGCCAGCACCGTGATCGTGTTGATACGGTGCTTCCACCTGAACGCACATCTCGTCATCAGCCGTCTCGTCATCAGGCACCACCAGCACCAGCAACACGAGGACATCAGCTTGTTGAAGATTCACGTAGAGCTATTTCTGCTGCTGACGGTGCACTCTATGGAGGTATTAGGCAGCATAGACCTTATGCTCAACCTATGTACCATCACCATCCACGTTTGTATTAATAATGAATGTTCTGAGGCTCTCCTTCAGGGGGGGTTCTGAGTGCGTATTTAGCGAAAATCTCACGAAAAAAAAAATTATTATTATTATTTTTTTTTGACTGTCTTTGAAGACAATATCAATAATTTACGTGAGTACGGTCATATTTTTTTCAAAAGTATTTTTTTTTTTTTTTACCATATTTTTCCCCTTACCTTCCCCGAACCTGTTGTTGCATAGATTTAAGAAATGAGGCGTTTTTTTTTTTTTTAAATTCCCCCCCTCTTTTTATTTTTTATTTCCCCAAAACAACTTCCACTCCACTTAAAACGAACGGGTACCTGCAGCTGGATATGTATTAATTTGGATGAGATTTGTCGGGGGGAAAAAAAAAAAAAACACACGCAAAATTTCAGTTGTAGATAATTATTTTAGACTTCTTTTTTTCTTTTTTTTTTGTACCGAGAAGAAACTATTTCAGATTGAAAAAAGCCGTTATTTCTTATGGTCATGATTTATTTTCCCCTCGTGCGACAGGATTTTTCTGCGCTCAACGAAATATAAGGCTAATCTGAATTGAGTTTTTTTTTTTTTTTTTTTTTTTTTTTTTGAAATCCTGTGTGCAGTGATTTCCACTTGTGAACTGGAATCAGCCACGGTAGCCAGTCAAAAAAAAAAACTAACATCAGCCAAGCCTTTACTGAGGCAACTGAAAAGAAGGTAAAGTCGCAAATGGTTAAACTGAGAGGTTGTTATTGTTATTATTTTTATTCTTCTTTTTTTTTCTTTTTTTTTTTTCCCTCTTTTTTTTTCTCCCTCGAACTTCGAGTCGAAGGGGGAAAAAAAAAAAAAAAAAAAAAAAAAAAAGAAAATCCGACAAAACAGGTAAAACTGTTTTATTTCCCCTTCCTGCAACCTGCTGAGACCTACGTGCGTATTGTAGGAGGGAAAAGGAGGGGGGAGGAAACACGCGTCTCTAATTCTTACGGCGTGCCGCCAAACCTAGAGTATTTTTTTTCCTTAAAATCTTTTTTTTTTTTTGAAATGAGAAATTTATTTGTAAAAAGTTAATTTCCCCTACTTTACCCTTTCTTGTTTCCTATGCCCATTGTAGAGAGGAGGAACCATTGTCAGTAGCCAGCCAATGTTACTGAATGCGTCTAATCTTTGATTCTGACGTGATATGTGTTCTCTTTCTTACATTGCAAACTTACAAATGCCGTGTTGTAGGTTCATCATACTGGGAAAAACTTCTTTTTTCTCTCTCTTGAAGGCACTTTTTTTTTTCCCCCTCTCACTTTCCCCCGCAAAGTGCGGCACGTTGATTGTTGTATCGGAGTTGTTCTTCCCTTTTTTTTCTTTTTTTTTTTTAGAACTTTTCTTTTTTATTTATTTTTATTATTATTATTTACTCTCTCTTCTTTTCCCCATCCCAAGAAGGAAAAAAAAAAAAAAAAAAAAAGACGGGAGTGGCTTTATGCAGAACTGACCGGATGAGTAATTTTCTCCTGGAAAAAAAAAAAAAAAAAAAAAAAAAAATTGTATTTTTTTTTTTCTGTCAATTTCGCTACGTGTATTGTGCATGCAGTGTTGGTTTGACTTTTCGATTTTGGCAGTTTTTAAAATTTAGAGCATTGCCAGCTCTTATTCTCGTAATTAACTATATAAATCTACCTGTTCCCGCATGTCGGGGAGGTTGGATGTTCACAGAGAGCGACATTACTCTTTTTTTTTTTTTTTTTATATATTTTTTTTTTACTTATTACAGACAGCTACCTGCTGGCATCCTCCTCCTCCCCTCCCATTTTTTTTTTTTTTTTTTTTTTTTTCCAAATCCACATTTTTCTCATTTCATCCTATTAATTTCATAATTACTGAAAGGGTCGATGTCCCTTTATATTAAATGGTGGAGGGTAAAAAGTTTTTTTTTTTTTTTTTTTTTTTTTTGTTCTTTATTATTATTTCTTTAAAAAACAGGATTCTGAGTGAGCTCAATTTAACTTTTTATTTCTTCTTATGATTTAAATTTGATCACTCATTCATCAGATGGAATGTCTTGTTGTAATTGCTGCTGGGATTGCTCACATCACTTTATCTGACCGGAAGTTGTTAGAAATATTAATCAGAGAGAACGACCTTGATGGGTTTCAAAAGGTAATTAGAAACGTTGTTAGTATCGATGCAGCTGTTTACTTTGCTGTAAATTTGAATCGAGTTGAGATAATGAAAGTATTGTTGGAAATGGGAGCGAGCGTAACCGGCACAGATAGGAACTCACCAGCTCATGAGGCATCTCGAATGGGTTCGTTACAATGCTTAAAACTGTTGCCGCAAACTAAAGCAGTTTTATGTAAAGTTATTACCGGAAAACAACAACCCATACATGCTGCTTCTGAATCTGGGTCTGAAAATTGCATCAGATACATAGTTAGCATCTGTGGTATTGACGTGTTGTATGAAAAGTCGAAAGGTCTTTGGACCGCAGCTCATTTCATGGCTGCTCATTCTCACGTCAATTGCTTGAAATTAGCATCTGAGCTGACTGAAGGAAAAGTTTTTTATGAACCTGACAAACTCAATCGATACCCATCTCATCTAATTTCTCGAAATGGAACTGCTGAGGCTTTCAATGCTATTCCTGTTGATACCTTTATCCTTCCTGACAACAAGGGAAGTACAGCAGTTCACTGCCTGGCTCATTACAATAACATTATCGGGTTTAGATGGATATTAGACAACTTGGGAAGTACAGTTCTGAGTATAAAAGATTCAACGGGTCTCACTCCTTGTCACTATGCCCTTAAGAATCCAGGTAAGGTTTTGAATTTTTTACATCATGAGTACTCAAGGGAAATGATGTCTGTTAAAGTTGTTGAAAAACAAGAAGAATTTAAACCGGCGAACATAACAATGAAAAGATGGCAACGACTGATACTGATGAAAGCGTTGAGAGGTATACCTGTTGAGGGAATACTGCTGTTGGATGATTTTGGAACTGGAGAATCACTCTCACAAGAGAACGATGGATTACACAGCTGTAAGAGTTCTGTTTGTGAAGATCTCATTGAAAATAAATTAGTCAAAGCAACCTCAATAGTTGTTTGTAATCCTAGTTTACGAGTTTGCAGAGAATTCAATTCGCGGATACCGGGTGTCGTATTGATTCAAAAGGTTCTTTCGTCGTCATGGAGTGAAATCGAAACTTTCTTTTCATCAAAAAGACTATCTTGTTGTTGGTTAGATTATTGCGGACCTCTCGATGATGAGTCAAGGTCAGATGTAAAAAAATTATTTAAATGTAATTTGTCCTCTCCTTCAATCGTCTGTTTTACATTCTCTTGGAGAGGACGTTCCGTTGATCGAACAGGTGGTCCTAAAGACGGTCCTTCTTATCTCATCCAATTCGCTCAAAACTTGAATAACGAACTGAACTCTTCAGCTAATCTGGAAGGGTTCAGTCTATCACCAGTGGTGGAACCAACTCAGTGTGGACAACTGTTCTACTTGAGTTATGTAGCTACTAAGATAGAAATTTAAAAGGGACTACCCTAAGCCAATCTTACTCCACTTTTTCTTAGCCGCCTTTGACGGTTTTTGCACATTAGCTGCCTGCACTTTTTTTTTGTTCTAAAAATGAGTGGCGGGGTATTGCAGCCATTCAGAAACTTGTGGTACTTAAAAAAATGGTTAAGTTATTATTTCACCCCCCTACAGGACTTCCCCCTTCCAAGGAGTGAAGTCATTCGTCACATTAGTTGTAAAGTATAAAATGCAATGAGTTGGGAACGGAAGAACGAAATGAGAGACCGAGAGATCAGTCCTAAACGTGTTGGGTACACACAACCAGGATGGGTTGCTAGTCCCGGAGTAGCAGCTGCAGACCATCACCATCACCACCATCATCATCAGCAGCATCACCATCACCATCACCATCATCATCATGCTCAGGCTATTTACTATCCACCGCATCCACCGATGACTGGAACGCCAACGGCAGGAGGGTACTACTACCCATCAGTTCCTACTACTCCTGGGTATGCGAGTTATCCTGGAGTGTTACCCACCTTACCTCAGGAACAGCATCAACAACAACAACAGCAGCAACAGCAGCAGCAGCAACAACAACAGCAGCAACAGGAACAGGAAGATGCCAGTGCTGGGATAATATCGGATTTGAAAGCTGAAAAGAAAACCCTCGAAGAGGACTTCTCGGACGTATCAAAAGAACTCGACGGAGAACGAGAACAAAATGTTCAAAGCGCTGCTGTCATCAGTCAGCAGATGAAACTAATCGAAGACTTGAAATCAAAGATGGACACTCTCATGAATCACAACAGAGCTGCAACAGAACAACAACAAACAACTATAACAGAATCAAATGATTTGAGAAGACTTATTGGTGCATTGCAAGATGAATTGCAAACTGACAACAGACACAAAGCAAGTCTTGAGATTCAACTTAACGCCCTACAAGAAGAATTATCTAGAGAGAGATCTGAAGGGATGAAAGAAAAAAGACTGATTGAAACTCTTCGACTTGATCATGCGCGTGAACTCGAAGAACTACTTCGTCACCATCAGTTAGAACAAGCTACTCAACATGAGAATAACACGACAAGAGAAGCAGAGCTGTCAATTATTAGACAGGAAAAGAATTCACTCTCTCAACGGGTTCAGGAAATCCAAATTCAAAGAGAAGAGGAAGCTAGATCACTCCAACAGGAGATTGTTCAACACCTTTCAGTTGTCGAAACTCTCAAAAGTGAACTCCGCAGTAAACAAGCTGAACTATTCGAAGATTGGAAAAATTGCAGACAAGAATTAGCAGATGAAAAGTCTATTTTAACAACACAAATCGAAGGAGAACGAATCCAACTTGAGGAAGAAAGACGACGTCTAGACAACAAGAAAGCTCGAACTCAGATGGAAGCAGACACAGAACGAGAATCGATGCTCAATCAATTTCAAGCGAGAGACACCAGACTTGGATTACGAGAACAAGAATTGGATAATATAGTTTCAGAAAAGAATCAACTGGAAGCTGAAATTCAACGACTTCGCTCAGACAGTATGTCGTTTTCGGAAATTCGTCATGAGCGTGATCGTTGGCAACAAGAATGTCGTGATCAGGAAAGCAAATTTAGAAATCAATTAAGCGACTTGAGAAACCGTCATCACGCAAAGCTAGAAGAGCAATGCAGAAAACACTCTGAAGCAATTGAAATGGTGAATAGACTGCGATCACAATTATCTGCAACTCCACCACCACCACCACCACCGCAGATAGTTGCGATTCCAACACCTGAAAACCCACATGACATCAGCTTCTTTGAAACAAAACTAATGGAAACAGAGAGAAAATTAATCGAATCAGAGCACTCTGTTGGTCAATTAGAAGGTCGAACGCAAAACATGCAAGCAGAATTAACAGCTGCTGACTCTCGTGTCAGACGTTCAGAAGACCATATCCAAGAACTATCTCGACAGATTGTCGAATACAAAGATGAGTTGACGGAAGCTCGTGCTGAGAGGGAACATCTAAGAGGAGAGTCACATAGATTACAACAGATGTCGTTTTCTGATAATAATGTAATACCTGATAAGTCAAATGATGATGAAATACGTGAATACCGACAGGAACTTGAATCACTTCGTCACCAACTCCACGTCGCAACTCTCGCTAATAGAGAAGAGAAGTTTGTTCATCTCTGCGGAGTACATAAGTCTGAAGGGTTTGAAGGATTAATGAAACAAGACTTAGCAGATGAAGATCCGACGCTGTCGAAAGAATCCTCAAAGGCGGCGTATATCAGAATTCTTACTGCATTAGAACGTGTTAAGCTTCAGCCATTTGTATGCGCAGGTTGCGTCACAGAAATGCATCATGCGTTTGATGAACTCCTCAGAACTCTTTTCATTCACAACGACGTCGCTCCTGAAATTGCAGAAACGGAAGACGCTCTCACCTTCCTCATGGCATTGACATCTAGGCTTGGTCAAAGTGGTGAAAGAAAGGTTTGTTATTGTTGTTATGTTCTAACTAATCATAAATGATTAAAAAAAACAACTAAAAAAAAAAAAACAACAACATCAGATTCATGCCACTGCCGACTCTCTACTTCGTGCTGTACTGGCGATGGAGGGTTCGTAATCAGAATGACTACTAATGTAGTTTGGCAGTTTTATGATTTTCAATAACGAAAATACGGATGGCTACAATGATTCCTTTCCAGTTACGTGTTAGATTTCTTTTCTCTCCCCTACATGCGTTTACGTGGTCTTCTTCTTGCAGATTATAACGAGGATTGTAGACCCACGGTGTATTTTGGGATGGTTAACGTCAGTTCTTCTTTTTTTTTTTCTTCTTTTTTCCTTCTCTTTTTTTTTTGATATTTATATTTTTGGTGGTGCCTCTCTGTTGGTACTGTAACCTGAGAGAAAATTGAATTTAACTAAAAAATGGAGTTTTTCAAATTTAAGATTTTCAATCAGTATAGATTCCCTTAAAAAACAGGTGTACTTATTTTTTTTTTTTTTTCTCAAAAAAAAAAAAAAAAAAAAAAAAACCCTTCCCAAAATTGTGTTTTTACTTATAGAGCGACTTGGCTGGTCGCTTTTTTTTTTTTTCTTCTTCTTTTTTTTTTCTTTGCTGTTTATTAGATGCATAGATATATTTGTAGCTCAATTTCCTTTTATTATTTTCATCCCTTTTTCAGATTCAAGTCTCTTTTTATATTTTTAATTTATTACAACAGGTCCCTTTGAATAGCTAAGACAGCATCATCCTTCAATATGACGATGACTGCAGTATTGGACCCAGAAGGAAGATTAGTGGAGGATGACAAGGCATCAAGAAGACAACTTTCTGCTAGTGCAGCACCGTTTGTCCCTGGGGGTGTAAAGGGTGGTGGTGGTGGTGGTAGTGGAGGAGGAGTACCCCAGCAGTGGGAACAAACCTTTCAGAGCTTTTCAAACATAATAATCCACAAAAATAAAGAATCTGAAACACGACTCCAACAAATGGAAGCAGAAATGAGATACCTGACTGAGAGCAGAAGGTCTGACTCATCTGCTTTACGTTACGATCTTGACGTTCTGATGAATAAGGTTGACCAATTGAGATCGAAAGTCACGACTATTTCAAACCACGTCAGATCTGATAAAACTCAAACAGCGTCGACCACTGCGCCTTCATCAACACCTCCGATTAGTGCTATCAGCGCTCAGACGACACCAAATACGACGACTGTTTCTGGATTGTCTTCTTTATCTTCAGCAGATAAAGACCCTTGGGGATACTCCGATAGAGCTATTGATCAGGTCGAGCAACCTGTCGCTGATTTCGATGCGTCTGAATTAATAATTTCCCTCGTGAGTACTCAGCATGAGGGCTCTCCTGAATCAGAGGAAGACACGGCCCCTCACACTGACCTCAGCGCACTTTTCAACAGTGTCAGCGAACTCAATTTATAAATTTTTTTATTTGTTCGTTATTTTGAGGAAATTGGAAAAAGCAAAAAAAAAAAAAAAAAAAGAAATTGGCTCACAGGCTGTAGATGTTTGAGTCTGTTTTTCTGTTTTTTTCTCAATTGAGCCTGCAATTGACGTTGTCATCAGTAAGCCATCAGTAGGCGAACGATCATCGATGCGCTCTCTAAGTTGTTATGTGTTCGCGATCAAGCGAAAAACTTCGCTATCATCAGGGATCGGGAAAGCCAAAAAAAAAAAAAAAAATTCTGTACGTATAC
Organism: Flectonema sp. DT1601; assembly: GCA_964019425.1. Taxonomy (NCBI): domain Eukaryota; phylum Euglenozoa; class Diplonemea; order Diplonemida; family Diplonemidae; genus Flectonema; species Flectonema sp. DT1601. The sequence continues at coordinate 586,737 of OZ025837.1, forward strand.
ACGTTTTCCTCCCGATAATTTGACATAAACAGGTCCACCGTATTAGTTGTTCTGGGTTGACACAGTAGCTTATCGCAAACCAGCATAAAAACCTTTTTTAAACAAGGAGTAAACAGTGTAGTAGATACACCGTCTCTCTTGTTTATGTTAGTGACCTCTTTACTCTCCCATTTTATTTTATTTTTTTCACTGTATCCTTAACAAATGTCAAACACTAGTTGCTTTGCGTGGTACAATACACACAGTATTTTACGACTAAAACCCCTGGTTTCATTTTTTTTTTTTCCCCCCCCCAAAAAAAAAAAAAACTTCTTTTTTATCTCTTCTTCTCCTTTTGTGCTGCTGGGCAGTAGATTTGTTCCGGTAAGCAATAATTGTCATTAAAAAAAAATGTAAAAAAAAAAGCAAAAACAATAAAAAACAAAAAAAAAAAACATAAAAAATAAAAAAAAAAAATAAATGCCTCAGAATGCCTGCGCAAACCTCTCCACCTCTCTCGCCCCGTGTCAAAAAACCTGTTAAGAATTCACTTTGTTAAAAAAAAAAAAACTAAAAGAGAAAAAAAAAAAAAAATGGAAGGAAAGGAAAATAAAGGAAGGACGATTCCTGACAAGAAGTAAAAAATAAAAAAAAATTAACAGTCTTGCAGAAACAAATTGCTACACAGTGCTGTGTTTCGTGAAGTTTTGTTCTTTCACTCCTTTCCTTCTGCTAACAACATCCCAACTCCTTCGTTACCCCCCTCCTGTTTACAACACGATGAGAGAAGCGATGGAAAAAATAAATAAATAAATAAATAGAAAGAGAAGAACGTGTTTTATAACTAATTTGCAGCGCCCCATCCAATCCCTCCCCATCTAATTTAAAAAAAAAAAAAATTAAAAAAAAAAAAAAAAAAAAAAAGTCCATCAAACAATGCTTTGACGATGAGGTAGAGCTTGTTTTCAGTTATGGAAAAAAATGTATTGTGCTGTATAGAAAATCTGCTTTTTTTTTTCTTTTTTCTTCTTCTCCACTCTCCTCTTTTTTTTTTTTTTTTTTTAAAGTTTCCCTTTTTTCACTAAGCAACGAAAAAAACAAAAACAACAAAGACAAACACCACTACGCAGGATAACTGAGAATAAAAAAAAACTTCGAAATACAAAATTAATGACAGAAGTCCAATCTTGGTCTCTGACCACATCCTATCAGCTCGTTAAAAAAAAAAAATAATTTCAAAAAAAAAAAAAAAAAAAAAAAAGTTTTGATTTCACACGACAATGTTGGCAATCTACTGAAACAGTTTGTTGTTCTCTTATGCATTGTTTCTAATCTTACCGGGCAAAATACGTCGTCGATTCACTTTTTTTTTTTTTTTTGTAATTGTTGTTTTACTTGCTGTCTGTTTCCCTGTTTTTTTTTTCTTCTTCTTCTTCTTTTTTTTTTTTTTTTTTTGTGTTAAATTATATTATTTTTTTTTTTTTTGAGAAAAACCGCAAAATATCCAACACAAGAATGTTTCTGAAAAGGACCGCCAACTGTTTTTTGCGTTTCGTTAATCTTGAGTTGGAGAACTTCAAATTTCCACAATTTTTTAGATGCCAACCAAACCGAAATGCCTTTGACGGTATTCTTCTTCTGAGTAGCTTGTAATATGAAGTTGGCGGTTTCAGTTAATCTTTGTGTTGGAATCCAGGGGGGAAGTTTCTATGTTTTTTTTTTTTTTTTTTTTTGTTGTCACAAAAATCTCCTGTTGTGGGGGAAGCCGAATGAAGAATACATGTTTTTTCAGAAGTGAAAAAAAAAAAAAAAAAAAAAATAACGGAATGGAGGAGAAAAATCACCCCCCCAATGGAGAGAGAGGTGGGCGTCGGTTCCGTAGTAGCGTATTGTATATAAGGAAAGATTGTGCTAGCCATGTTACTAATTTTCTTTTTTTCACTCTTCCCTTTTCAGCAAAATTACTTCTACACCATGTCGATGATCACTAGTCACTTTAAAAAGGATGAGTTAAGCATCACCACATTATTATAAAAAATCAAAAAACAATTACATTTTCTTTGTTGTGATAAAAACACCCTTCCGTAAAATACAATCCTAAACTCATTCACTATACTTAAACAGAAAAGGAGAATGGAAGAACACGATGAACTTCTCCGCCTACAAAACAAACTCCGAGAGCTGGAGCGACGGCACGACGACCGAGTAAAAGGACTTCTCGCTGATGATATTGAAGAGGAGTTAAACATCATAGCAGAGATTGAGAAGAAAAATAAAACTATCTCCAAACCACTTCAAACGTTAACACCTGTGATAGAAACTGTTGAGTCGGGTCATGAGGATGATGATCTTGCTGCTGAAAGTCTCGAAACACTTCCTCAAAGAAGTCCAATCGTAAATGTTAATCAACGTGATGAGTTTCTATCAAAAAATGAAAATCTTCCAGCAATTAAGACGACGGAAGAGAATATTACTCCTGACGCAGATCAGAGGTCTGACGAAATATCCACTCCAGTCGAATCCACAGCCCTAGTTGATCCAGATTCTGGTATGCAACAAATACATGAATACGCAACCCTCTTGGGAATGGATTTAGAAACTGAAGATTCGCTACTACTACACATTGCTGAAGAGGGTTTTGGAACACCACTTCCTGATGAATGGAGATGGCACAGCCATGAAGGAAATGTTTATTATATTAGTACCGTAACCGGTGAAACAACTTGGTCAAATCCAGTTGATGAACAGTTTCAGAAGAAATATCAAGTTGCTAGGGCTTTACTAGCGGCTGTGTTGTTAGAGCTTCACGACTTGGAAGACCGTAATTGGATGATTCAGTTGCCGATGACTTCAATAATTTTAACGGCAAGCTCGTTTGTTGATCCGAACAGCTTTCTGTATATCCATAACTCATGGGGTGTTGGTGAATCAGAATATCAAGGTGAACCTACTAGAATCACAGCTGAAAACATTCCTATTCCAATTCTTAAAAACTTAGCAAGCTGCACTGTCTCTCCAGCCACACCTGGTATGGTTACCCTTGATGTGAGTTCAAACACTACTGGTGCAGTAGTTCACCGCTGGCTGGAAGTGGAGGAGTCAGATGTTGGTCTTGTTGTTGTTATTAGAGAGCATTCGTTAGCACCTGGAAGTGAAGATTCGTTTCCGCAATTTTAAGTTTTTTTTTTTTGGTCCGGAAGTCTTAGTTAAGTTTCTTTTTTGATTATATTTATTCGACCAGAATATGGTCATCGTTAATCTTGTTACGAACCTGTATTGTTGTGAGATGTTAGTCAAATTGAGATCTCTGGATTTTTATCCTTTTTTTTTCAGGTACCCTAAATATAACAAACAAAAAAAACAACAACAAACCAAAACAATGGTATCACCAAGTGTTAAACACTTCAAACCAGACCTTAAAGGCGACATGAAATATATTTTAGTCTCTGGAGGTGTTTGCAGTTCATTAGGAAAGGGAGTTGTAACAAGCAGCATTGGAGCTTTATTAAAAGCAAAGGGATTTCATGTTACAGCAATTAAGATTGACCCATACTTAAATATTGATGCTGGACTGATGTCTCCGTATGAGCACGGTGAGGTATTTGTCTTGGATGATGGTGGTGAGGCTGATCTTGATCTTGGAAATTACGAAAGAATGATGAATTTAAGTCTTGGCAGAGACAATAACGTAACTACTGGTAAGATCTATAGTTCAGTTATAAACAAGGAACGTCGTGGAGACTATCTCGGAAAAACTGTTCAGGTCGTTCCCCACATCACATCAGAAATTATTACCTGGTTAGACAAAGTTGCTCACACACCAACTGATGGAACAAATAAAATACCTGACGTCTGTGTCGTTGAGTTAGGAGGTACCGTTGGAGACATTGAATCGATGCCTTTCTTAGAAGCACTGAGACAGTTCAGATTTACTCTCCCAGCATCATCAATGTGTTGGGTACATTGCTCATATATTCCGATAATGTCCGGACAGAAGACTAAACCTACTCAACACACTGTTAAAGTATTACAATCGTTAGGACTACAGCCTGATGTTCTGGTTGGTAGATGCGAGTCACCTGTTGAAGAAGGAACAAAGCGTAAGATAAGTAATCAATGCAACATAAGAGTTGAGAATGTAATCAGTTGTCATAATGTATCAAATCTATTTCATGTAATTGAGCTCCTTCAGGAACAAAACGTCTACGGAGTCCTCGAAGGTGTCCTTCGATTAAACGAAGTAAAACTCACCACCAACACCATCAAGTTCAAGTCCCTCGACAATTGGAAACAGTTCGCAAAATCCGTTGATTCTGCAAGAGATTCCAACGATGTTCGTATTGCATTTGTTGGTAAATACAACAAAGGTGGAGAAGATGCCTATGTTTCAGTTATTAAAGCTTTAGAACACGCAACTGTTCAATGTGGTCGCAATCTCGTAATTGAATGGATCAACAGTACAGACTTACAACCATGTGATCAACAAATCCTCTCTGAAGGAGAAACAATCGTCGATCCTCAAAAGATGTGCGATGATGCACTTGCTCTGATGAAGAAATGTGATGGTGTGTTCATCCCGGGTGGGTTTGGTGACAGAGGAACAGAGGGTAAAATCCGTGCGGCTCAGTTTGCTCGTGAAAATAAGATTCCATACTTTGGAGTCTGTCTTGGAATGCAAGTTGCTATTATTGAATACGCGAGGAACGTACTCGGACTATCTGGAGCTACCTCAGAGGAATTTGATGTTGAGAAGAGCAGTCAGCATCACGTGTTGGAATACATGCCTGAAATCTCAAAGGAAACCATGGGTGCTAATATGCGTCTTGGAGCACGTTGGGTCATGTGCGACCCAGATAGTACAGCATGGAAATTGTACGGAGGAGCTGAAAAGATTTCTGAAAGACATCGTCACAGGTACGAATTTAACATTAAATACCTTCAGCAGTTCGAAGATGCTGGTTTTAAATTTATCGGACGTGATGAGAAAAAAGAACGTATGGACATCATCACCATCCCTGACCACCCATTCTTCTTCGCAGTTCAGTACCACCCTGAGTTTAAATCTAGACCTGCAGCTCCATCACCACCTTTTCTTGGATTTATCCAGGCTGCTTGTGACATTACTAAGTTGGATGAATGTTTTGAAAATTGTGTAAAGGCGGGACCTTCATCGCATTACACTTCCCTTACTCATTTAGAATAGATTTGAGGAGTTTTTTTTTTTTTTTTTTTTTTTTTTGCTTTTCTTCTACCTTTCTCGGTTAGTATCATCAGCTCATTGCTAGGCGTGTATGAAGTTCATCAGTGTTTTATACAAAAAAAAAAAAAAAAGTTTGGGTATTTGTCTGAACTTTGTGTTTTTTTTTTTTTTGTGTGTTCTTTTCAACGCAATGGTTCTTATGCCGTCTGGAGGGCTTGACGAGATTTCTTTTGGGGGGAAAAAAAAAAAAAAAAAGTATGAAAATTCAAGAAAAATTATCTCTTCCCCTCTCTTTTTAAGTGTTCCTATCCTTAAATTCATTATTATTTATTTTTTTTTAAAAATTAAAATCAAGCAATTGCTTATCGAGGGCAGCGTCGGATTGACGCGCACAGCAGCAGCAAATTTACGGACTTTTTTTATTTTTTCATTTTATTTTTTCGTTATTTTTTTTCTCCTTTTTTTTTTTTTTTTCCCCTTCTCCCCAAGAAAGCATTTTTTGACCAGGGAGGGAATACAATCCACGAGTAAGTAGTTTTGCACTATGAAAAAAAAAAAAGACACAAAAAAAAAAAAAACTGTCAGTATGTTGGTATGCTGCAGAAGACGTTTGTTCTTTTCGTGATGTCGGGAGGCATCGTTGAATCCCGGTTGTTCCTTCCCGTTTTTTTTTGTTTTTTGTTTTTTTTTGTTTTTTTTTTGTTGTTATTTTTATTTGTTTCTCTTCCCCCTCAAAAATTGGTCAAGACTATCACAGGCCCTAAAAAAAAAACCACAACTAGGACAATTATCAGCAATAGTATTATTATTGTGATGGAAGTCATTCGTATATATAAAAGTTTATTTCTACAGGTGTTCTACAATCTTACTGACTGAAACAAGGATATATATATCCCCCTGTTGGGAAATTAGAAAACAATTTATTTCCATCACCCCAAAACAGATATATTTAGGGAAATGGGGTTCCTACGAGGAGTCGATGGATTTCGTAGCATACCCCTTGATCTGAGTGAAGGGACTACCCAAGGAGGTGTTTTAACAATAATTGCAGCAGTTCTCTGCGTGGTGTTATTTGGTTGTGAATTGTCTGCTTTTATGACGGTATCGACGAGGACTAGAATTGTGATGGACAGTAACCAGGATAAACTTCTTCAAATAAATTTTGACATCTCAATGAGTGACATGGAGTGTGAACATATCACAGTTGGTGTTTGGGATAGCTTTGGAAGTGACCGATTAAACATTACTAGAAATATTCAAAAACAAAAATTAGATCATGAAGGCAAGGATGCGGGTCATCCTTACACAGATGATGAGCTACTTGAACTTGAAGCCAGAGAAGAAGACTTTTCTGAAAAACAAATGGAAGAATTCGATGCTGATTGGACTTCCAGCAGCGATAATTTCAAACACGACAGCTTCGCTAACGTCATCGACAGCCATGATCTTACAATGATATTATTTTATGCTGATTGGTGTCCTCCATGTCGACGATTCAAACCGACTTGGAATGAATTTGAAAAAGAAATAAACCGAGACACGGGCTACATCGGCATAACAGACGCTGATGGCGTCAGACTGGGCAGCCAAGTTCGAGTACTTAAAATTAATTGCGTGGAATTTCAATCAGCCTGCAGTGAAGAAAGCGTAACATCGTATCCAAGTGTTAGACTGTATAGAAGATCAGTTGGTAGCACCAAACGTGTAAGCACTTATGAGGGTGATCGTTCTCTTGCGGGTTTACTCAGTTTTTTAAGAACAGAAGCTAAAAAGAGACATCTTCACGTTGGTGCTCAACATCACTATGTCAACACTCAGGGATGTCGAATTAGAGGATACGTTGAAGTGACTAGAGTGCCTGGCACTCTTCACATCGAAGACAAGTCGTCTGATACTAAAATGATGTCAGCAGCATTCACTAACACTTCTCATGTTGTAAACCATTTTTCTTTTGGAGACGAGTCTCCTATGTTGGCTACAAAGTATGATTTTTTTCTTCTTTCTTGTTTCTTCCTGTCTGTTTACCAATCAAACAACGATCACCCAAACAGGGAGTTGGGGATACCTGATGAATACCGAAGCAGCATTGCTCCTCTCGATGGTAAGACGTTTCTCGTCGATAGATTTCACCAAGCTCCTCACCATTATATAAAAGTTGTGTCGACAACCTTTGCCAGCCTGTCGAATATTAAATCGTATCAAATAACACATCAACACAGAATAGCAAACATACCAAAACATACAATTCCTCAAGCTAAGTTCAGCTATGACTTAGCACCTGTTGAAGTAATTGTTACAGAAGAAAGAGTCAAACAGTGGTATTCTTTCTTTACTTCTGCACTGGCCATTGTTGGAGGTGCGTACACAGTTATGGGATTAACGTCAGGTGTCTGCAACATCGCGTCAAAAGCCTTTAAAGAGAAAGTTGGTAAACTGGGTTAGATGTTGCTACCAAAACTTATATAGAGCCGTTACCGACATCGTGGAAAAGGGGAGATTAGATTTAACTGCCCCTCCTTACTGCTATGCAATGATTGTGGTTTTATTGTTGGTAAAGGAGGGGGAAAAAAAAAAAAAATAGATCGTAATCTGAGAAAAGTTTTAATACTTTAACGCCTGTAACCCAGGATTCGAATGTTTTTTTAAGTATAAACCAGAAAAAAAAAAAAAACAGAAAATGTAATTGCAACACTTGTTCACTACGTAAATAACAATCACTCTCTCAGGGACACCAATAACGACTAACAACATCAATGGCTTCGATCCCCAGTTGGCAGTCTGTACACGATGCTGTTACTCACTCTGACTCTAACAATAATAATAGAAAAAAAGGGTCTTACGACATCGGACTTGTATTCGGATCTGGTGGAATGACAGGACAAGCAAGCATCCAACTTGAAGACTTCGTACTGTCGACGACAAGAAAACCAGGTCATGGTAGATTCCGTGGGGGTAATGACTTGCTTTCGTTAGCAATCCAATCAGGTGGTAAGACACTCGATGGAAAAGGTATTTATGAAAAAAGATCATTTTGGGGAGCGAGTGGTATCGCAGTTCATCACTCAAAGAGTGCTCCACGTCAACTGACACAAGACGGATATCCTTATTGGTCATTCCATAGCAGGTATGTGTTGTTTAACAGCAACAACAACAATCTTTATCAAAACAAAAAAATCAACAACAGAACTGCCACAGAAGCCAGAGTATACTTAGTACCAAAGAAATCCTTCTTAGAAGAGCTTTTTGTACGAGTTAGAAAATGGGATAGACAGGCACGCGCTACACTATTTGAACACGACTTACTTTTACTCGATAAAAGTCATGTCGCATGCGGAGCAAAACTCCAACTGATAAGAACACCAACAGCAAAGGTAAGCTCCATAATAGAAACAGGAGTCACAGTACCTTATGTGAGAGGTGAGCTTGACGGATTTCTGAAAGTAAAAAAAGATCATTCTGAGTCTTGGATTGAACTACGAGGATCAGTAAAGCATCTTCATCCAAAGGGTGGCCTAGCTGAGGGTTGCCTACTACCTCCTTCAGGAGAGTTATACATTGCTGGTGGGTCTGATACTGTTAAGGGGCTTAAGGAAGGAGGGATGTTGCCGGAATCGGCTCATTCGTCGTTTTTACTTCCAGCGACGACTGTTGCTACTGCCTCGATGAGTAGACTGTGTCCTCTTGACGAGTCACTTGGACTGTTGTTGTTTTTAGATTCAGCAGTTGCATCTGGTCCTGGAAATCCATCGCCTGAAACTCAATTGTCAATTACTTCTGATCGTTATACGTGGTCTACTCATCCAGTTCTTAGTTGTGGTGTTGGGTTTTATTTGAGAGCCGCTCCACAAGTTAGAGCAGGGTTAACTGCACCGATAGATCCATCGCTGCGATCATCTACATCGAGACAACAATTTTTTATAGTAGCGGCAGGTGATCTTTAGAACCTTTACATCTTACTGTATCATAGAATATTTATTTTTTTTTGTTTTTTTTAAAAAAAAAAAACATGATCATCATTACCTCTATTTCCCCCCCCCTTTTTTCTAAATACAGATACACAAACATGCCGACTGATATTTCTGTTTCTGATAATAAAAAGACCCATTCGGGTGAAGGCTGGTTGATTGGTAGTCCTGTTCCAACAGGTATCCTTAGGTTAATATTCAGTGCTTGTACAGCACCTTCAATACTGAATGTTGAGTGGAAGGGGAGTAGCCCTGAATCGATTCAACTGGAAGGTGTTCCAGATGACGACGTCGTGAAAAGTATGAACGTCACGAGTGACATTTTAACAATTCATCTGTCTGATATTTCAGTTGAAAAACTTTCTCAGGGAGGTACCCTCACAGTTATTAATTACCTGAGATAAAAATCGTTAAAAAAAAAAAGATTTGATCGATTTTTTTTTTTCTCCTAAAAGCCAGAGTGAATTTTCTTTTTCAAGTGACTAAATTCTTTTGTTCCTCCCTTACCCTTGGGATGCTTGCATCCTCTTTGTTAGTATGTGATAATAAAAAAAAAAAAAAACGTGTGAATGTTTACTTTTTTTAAAATTTCTTATTCATTCACATTACGCTTATCATTCCACCCAGGAGGGGGGAGACTGATGGTTTTGACGATTGTAGAAAACAGTAATAAGGTTAAGATAATCTGATCTGGTAGCACAGTCTAATTGTATCCTCATAAAACATATTTAATTATACTCAATCCAGGGAAGGGGGGGGGAGAGTGAGAGTGTGAGTGAGAGAGAGAGAAGGATCGACAATCCAATATGGGTTACAGCATTCCAAAACTACCACTCGCTGTTTTCTCTGGCTATGTTGGATTAGTTATTGGAACATTTATACCGAAAGAACAACCGATAAAGGAAAGAATACTTTATAGAATGCTAAACGGTGGATCTGAAAGTAGAGGTTTAGTGAATAAAAACAACAGATTATCACTCAGCAGTGATCGTCTTATGAAAATAGCGGTGCTGTTTGGTAGTTCGGTACTGTGTTGGGTCATATTCGGAGTCTCAGCAGATAAAGAATACTCTTGCGAACCTAACTTCATCAGACCGAATAGACCTCCTCCAAACTCATACCGTCCGACACCTGCGGGTGATTCCGAAGTTTGCTGTTCTGTTTGTCTGTCGAACAAGAGAGATACCCTACTTGATGACTGTAGACACTGCGTTCTATGTTGGGAGTGTTTCACCCGACTTTATGAAAGAAAATGTCCTGCTTGTCAGCATCAAATTAGTTCAGCAACATATATTTTTACTCCTTGAAAGTAGGTTTTGAAGATTAAGTAATTCAGATTGAAAGCCGGTATTTACTTATGGTTATGAATTGTTTTTGTGTGTCTAACCTTGGTGATCGATTTTTTTTTCTTTTTTTTTCTTCTTTTTTCGATTTCAAATTTAGTATTTTTTTGTTTCGTTATTTTTTAATTGTGTTAATTAACTTGTTAATTATGTTTTTTTTTTTTTTTTTTTTTTTAAGTTACAGAAAACTTTTGATATGTGATGATGGATCTGACTGTTTTTGAGTTATTTATTTAATATTTATCACTGTTTGCATTGGTTCATAGTTTTTCTTTTAAAACTTTTCTTCCTTTCAAAAACTAGCAGTGCGAGAGGAGAAAGGGGGGAGAAAGGAAACCAAAAGAAGACAGCCAACTCCAATCAACGATTATGCGTCGATCGATATCACCACAGATGTACACCCCTCCAGAATCTCCCGTTAGATCTCTGAGCGCACAACCTGCTGAAATTGAATTCGTGAAAAGGATACAACCCGTCAAGAGACCAGCTAAAAAAAGAAATCGGATGTGGTTGATTACTTTATCATTTCCGATAATGTTATTATTATATTTGTGGGGTCCTTGTTACTTCTTATACTACAGAGTTGATGTTGATTTTACTTATTTGAGTATGCAAAAGGGGGGGTGTTTTTTTAATACTTTTTTGTGTCACCGATCACAATAAAATATAACAAACAAACAGGTGTGACAGATACCTGTAAGTTTTATCGACAACTCACATCTGAACTTAATGAAATTCATAGAAGAATGGCCAGAGATTATGTTGGTATGCTTATGCTTATCCTCCTCATTCACAAGTAAGACTGCTAATATCTGACTGGATTTTTTTTTTTTTTCTACCGATCACTCTAGCTGAGGGGCGAGAGAAGGTCTACACACTGCACACACTGATAATCCTTGGCTTGCTTGATCGACTTACAAGACACTCTATCTCCTCAGAACTGATTCTCTCTTAGTGGTATACAGCTATTTCATTATCAAACTCTCAAGTCTTGTTCATGTTTTCGTACTAATGATTTGGAGGAGATCTGATATGTTTGATGTGCTGATTATTAATTATTATTGTCGCAAGGCTTGTTTGTATTGATTGTCGCACGTCTTTCTTATTCCTATCCTTCCCTGGCGATTAGCTGTTATGTTTTCCATTTCGTACTGGTTTGTTGGAAATTAGTTCGGTTGCCGACAGCGTTCATATTTCCCGAGACGGCTTCCGAGGCTATACAATAACCCTGGAAAGTTAGTGAATGTGTATAACAACAACAGTAATAAAAAAAAACAGATTCTCCAAGTAGAGATCAATACTTAAAGTTAGGTGTTGATAAATACATTGTCAGCGTAGAGGTCGAAAACTACCTTCAATTTGATGAAACAAGAAGGGTTCTAATTGAGCTGTTTGAACAAGCAATTGAAAAAGGAATAACAATCGGAATCCTTGAACCACTTCCAGGAGGTGTTATTCGATTGAAAAATCGACCATCGGTATTCAGCACTCATATTATAACAACGTACGACTATCGCACTGTTAAGGCGTTGGTTGGTTTGGCTCTGAGTGATTTCATTTTGTGGATGGTTGTTCCGTTTTTGTTGCTTTCCTTGGTTGGTTTTGTATTCTTTGGAAGGATTATGTCTATTCTTAGAGAGAGGTACATTCTTAATGCTGTTCGTTCTGTGTTGTCGACGTCCCCCAAACCGTTGACTTGGTTTTCACTTCACAATAAAGTTTCTAGTTCTCTCAATTTCAATGAAAATCAGCAGCTTTCATCATTGTGGCCGGCTCCTCAATCTGGAAGGATTGCTGATCGTATTCGTAGGGAGAATGATTTCGACATGTCACTCAGAGGTCTAAAAACAAATGAGATTGTACTAAGCATTCGAAAGGGTTCTTGGTAGTTGTGAATGTGAGACCCTGATTTTAGCATTCTTACCCCTGTAGAGCCTGAACCAGTGATAGTGATGTACGGGAATAGTATTCTAATTCCCCGTTACCCGTTACAGCCATGGTAGTCCACTACACTACCGTCAAAAGCTGTTACTCTTGGGCTTGCACCATCTCAAGGGTGATGTGTATTGGAGCCCTCATCTTCATACTGTCTAGCCCTACTCGCGTGGGGGAGGTCAGTAACATAACAAACCTACCGATCTTTTCATGTTTTTTTTTCTTCTTTTGATGTCATGTTTGTTGATTTTTTATTATTTCACTACAGGTGTTTCTTAGACGGGATGATCAAAAAAAAAAAAAAAAAAAAAAAAAAAAAGGAAAACGTTATTTCAGATACTACGTAGATTGTTTGTTTTGAATTTTTTTTTTTTAAAAAAAAAAAAAATAAAATAAAAACCAGCCCTCTGTCATGACCGAAATGTTCGTCATCACAATAATAGTTATACTTGTAAGTAGTTTTCAAGAAACCCACATGATGAGAACGGTGATTAGGAGAGTTCAGTCTGATAAATTATTTGTGAGTGAACCAGACCCAAGTTGGTTTGGTAATGAACGAAACCCAAGCAACTGGGAAGGAGAAGGTTGGTCTGCTTGGAATTGGTTGACTTCGAGATTTCATTTTGAGTTTGCGGAGTATAAAGATGTAAAAAGACAACAATTTGGATCGCTCAGGGTAATGAACGATGACTTAGTGCAACCGAAGAGAGGATTTGGAACACATCCACACCGAGACATGGAGATCATTACATACGTCGTTGAAGGTGAACTGACTCACAAAGACTCAATGGGAACAGCTGAGACTCTTGGCAGGGGATCAGTCCAGTTCATGACCGCAGGATCAGGTATCAGTCATTCCGAATACAATAAAGGAACCGCACCCGCTAGATTCATCCAATCATGGATCGTTCCTCGTCAACGAGGTCTAACCCCAAAGTATGGTTCTGTACAACAATCTGGTCCAATCCCTGATGGATGGAAACACTACGGAAGTAGTACTTCGAGTGATGCAAAAACACCATTTAAAATCAATCAAGAGGTTGATATGCATACTGCAGTTCTTCGTAAACCATCAACGTTAAATCTGTCTTTAGACTCTCAATCATACGTTCTTTGTGTTGAAGGAAGTGGTTCCATAAACGGACAAGATGTCATCCAACATGATGGTCTCGAATTAGTGTCTGATCGACTTCGTATTGATCCAGGCAAAGACGGTATTCACATTCTATCATTTACTATGCCTCAGGGGTCCTCTGCGTGAAATTAGCCTAATACCATTCTCCCATAGCTTGCCTGCTTCACGCTGATACCTTTTTTTTTTTTTTTTTTTGTTGTCCTTTGTTGAATCACTATTCAGTTGGTCCGAAGTCATCAAATTGCTTTCGAGGCGAAGTGAACAAACAAACAAAAAAAAAATTGTGTGGGAAAAAAAAAAAAAAAAAAATTGAAGTGTCGCTCACACTTGAAAAGGAAAATATTTTTTTTTAACTAACTTCCTTTGTGTTATTTATGATTCTCTTTTATAAAAAAAAAACCAAAAAAAAAAAAAATAATTAAAGAGGAAGGCTCCGTAGCTCCTGGTTGCTGTCGATGTTAATTCTTGTTCTTGATTCTTAAGAACTCCTGGGTAGTGATAGAAAAAAATATATCAACCGCCGTAGGAGATCCAAACCCCTGAGTCGATGATGCAACACAGGCGAAGAGCCTTAACCACCTTTTTTTTTTTTTTTTTTCTTCTTTCCCCCTCGTGCCGATAATTACCAAAAAACTGACTACCTCTAAAGTCAGTCTTATCTGTTAGAACCAACTCTGTTTTATTTGAGCATTTTTTTTTTTAAATTTATTTCCTGTGATATCTTTATTTTTTAAAATTTTCGGTAACACTACCCCTTACAATGTTGAAACCGGAGAACAAACTATTTCAGATTAAAAAAAAGAGCCCGTTTTTTATTAATATACCCTGTACGCCTCCTATTACTGTTGGCTTCTTTTTTGATTATAAACACTTCAAATTGTGTATAAACTTTTTTTTTTTTTTTTTTTTTTCAAAATAGAAATTAAATTATGTACGCAACATGTCGAAGAACGACGTAGTCACAACAAGTGAGTTGCCTCCTGATGAAGATGCTAACTTAGAAAATTCAGATAAGCAAAATGATGTTGATGTGGTTGAGTCAGCTCTAGCTAGCGGTGAATGGCAAGCAGTCACTGATGCCGTATCAAATCGGGTATATTACCATAATATTTCAAGTGGTGTTGTTGTTTGGGATCTGGATGAAGAACTCCAACGAAAGAACAGAATGAACACTGACATTATAAAAAAAGCATTGTCATCAGGAGAGTGGAAGATGACCCACGATGAACACACTCGAGTACCATATTATTATCATAATGTTAGTGGAAGAGTTTGTTGGGAGATCACTGAAGAAGAAATATTAAAAGCGAGAGAAGGGGATCAAAAGTCTGTATCTGAACAGTCAACATCAGAAACAAAGAAACCTCCTTCATCCGCAGGAGCAGGAGATCCTGTTGAAGAACAAGAAGAAGAGGAAGAAAAAGAAGAAGAAAAAAACGAGGCCATCCCTGAGCCCACATTCAACCCTGATCTTCCTGGGTCTGAACGTGCTCAAGCAGCGCTTGATTCTGGAGAGTGGTCGTACCAACTTGATCTTCATAGGCTTCCATTTTACACAGAAACTTCGACGGGTCGAACTGTTCGCGACCTCCAATTGGAAATGTCTCAGCTCATCGCAAGAGAACAAATCGCATCGAAAATATATTTGAACGACTCGCTGCATGCTGACGTTGTATTATCTCCTGCGAGGGAAGGTGTTGAAAACGATGGTGAAAATGAAATTGACGGTCCGGATGGTTCTCAAAAACCAATTGAAAGTAAGGCGTGGTCCTCAACTGACATGAACCCTTTAGTAAAGATGGTTGAGAATGATTTCGAAAAAGACAAAATAACAGAAGGCGATGACAAAGAGAATATAAGAGTACCAAAAATATATCAACCAAACTGGGATGAACTACAAGAATCAATGAAAACTGGAAACACCTGTCCAATCATGTCGTCGAAGGCCTTTCGTGAGAGTCTTGATGGCGATAATGAGCTCTTCAATGATTTAAAACGACCTCCTTCAGTTAAAGCCCAACCCCTGAGAATCCGTTACAATGCCAGGAAGAAATGGGGAGATGTGGTCTATGCAAACAATGATGATATTATAAAGGCAAGTGAACAGGCGAAAACCAGGTCTCAAATTCATAAAAAGACTGCTGACGATGTTAAGTCGATGACTGAAGCAATCAGACACAAACTCGACTCGCTAGTACCAAATCCAAAACCTCCTTCACCTGTTGCTGTTGTTCGACCAGAGCTATTGATATACGAACCTCCAGAACAGACTATTACCGTTAGAGGATTCTATCCCCCCGAGTCATACGTACAATCGACTCAGTCTTCTGAATTGCCGCCATCTCCTCGGGTATGTCCCGTCCGATCAATTCAATTATTAAAAAGAGAAGATTGGCCTCAGCGTGAACCCCAATCACTGGTTAACTTCTTTGTGTAGTTTTCTTGGGTGTGCATAATCTTGTTTCCTTAATTGCGTTTTTTTTTTCCCGGAGAAGAAAACTATTCAGATTAAAGAGCTGTTTTATTTTATTGTGTTCGAATGTTATCTATTGTTCACTGTGCGCTCAGTATTGCTGTCTGCGATCAACAAAATATATAAAGGCTTTTTATCTGAATGGGGTTTTCTTTTCTTTTTTTTACGATGCACAAATATTGTACCCATTTTGGTGAAATATGTTTGTGGGTACCTCATGGGTCTCATAGATTTCACTTTTTGAAATTTGTTTTCTCTTTCTCTTTCTCTTTTTTTTTTTTTTGTTGTTAAAGTAATCTCCTGTATGTTGCAAAAAAAAAGCCGAGTTGATCGGCTTTTGTTTTTTTTTGTTAGAATCATACTTGTATCCCTTTGAAGGGGTACAAGTATGTAGAATATAACTTTTTCTTTATGTAGTTTAGTTTTCATTTTTAAAAAAAACACCTTGTGATTGATATTATTATTATTATTCATCAATTCTTCAGCCATGACATGACTACTTTACTTTTATATGTCGTAGCCTCATCTGTGAGTTGTTTATTTAATGATTTGACCCTACCGAGTGGTACTGTGAGTGTAGGCACTGCATGTGTTGCTGGGCAAACCGTAGCTAACGGAGGGACATGCACTCATACGGTAGCTGGATATGCATGTGTTACAACTGTTTGTGTTGGAACAACGTGGTCTGTAACAACACCCTGTGTTGGTAATGGCTGTACAGGAGGTCCAACTGTATCAGTGACGGGTGCGGATTACACATCTTGTTCTGCGATGGTATCCGGGAATTCCTGTAGTGTTGGTTGTCAAACAGGTTACAGAAGGACATCAGGTGTTATATTCAACTTGTTATGCACAGCAAATCAATACGTAGACGGCAGTGCTGTTCAATGTAATCGTCTTTGCGCGTCACTAGCAGACTTGGGAACAGCTTTTGAAGAATCTGCCTGTAATTCAATTATTGAAAACTCACAATGTTCTGTAGTATGTTCACAGGGGTACTCAAGTCCTACACCAGCTCTCTCGACAGTTCAATATTCCTGTGCTGTTGGATCTGCTGGAGGACAACCAGTTGCAGTAGCAGCTGCTACTCCAACATGCAATGCGATCTCTTGTTCATCAGGTCCTCTTGTTGCAGCACTCAATGCTGATTATAGTACTTGTATTGCACAAGTGACAGGTCAAGTCTGCAATGTTGCATGCATCGCTGGATATGAACAGTCAGTTACATCACTGGCATTCACATTAGTGTGTAATGTTGGAAATACCTTTACTGACAGTTCTAATATTCAGTGTTCAAGGACTCAGTGTACTGGAGGTCCGACAAATGCGCAAACAAACGCAGATTACAGTCTTTGTAATGTTCAGTTCACTTCTGAAACGTGTATCCCGAGGTGTAGTACAGGATACACTCCTTTGGGTGCTATTGCTGGGTTCACTTTGCTGTGTCAATTACCAGGAAGGACGTACGGTGATACCTCTGGAATCACATGTACAGCGAATAGCTGTTCATTCGGACCTTCTAACGGGAATGCCTTTGGTGACTACACAGCGTGTAATGCTCTTCAAACTGGTGGAAGTTGCCTACCAACATGTCAAACAGGATATTCAGATCAAGGTGGTGCTAGTGCTTTCGTCATTACGTGCTTTCCATCAGCCGGTTATAATGATTTAAGTTCACTTTCTTGTGTTGGAAATACTTGTTCGAATACTGGTCCTAACAGCAATGCGATAGCGAATGCTGACTATTCTCTTTGTCAAAATAAAAGATCAGGTGAGTCCTGTACTATTCGTTGTCTATCAGGATATGAGTTAACCCCGTCAACGATACCAACGACGTTTACTATGTCGTGTGATAATGGTATGGATGTATTCTTTTTTATTTATTTTTTTTTTGTACCGACATAGTGCATTCAACGAAAAAAAAAAAAAAAAAATAGGAGGAAACTACGACGACACTCGCGGGGCTGCAGGTCTTCAATGCCTTCCTCAGACGTGTACTAATGGCCCAATTAATCAAAATGTCAATGGTGTCTACACCTCTTGTAATAATCTTAGAACTGGTCAATTGTGTACTGTAGCTTGTGATACTGGATATACAAAGACCAGCGGTAATGATTTTAATTTAGTATGCGTCGGTGGACAGTACAGCGACAACAGTCAAATTGTATGCACGTCAAACGCATGTACAGGAGGAGCAACAACACCAACAGGGAATGGTGATTATGCTAGCTGTATGCTTGGAAGAACAGGTAGTAGCTGCACTCCTCGATGTGCTTCAGGCTACACAGCTTCCTACACAGGAAACAGTCTCTTACCACTAGTGTGTAGTAGTACAGGTCAGTTCACTGATTCAACAGGTCTAAGTTGTACTGGAAATAGTTGCAGCAGTGGAGCAGTAAATCCTACTACGGGAGTTGACTACTCTTCTTGTAATAGTCAGGTTTCTGGTCAAAGTTGTTCCCTGACTTGTCAAAATGGCTACACAGCTGCTGGAGGAATGGCATTCACCCTGCTGTGTAATTCTGGACAGTACACAGATCTCAGTTCGTTGGCTTGCAATGCTAACAGCTGTACGGGAGGTCCACTCACTGCGGTTGCAAATTCAGACTACTCATCGTGTAATAATCAGAATTCAGGAGAGACTTGCACACCATTATGTCTCACTGGATACACAGCTACCTACAGTGTTAATTCATTACTATCACTGAGGTGTGATGCTTCATCTAGATTTCAAGACACGACAGGATTATCTTGTACTGGTAGTATTTGTAATGTTGGAGCTACCAATCCTGGATCAGGTGTCGACTACTCATCGTGTGTGTCACAGATATCAGGTCAGTCTTGTACTCCAACTTGTACACCGGGTTATACGAAAGCTTCTGGAACTGCTTTTAACTTGATTTGTACAGCTGGTCAGTTTCAGGACACTTCAGGTACGACGTGTACAGCGAATACCTGTCAAGGAGGTCCGATAACATCAAAACAAAATGTTGATTACTCATCGTGTCTAACAGTTAGAACTGGTGAACTCTGTAGTCCAGTTTGTACCAATGGATACGTTCCAACTTCCACAGCTGTCGGAGCTGCTTTTATTGTAAATTGTAATGCTGGAGGTACATTCGTTGATGCCAGTCCTCTCACATGCCAAGGCGCAACATGCACATTAGGTCCTCAAAATACAAAAAACGGAGTAGACTACAGTCAGTGCAATAGTCTTTCTTCAGGTCAAGTCTGTACCTTTACATGTCAACAAGGATTCACTTTAAGAGATACTGGTACTGGAGTAACAACTTATGAATTACTGTGTGTATCTGAATTATATGTTGACACTGCTAGAGGTACATTATCATGTGTGGAGAATACGTGTCAGGGTGGTGCTCTTGTTTCAGACCCGAATGCTCTGGACTACAGTGCGTGTACAGGTTTATCAACTGGTGGGACATGTAATCCAACGTGTAGGTCGGGATATGCGAGAATCATTCCAACGTTCTTATTAGTTTGTGACGCAACTGGTAGATTTCCTGATACTGCGAGTGAACAGTGTCTTGGTCTCTCATGTTCTGGTAGTGCTGTGACTCCAGGTCCGTTTGTTGATTATTCTCAATGCACTTCACAAGTAAGTGGGAATCAATGTGTTGTTTCGTGTATTTCAGGATACACACCAGACCCGGCATTCCCAGGTACCGCATTCACTCTTGCTTGTCCTAACGGACGCTTCACTGATAACAGTAACATCCAATGCGTGCCTTCAACTTGCACAGCTGTTAATACAGTGCCACCACCTCCAGAGGTTGACTATACCCCATGTGTTAATATGGTGACTAATCAAATATGTACTCCTGCGTGTAGTTCTGGTTATACAGTTCTTCAAAATGCTATTCCGTTTCTTCTTCTTTGTTCTGATGTTGGGACGTTCACGGATTCATCGTCGCTGTCTTGTGTTGGTAATAGTTGTGTTGGAGGACCAAGAGGAGCAACAAACCCACAAATTGATTATTCAAGGTGTAATTTAGAAAGAACAGGTGCGGCATGTTCCCTAACATGTCAAGTTGGATACGCTGCGACTATGCCTCCATCGGATTTCGTATTAAACTGCGATTCAGTTGGATTACAATACACTGATGGTTCTGGACTTCAATGTCAAACAGCATTGTGTACAGGAGGTCCTGTCACACCTCAAACAGGAGTCGATTACTCCGATTGTTTAAACAAAAGAACGACTCAATCATGTCTTTTGTCGTGTCAGACGGGATTTGTATCTGCTGGAACCGTATCAAAACAACTCACCTGTAGTGGAACAACAAATCAATTTGACGGGGCTACTTCACTTTCTTGTGTTGGAAATATATGTTCTGGAGGAGCATTAAACCCGACCAGTAACAATGTCGATTATTCATCTTGTAATAATCAACGATCAGGTGAGGTTTGTTTTCCAGTTTGTAGGACGGGTTTCACTCCAGTCAATCAAATGAACGGAAATGAATTTCCGTTAGTTTGTGACTCCACAGGGACATACACCGATTCATCTACTGCACGGTTGCAATGTGTTGGTCAACCATGTATTAATGGTCCTACTAATCCAAATAACAATCTCGATTACTCAGATTGCAATGCCAAGAACTCAGGTGATAGCTGTACCGTTTCTTGCAGAGCTGGTTTCGTTGCAACTGGTACTGGAGCGGTAACCAGTTTTGGACTTGTTTGCAATCAGAATAGATACACCGACCAGTCATCATTGGTATGTCTAGCGACTACTTGTCTGGGAGGTCCTCTAAACCCTCAAACAAACGGAGTCTACACTACCTGCAATTCGAGGCGTTCAGGAGATGATTGCACAGTTTTATGTACGACTGGATACACAACTAGAACTTCATCTGTGTTTGTGTTACAGTGTGATCCTACTACAGGTTCTTACACTGATCCCTTGACTACTCTTACATGTGATGGCAGGTCGTGTCAATCTGGTCCTCGTTCGGGATCTGCATCAGCCAATGCAAATTTCACAGATTGCCTATCAAAAAGAACAGGAGATTCCTGCACTGTATCATGTCTTTCTGGTTATACTAGAACTTCTGGAGGTACTATTCAGGGGTTACTTTGCAACTCAACTGGTTTCGATGACTCAAGTTCAACCGTATGTACTCCTGCACAGTGTAGACAACCAACAGTGGTTGAACAGAATATTAATTACACTCCCTGCACTTCTGGGTCAGTTACAGGTGATCAGTGTTCCATAACATGTGTTGCTGGGTATTCCGTGTCAAGACAGAATAGAGCAACCTTCGTACTGGCGTGTGATCCAACTAATGGAAATTTCATTGATGAGTCTGGAACAACTTGTATTGGACAGACGTGTCAATTGGGTCCAGTCACTGCTGTTGTTGGTGCTGACTATTCTTCTTGTAATCCAATGCAGACTGGGGAGATGTGTGATCCAGTCTGCATTGCTGGATATACCAAGACTGCTGGGGTAGCATTCTCTCTTGTGTGTGATCAGAATAGATATCCTGATACTTCTAATATACAATGTAGTCCAGTTAATTGTCAGAACCCAACGAACCCATCGACTAACGCACTCTACTCAGACTGTTCAAATAGGAGGTCTGGTGAGTCTTGTACCGTCTCATGTGTTTCTGGATATGTTGTCGCTAGTGCTGGTTTACCAATGTTGGTGTTGCAATGTACACCAAATTACGTTGATAACACAAACACTGTTTGTCAACCAGCAAGATGTACAGGAGGTCCAACATCATCATCAACAAAACAAAATGTTGATTATTCTCTTTGTTCATCACAACAAACAGGATCAACATGCCAACTACAATGCTCACCTGGAGCAGTACAGACTGGAAGTAGTTCTTTACAACTTGTTTGTGATGGTAGTAATCAAATGTACGATGATACTTCAGTAATTGACTGTCAGATACCTACTGGGGAATGTCTTCGGATTGGATCGTTGTGTACAGCAGTGGGACAGAGATGTAATGATCCAGATGCAGCTATTGATAACAACTGGTCGTGTGAATGTGTTCCACCACAAGTTGGAGCACCTGTGGTAATGGGAACTGCAACATGTTTACTAAATGAATGTGTTGCTTCAAGTTGTCCAACTGGTCAAACTTGTAGTGATCCTGATCAAAGCGTATCAGGTAACTGGCAATGTGCTTGTGACTCACCCTCAACAGGAACTACAACTACTGCTTCACCTGCCACATGTATTGTTGATGAGTGTGCTTCAGGAAGTGTTGGACTGCAAACATGTACTGCTGCTGGTCAGACTTGTCAAGAAACTTCAACTGCTACCACCTCTCTTGGAGATTGGAGATGTATTTGTCCATCTCCTGCAATTGGAGAAGCACAAGCAGCAGTAGCCATGTGTTCCTTTCAAGGTGAATGTGTCAATGCTGCTATCAGTATAGTTTGTACTAGTGTTGGTCAAACATGTGTCGACACGGACCGAACAACTCAAAATAATTGGGTTTGTGAATGCGTATCACCACA
The DNA here is from genome assembly GCA_964019425.1 of Flectonema sp. DT1601. NCBI lineage: Eukaryota > Euglenozoa > Diplonemea > Diplonemida > Diplonemidae > Flectonema > Flectonema sp. DT1601. The sequence goes on from OZ025837.1 coordinate 609,268, forward strand.
AGTAGGAACTCCAGGACAACAATCCGCAAGTTCTAATTGCGCAATCCCAACAGCTGCAGTTGATGAGTGTGTTGGTAATCCGTGTTCTTCAGGTGTTGGTGCTCAGACCTGCTCTGATCCAAACCAAACGATACCAAACAACTACATATGTACCTGTACACAGCAGATAACTATAACAAATACTGGTCCTGCCAACTGCACATTCGATGAATGTACAGTCGCGGCAAATACTGTGATATGCGCACAGGCAGGTCAGGTATGTAGTGACTCAGATGAATTGACATCAGCTTCATGGGAATGTCAATGTGGTGGATCGTCTGTTGGTGTTCCAGGAGCTCAACAACCAGCACAACAATGCCAAGCAACAGATGAATGTGGTACTAATAATAATGGCGCTGTCTGTACTAATGCTCAACAGCTTTGTGTAGATCCAACTCCGACAATGAATGATTGGGAGTGTCGTTGTATTCTCACAACAGGAAGTGCTGTAATGACAGTAGCCGCATGTGGCAATACAATCGATGAATGTGTTTCAATGCCTTGTGGAGCTACTCAAAGCTGTAATGATCCGAACACTACCACAACAAGCACGTCTGACTTTATATGCTCTTGTGTTTCTCCTGCATTTGGAACCGATTCTGTCGGATCTACAGCAACCTGTACAACACCACAGGTATTACTCGATGAGTGTCTCGTGAAAGCTAATGTTTTAATTTGTTCAAATGCTGCTCAAGAGTGCTTTGATCCCAATCCATACACCGTCAACACATCAGACTGGATGTGTAGCTGTATCCAAGGGATAACTGGACAGGCTGTGGGTAGACCAGCTCAGTGTAGATATACAGGTGAATGTATCTTAAACAACGCGAATTGCCCTGCTGGTACTGCCTGCGTTGATCCGAATATCAATACAATTGGTGATTGGTCTTGTGTTAGTCAGCCTGTTGATGAGTGTGATATTCCTGAAAATTCACTTTTATGTACCTCTCAGAATCAAGTATGCTTTGATCCTGTTCCTAACACTAGTGGACTGAATGATTGGGAATGTCAGTGTGTGTTACCATTGACTGGATCTAGTAGGGTTAGTGTTGCTGTTTGTGTACAAGATGAATGTCAAACAGCGATGGTAAATCAAACGTGTGGTCAGTTTAATCAATTATGTGTTGATACGAACACTGCAATCGGATCGTTGAATGACTGGCAATGCCGATGTGCTCCACCATCAACAGGAACACCTTCAACAACATCAGCAGCTTTATGTGTCTATGATGAATGCAGTAATGCTACTATAAATATTTGTACTGCGGGTGGTCAGACATGTGTTGATCCAAATCCTGATCCTCTTTTTCTTGATGATTGGGTCTGTACCTGTCCAACTGGAAGTAATGGAAACCCAACAACAGCTTCTCTAGCTCAGTGTAACTTCAATTGCAGTATTGCAACAGTTGTTGGTTACACAGTTCAGTGTGGTGATCCTCTGTGTCAATCTCACTTATTACAAGTCTCGTGTAATTTTTCTGATGGGTTTTTCGGATCATCTCCACAAGCAGTATGCAACAGTCCAGGTGGTCAATTGCAACTATCAGGTTGTTTTGACGGATGTCAAATACCATGTCCAGATCCAGGTCAGAACTCATGCTTGACAGTTGGTAGTCCAGGCTGTCTTAACGGAGACTGTCAATACTCAAATAAATTATTTGGAACAACATGTGGAAGCGATCAAAACGGTCAATGTGACTCTTCAGGAGTCTGTATCAGTACTTCGACGTGTAATAATGGAACTATGTGTACTCCACCTATAGAAGAATGTTTAATTACCATTTGCATTGATGATGCTTGTGTTGATTTTCCAAGAGCTAACGGTACGGCTTGTAATGATAAACTAAACATCGGATTCAACTCAGTTGGTGAATGTCAGGATGGTCAATGTATCACAGTAGACAGATGTGGTAGTCAAGTCTGTACCTCTCCAGGAGAATGTCACGACAGGTCATTTTGTAATATAGACACAGGTGAGTGTACTCATGTTCCTTTTGCTGATGGTGTCACTTGCGATGATCAAAATCCACAAACGTTAAATGATATATGTAAGTCTGGTATTTGTGTTGGTGAACTCCAGTGTGGGTCAGTCAGATGTTCAGACAGAACATCAAGCTGTGTTCAGTCACAATGCCAAGGAGGTCAAACTTGCATTGAAACACCAAATCTAGCTCAAACCTGCACAGATGGTAATCCACAGACGTCAGGTGACGTTTGTACGAATTCTGGATGTGTCGGAACCGATGTGTGTAGTGGTGTCACTTGTGATAGAGTAAATCAATGTCGTGAGAATTACAGATGTAATGTCTTCACTGGATCGTGTTTCTCTGATCCGATCCCAAACTATCTCTCATGTGACGATGGTAGTGATTTAACAATAAGAGATTCATGTTATTCTGGTGTCTGTAATCTACTTTGCAATCTCAATCTAAATCCATGCACAAACACTACCTATGACCAGTGTAAAAATGTTCCTGTATGTGATGGCAGTACTGGTTCCTGTGTGGAGCAAGTTGTTCAAGATGGGACGCAGTGTGATGATCAAGACCCTGACACGGTAAACGACATGTGCACTGCAGGAATTTGCACTGGAACAAGCCGATGTGATGGTGTTGTTTGTTCTGCAGTTAACGACTGTAGAGAACCTGGAGTATGTCAAAACTCAACAGGTCAATGCACTGAAATCATAAAACCAGACACAACCCCTTGTGATGATGGAGACCCAACAACAACAAACGATCAGTGCAATGCTGGATCATGTGTTGGTATTAAAACATGTCAAAATACACAATGCGCTACACCAACCAACCCTTGTATGATATCCTCATGCACCACTACTGGGAATAGTATTTGTACTGAGATACCAGGACCTGATGGAAATGCATGCAGTGACAATAATACTTTAACATTTAACGACACATGTTATAGTGGACTCTGTGTTGGTTGTCCTGTCTGTGATGCTGTGTCTCAATGTCATGATGTTGGTATTTGTGATCAAAGTACTGGTTTCTGTTCTGAACCAGTACTACCAGATGGTATGCAATGTGATGATGGGGTTCCGTTAACACAAACTGATACTTGTAGATCAGGGACCTGTTCTGGTATTGTCACCTGTCAAAACAGACAGTGTCCTCAACTACAACCAGAAGCATTGCAGTGCAATCAACAAGATTGCTCTGGTTCTGTGTGCACTACATCTCAAAAACCTGATGGCACTCTTTGCAGTGACGGCATTCCTTCAACAGTAAACGATACTTGCATGCTTGGCGTCTGTCAAGGTATCTCACGCCAACTCTGTTCTGTGTCATTTGCTGCCTCCAGCTGCGCTGCTACTGGACAATTAGTCGTCAACGCTGCTGCCACTTTATGTGAGTTTAGCGGTTGTACAGAAGATCGTTGCTGTCTTCCAGATCCTTGCCTTGCTATAAGTGGATGTGTTGCTAGTGATCAATGTCATCAGTCGGGTATGTTATTGTTTTAATTTATTGTGATATTCTGATTTATAGTTTTGAAGACAAAGCCAAAACCAAAACAGGAACATGTCAACTCGGTAAGTGTAGTAACCCAATCGTACCTGACGGAATAAATAAAAGTTGTGATGACGGAAACCCCGACACTGTCAGTGATAAATGTATTAGTGGTGTTTGCATCGGTTCCTCGAAGTGCAATGGAATAACATGTACTCCGAGAAGCCAATGCCTCACTGCAGGTACATGTAATCCTTCAACAGGTCTTTGTGAAAATGAAACCCAACGACCAGACGGAACAACATGCGATGATGGAAGCATTACAACCAGAAATGACGTTTGCAGGACAGGAACATGTCAAGGAACCAATAAATGCACGAATGTTGTTTGTACTGCTGCATCAGAATGTCATCAACCAGGGATATGTAATCCTTCAACTGGTCTCTGTACCGTTATAGTGATGCCTGATAACACAGCATGTGGAACGACTCAGTCTCCAGAAGTGAGATGCGTGGCTGGATTGTGTAAAAATGGAACTTTTCCTGCAGACCCTTGTGGGTATCCAACACCTTACCCTGATGGTACTTCTTGTTTTGATAATGTTTTAACGACTTTAAATGATAAGTGTCAGGGTGGTGTTTGTATTGGAGAGGATAAATGTAAAAATATTATTTGCAAAGCTCCAACTCAATGTTTTGAATCTGGACAATGTGATCCAGCGACAGGCTCATGTTCATACGCCACGAAGACAACAGGAACAGCTTGTAATGACTTTGATCCGTTGACCATAAGTGATAAATGTACGAGAGGTGATTGTATTGGTATTTCAAAGTGTAGTAGTGTAACATGTGTCCCTTCTGATCAATGTCACACTGCAGGTGTCTGTAATCCAATAACAGGAGTCTGCAGCGATCCAACCGTCACGGATCAAACTGCTTGTGACGATGGAGACTTGACTACTACTTCTGATGTTTGTGTAGCAGGTACTTGTCAAGGTCAATTATCATGTCCATCAGGTACTACTGGTGTCTTATCACCGTGTTCAACAGCAACATCTCAGTGTATGATGAGTGTTTGTCTTCCTGGTAACGGAGGTTGTTCTGAAACTCAAAAACCAGATTCAACTTCTTGCAATGACTTCCTACCAACAACAACTAATGATCAATGTCAATCAGGAACATGTGTTGGAGTTGATCCATGCTCTGCGATCACATGTTCTGTACCAACTCCTGGATCACTACAAGACCAATGTCTTGATCCAGGTATTTGCGTCATCCAATCTGATGGAACTGGACTATGTTCTGATCCAGTAGCAGCACAGTCAGAAAGGTTCTGTGATGACAACGAAGGCACTACTGACGGAGATAAGTGTGTCGGTAATATTTGTGTTGGTCAACAGAAATGCCTCAGAGTAACATGTTCACCTCAATCACAATGTCATATGGCTGGTGACTGTAATCCGAGTACTGGTATATGCTCATCTTTATTAAAGAGGAATGGATCTCGTTGTGATGATGGGTTTTCCGACACGGAAAACGATGTTTGCATCTCCGGAGTTTGCAGAGGAGAAAACAGTCAAACATCGACGATGGTTAAAATAGAACTTACTACGCAGATTCCACGTCTTCAAGTTGAAAGTAGGAGGGATTCTCTTCGATCGGCACTTTTAGCTGTTTTACCTGACTCTGTTGGTTCTAATAATGATACGATCTATTCATTGACTGTATCAGAGCATCCATCAGGTGGGTCTGTCATTACAGCCATTGTAGTGGAACAGGATTCAGCTATATCAAGTCAACAAGCTTCAAGTCAATATGCTAATCTAATCCAAGCAGACATTGATAAGGGTGATTCTGGTGCATTCTCTCAAGTAGTCATTCCAATAGCCTCTCACACTACAACTCCTTTATCTCCTTTAGATGAGTGTGCTTCGGCTTTACAGATATGTTCAGCTACTCAAGTGTGTCTTGATCCGACACCTTTTTCAGAATATGCCGGTATGTGTTTTTGGTTTTATCATTGTGACTAATAATACAAATAGATAGTTAAAACAACAATAACAACAACAGGTGACTATTCATGTTCGTGTATGCCACCGTTTCAGGGTATTGCATATGGTAAACCTGCTGTGTGCGCTGCTTCAGATGGTTCAAATGGAAGAACAGATCCAGTGACGGTGTTGGTAGCACCCTCATCGATTACTGCATCACCGTTGCTTATTGATGGATACAGAAATAAATCAGCAATCGTAGCATGGGCTGCGAGAGTTGCCCAAGTGTTAAACGTCCCATCTAGTCAAGTTACAGCGCAGTTCTCTCCAGGTGATTCAGCAGGTGGATATCAGGGAGTTACGGTTTCATTTTCTGGTTCTGGAAGTGATCAAGTCCGTTCTTCATTTATTGTAGCCGCAGCGTGTTGTCCAAGTTGTGTTGTTGGTGGATCGTTTTGCACTACTCTTGGAATAAATGAACTGAAGCTTGCTGCTATTTCGTGTGAATCCCTAACGACTAACCAACTATGCGCAACAAGATCTCCGACGTGTACCTGGTCTCAGTCGTCTTGTTCTTCAGCTAGTAGTAGCAGTGATGATGATAGTACTTTATTAATCACTTTATTAATAATTGTGTTAGTGTGTGTGGCGTTGTTGGGATGTTGTTTGTGGGTTCTTTGTTGTAGAAATAACAAGAATGACGATCCTGGTTTTGATGATCATGATCTTGGAAGAGATCAACCAGACAACAAGAATGAAATGGAAGCCATCAAAGACGTATCTCAAGCTGGTAGTCCAACAACAGGTTATGTTACAATGAATGCCGGTTCTGTGTTGGGAGGGTTAGGATCAGTTGGTAACCCCGCAGGAATCAAGAGTTTTGATACGTATAAATTTTCAAACACGAACGCTTCATCCAGACCATTCCAACCCCAATTCGTCGATGCTGATGTTGATGAACTATTTCACGGGAGATCCTCTCCAGCCCCAGCACCAGTTGTGTTGCAGACAGCTCCAGTCATAGATGAAATCCCCTCAATTGCTCGTCCACTTCCACCAAAACCGACTTTTAATAGGGGTGCTCCCCTACCTGAGGATTTGCTTCCAACGGATTTAGATGCATCTCCTGGAGTAAGCTTCAGTGATCCTATAGAGATACCACCCCCGCCTATCCCTTTACGAAGTGATGCGAGTGTGAGACGGGAATCTAACCCTTTTCAGGTTTAAAGGTGGGTTTTAATTAGTTTTTTTTTTTTTTTTTTTTGTTACACCTTTGAGTTTACCGACCTATGGCTGATTATTTTTTTGATTTTTTTATAAAAAAAACTTATCAAAAAAAAAAAAAAAACTAAGTATAATTTTTTTATTTGATGGTAATATTATTATCTCAATTTTTTTTTTTGCACCTTCAGCAAGTGCAGTGTCATGTGGAGCCTTGTCCCACGATTGTTGTTTTTTTTTGTTAGTTCTTTTCTTATAGATTTCCTTGTCTGACTTCCTTGTGTCCCCTTCTCGAAGGTTTTAGTATAAAAAGCAGAGTAGATCTTAAGGAGAGTTGTACCACATTTATTTGTGAGTAGCTGGATCGTGATTTGCACTCGAAGTTCCATCACATTGTTGTTGTTGACAAATACCACTCCGAGAGGGGAGAGGTTACTCTCTCTGTTTATAAGATATAATCGAAATCCCATCTTAGGTTCCCTATTAGTGGGTGAACAATCTCAACTCCCATAGACGAATTCATTCTTGTTAAACTGATGTTTTTGTGTTTTTTTTTTTCTGTCGGAATTTGATTAAAGAAAACCAACCACATCTTAGTCATACGTTTTTATTTTTTTTTTAAATAAGTTTTTTTTTTTTTTTTTATATAAAACCACTGTGTCAGAACAAGTAGCAAACAAAGTTTTGTTTTGTTTTGCATCAAGTTATTTTTTTTGATCCGAGGTTCTCAACTGTACAAGATAGGGTCCATTTTACATTACGTAAGTAGTGGACAACTTTCTTCATCTGTATAAAATAATTACTCATCGATCCTCTATTTCATTGCTTTAGAATTTGATTTTTTTGTTTTGTTTTGTTTTGTTGTGTGAATTAAAAAAAAAAAAAAAAAAAACATATCCATAGGGGAAAATTTTCAACAGAACAAAAAAAAAAAAAATTCCCCCCATGGTTGTTGACAAACAGGAATCAAAAGAGCCTTACAAACGTTCGTTTTTGCTTGCTATTCAGGCGTTTTTCTTTTTTTTTTTTTTGATAGAAGAAAGTATTTGTTATATAAAATGGGATGTTCATGTTATTTTTTTTTAAATTCCCCCCCTCCAGCTCTAAGTCAGGTTATCAACATACGGTGAAGAGATAATAATGTAAAAAAATAGCGCAATTTTTTTTTTCTTTTCCCCCCATCATTTTCATCCTCACAGATCCCCCCCCAAATGCTAACATGGAAAGAGAAACGATAGCCTACTTTAGAGACAATGCTGTACCAGAAGCCTTTGAAAACCTCGCATCATACTTGGCTACAAACCAACCAGAAGACACATCAAACGGTATTGGAAGATGGGCATACGAAGAGAGACTGAGACAAGGAGCTCTACTACAACAACAACAGCTATCAGCTTGTAAGGTTGGTCAGCTTTTGGGTAAAGGATCATTCGCAAAGGTTTACTTAGGTCTGTTAGATAATGGTCAATACATCGCTGTTAAGGAAGTTATCTTGGCGGAGACGAATGAAGAATCTGAAACAGGCAGCATGGCAGAAGACATCGCTGGTGTTGAAGCAGAAATAAATATCATGAAAACAGTAGTTCATCCGAACATTGTACGGTGTTATGGAAGTACGTACGATCCGTCAAATAAGACTTTTAAGATATTTATGGAATATGTCTCTGGTCGTTCACTCTTGGAACTTACGAGAGGGTTCTCAGGCCTCGCACCCCCTGTAGTTCGAAACTACACTAAACAGATAACAACAGGACTCAGTGCATTACATGATTATGGAATATGTCACAGAGATATAAAACCTGAAAACATTCTGATTGAATTAACCTGGGGTTTAGTCAGACTATGTGACTTCGGATGCTCAAAACAAATGGACAGACTAAAGTCAGGAAAGGGCAACAAAGGATGTAGTACGGTAGCAGGATCACCATATTTTATGTCACCAGAAATAATATCTGACCCAGTAGGGTATGACGGAATGCAAGCTGACATCTGGTCTCTTGGTGCTACAGTTATTCAGATGCTTACTGGAACCCTTCCTTGGCCAAAGTCCGCAAGTGACATGTCAGCCATAGTGATGATTGCTGATGCGCAGGGTCCTCCAACAGAATGTCCTCCACAACTCGAAATCGGAGCAAAGTGCTACGGATTTATCGAATGTTGTTGTTCTGTTGATCCAAACAACAGACCTACTGCTGAGGAACTATTATGTCATCCTTATATTTCTTAATCACTCTATTCGTGTATTCTGTACGATAATGCTTTCAAAGGGAAGCCAAATAAAGACATCTGCCGCAAGGCTTGACAAGTCTATTTTTTTTTTTTTTTTTTTTTTTTGCTTAGTCTCCTATTGTAAGTACGTAGAATCGTTTTTTAGTGAAATGTTGATTCTTTTTTATTTATTTATTTCTCATTTCCTTTTACATAGTCTTGAGAGAAAAAGGATGCGAAAATGCAGTTCCACACAGGAATGTTTCACTGTTGCCAATGCTGTACAGGGATGTACGCAGTTCACTGTTGTGGAGAGTGTTGTAAAGGTACAGAACTAGGATGGGGAGTCCAAGTCAGATTAGAATGTACTCACCCATGTGTTAAGGGTGCTATGAGACATGATCAAACAGCTATAAAGAAACGAGCTCAGTCAAAAGGAAGAGGAACACAAGAACTAGAAGACTGGCATGGCATGCCTAAAGGAGGAGTTGGTCGATGGGGTTGCTGTGGAGGAGGATGTCTAACCTTGTCGTGTCACATTCGATCTGCTAGTGTCAGTCAGCAGAGAGATGAGATGGTCGCGACTCCTTCTCCTTCTCCACAAAATAATAACTTCAGAGGAACACCTCCTCTTCATACTCATGGGAGTTCTCCTTCTACGCCATCAATGTCACCATCGCCACAATTACATACTTTAAGAAACCAACAATCAATTTATAATGTTGTTGATATGAGTATCGTTGGTCTTCCTGATTCAAGTTCGAATCCGGCTACGACACCTTCTCGAGCGACGCTTCCAGCAGTTCCGGTATCATCACCTGTTCCGAATATAACTGATTCTGTGTTGTCGATATCTCTTTGTGAGGAATGTTGCTTAGAACCGGGAGTTGTTTGGTGTTGTAGTTGTGAAGCGTTGTTTTGTAAAATTGATTTTGAAACTGCTCATCGAACAAAAATTGGAAAACGACATTTTTCAGTACCGATATCTTACCAACCATCACGTTGTCTTGAACATCTGGATCAATACGCAATCTTATACTGTATTGACTGCAAGACTGACATCTGTAGGATGTGTTGCTGTGGACCCCTTCAAGGAAGACACACCAACCATGAAGTAGTCAACCTCGGAGTTGCAGAACACGCTGCTAAAGAACTTATCAAGTCAAAGATTGAAGTCATCAGATCATCATACAGAGACTTAACCGAAACACATTCTGCTACGATAAAAAAAAAACAAGAAATCAGGGGAAGTGTTGAAGACGTGAAACAAGAAGTCAGCAGATTTTTTAACAGCGCTGCTGCGACAGCGTTACGAGCCATAGAAAAGAGAAAGACTGAACTATTATCGGAAATTGACAGACTTACAGTACCGACAGTGGCATCAGTAATGACAAGAGAAGTTGGTTTATACCGAGGGATTAAGAGTTGTCAAGAAACGTGTGTTGCAATTGATGCAGCCTTGACAACTAACAAAGTACTCCAAATGAGGGATAATCTGCTAGGATCGATTGACACTTCGTTAGCAGCAATTCAGCCATTGTCGTTTACTGATGACAGCGTCTCAGAATTGAAAGTATTTCTAAAAACACCTGAAATCGATCTTTCTACTTCGTTAGAGAACATAATACAGTCATACGGTGAAGTTAATTGTGAAGGAATAGTGAATACTGTTCCGTTGGAGACTAATCAGTCGAAACTTCGTTCAATTCTTGTTGAGGATGAGTATTCTGAGAGGTCAGTGATTGGTAAAGCGATAGCTTCATTTAACGACCTCGCATCGGTTGTTGCTTCTCCTGCTTCTCCTGAAATTGTAAGAGAAACACCGTCAGCACAGTCAACACCAACAGCAAAATCTGTTCCGATTGTCGCTTCTCCTGAAATTATTAAAGAAACACTGTCAACACCAACAACTAAACCTAACCCACTTGTAGAATCGATTCAGAAAGATGCCGACACAACTCTCGATAATGAAAATATTCTAAACTGGTGTGAGCTCTGCGAACTCGAAACAACACCTGGGAGATGTGAGTACTGCGATTCTCTTTGCATTAAGAACCCTGATGAGAATTAAAATTTTCATCCAACACTTGTCTGTTGACATTTTGTTGATAAATAAGATAAAATAGAAAACCAGTTTTCTTTTTCTTTTTTTTTTTTTAGATGAAAAATATTTTTTTTTCTGTGAAAAGTAGTTTGACTCACACATTTCAAAAAAAAAAAAAAAAAAACCGACAAAATTAGAATTATTTCAGAAAACAATTTTTTTTTTTTTTTTTTTCCCCATTCCAAGTCTTGTCTTATTCATTACAACTTCCAAACAGCATCACTTTATATTAAAAAAAAAAAAAAAAAAAAAAAATTATTAAAAGACAATAATGAAGGCAGTCAGTCGTGGTGTTGCCCTTTCGATGTTAAGTACTCTTAATTGCGATGTCTCCCGACCAATTAGCGATTGGAGATTAAATCTTTTACGGAATGACAGCGAGAGGGAGATAATATTCGAACATTATACGAAATTAAAGGCTCAGGATTTACAATTTGCAAAGGAGTTTGATGTCGTTGAGCAAAAACGAAAAGAAGAATTGGAACGCGTTCTCTCAGTCAAACTTTTTGACGAGTCACAATACGATTCTAAGATTCTTGCACGTGCGGAGGAAATCAAATCACTGGAAGAGGAGTTGAAATTCGTTGAATCGAAAAAAATAATTTTTAAACCGAAAATTATTACTCCGAAGAAACGAAGAATAACAAAAAAAATGGCAGCAATGTACGAAGAATCACATTCGATAGAAATTCAAAGGGCTCAACTGGAATCAAGAAGCAAAGAGAGAGAACTTGAGAATCATCTCAACGACGATAAAATGAATAAAAGAACTGAGCTATCGAAATCGAAAAAAATAACAGAAGATATTCTCAAATTAGTATCAGAAAGTGCAGTAGAACTGGCGAACATTAGGGCAATCAGTGCGAGGTACCTAACTCAAAAAGAAGCAGACAAAGTCAGACGAATAGAGGAAGAACAGGATTCAGAAATGGCACACTATCGGGCTATCGAATCTCATACTGAAGAGCACCTTTCGAAGTTACGTGTGATCACTGCGGAGTCCCCTGGTTGGCAACTTCGAACCCATCAGTTACTAAATACAGGAATCCTAACCTTGACGTGTATCATAACAGCATTCATCCTTCCTGGTCTATACGCTCTGATTGATAAATTATTGAGATGCCACGGCGTAGCTCAAAATATTCAAATTCAGATGAGAGAACACGCATCTTCGTCATGGTCTTCAGTAGTACGAGGTGTCCAACAAGTGTGTCTTTATATATAAGCGGTTGGTTGCAGATACAGCTGGTCATAACCTAACAAAGAAAAGACTTGTGTGTGTGTGTGATGCTAAAAAAGAGGATCACTACTATCCGGCATGACACAATCTCTTGTTATCCTCTGGTGAGGTCTTTTGAGTTTTTCATTTTTTTGTTTTGTTTTTTTTGTTTTGTTGTTGTACTGCGTGAGTTAAAATTTTTTTTGTCAGTCAGAGTTTTCGTAAGTGAGCAGCATGCTGTAAAAATGGGGAAAAGAAAAAAATCTTGAAGATTTTTTTTTTTTCCCCTCCCTCTCGCACACTGATTTTTCTGCTGAAAAAACTCACGATGTTTTTCTTACTCAAATATTGCAATTAACACAGTCACTGGTGAAAACAACGGTCAGCGTCTTGATACCGTTATCTTGTTTAGTACCACTGGCCTGTTTTTTTTTTTTTTTTTCCATTCTCCCCCCTTACTTTAATGAAGCTTAATCTTCTGTCATTTCTTTTTTCAGTTCAACCTTATTGCTTATTTTTAGTATTATAAAGTTTTATTGCTGTTTTCTACCATTGTCAAAAACTATCAACAACAACAACCCTTTGCCGTTCTTTTTTCTTATAATGTTCCGTAGTTACGTGAGCCTGTATCCGAAAAAAAAAAAAAAAAAAAATCGAATTTCTCAAAAAAAATTCTGTTAACAACGAGTTGAAAAAAAAAAAAAAAAAAAAAAAAATTTTTTTTTTTACTGTTTTTTTTAATAGTTAATTCTAACCAGTTGATTAACGTGATGAAGTTTTTAATACCACCCACTCTCTCTGATGGGATGGTTGGCAATCGGTATATGACTGGTTTTCATGGTGACTGGGAAGGTGAATCTGTCTTCATAATGGGGTGTCTGATGAAGGAAATAAGAAATGAGTTTCTACCAGTTGACGTATCAGTTGTGGGAGTTGTTTCGGATGAATTTCATAATAGAAAAGAAGGAGATGAGATGATGGAAAAAATAAAATCTCAATCGGAAGAGAATGAATTGGGACACATTCACCTTCTACGTTCGCAAAAAAATAACAATTTTTCGGTAATATCAAAAACCATAACTGAAGTTGTTGTTGTTCAGTGCAGTATTATTCAAAAAATATATCAAAATTATGAAACTGTCAGGGGACGATTACCTCTGTCTTGCAATACACCTTTAATAGAAGTGTTATCATCCACATCATCATCCATAGCAGAATCGCTATCTATTTCTACATCGGATCCTTGTCGTTCAAGTATCTCAAGTTCGATTCCGAGTCATTCGGTTTCCGCGATTTTCAGAAACAATTACGTCAATAATACAATAAGTATAAAAAATCGATTACTAAACGTGAACAACTTATTATGTAAAATTGAAAAAGCAGTTTGCATGACGGTGCACTGGCCGGTGTTGTCAGAGGAGTATTTACCAATCTCAAACCATCAAGTATTCTCACACCCTATACTGTGTTGTGATAGGAGTGAAGATGCTCTCCTTGAATTACATGCGATATTCGACTTGCCAAGAATACCAATTTTTCAACGGAGACAACGATTGGGAATTACCACAGAAAACACACACAATCTGTTGGAAACTATTCACAATAAGATAAAGCCACTCTTGAATTCTATTTGTGTTAAAGGAAAGTACTTCTATTATCATTACCGATGTGATACCATGAAGGATGACGGATGGGGATGTGCCTACAGAAGTCTTCAAACTATAATCTCATGGTGTCTACTAAATGGTTATCCTTGCTGTTTGTGTAGCGTTCCATCTATTTTGACTCTTCAAGAACTGCTGTTTAAAATTGATACGTCGAAGAGGTCTTCATCGTTTGTTGGATCGACTGAATGGATCGGTTCTTCAGAAATATTTCTAACTCTTTCTCATTTATTTAATTTTGATTGTTTGGTTAGGCGTATTGATTCTGGTGATGCGTTGACCGATTCAGAAATTGTTTTAATTATTTATGAACACTTTCGTCTCAACGGAACACCAATCATGATAGGTGGAAACCAATATGCCCATACAATACTGGGAGTTACTTCCCTTGATGATGACATAGTTAAGTACCTTATACTAGACCCTCACTATTCAGCAAACACTTCAAAGGTCGATACCATAATCAGAGATGGTTGGTGTCAATGGAAAAGACCTTCAAAAATATTTAAACCAGATAGCTGGTACAATATATGCATGCCTCAGATTCCAGATTTCATCTAAACGTCAACAACTATCTTTGTTGGATTGCTACGTCTGGTAGCCGTTTTGCTTGTTATAATTTTTTGTATTCGGTGTTTGTCAGTAATTTACTTCTTCTTCACTTCCTCAACAGATCAACTCCTTTGAGAGATCTCAAATAAGAAAGTCAAAAATGACGAAAGGAGACAGCAGCTCGAGGAGCAGCAGCAGCAGCAGCAACAAGTCAGATGGGAATGAGAAGGACATGAAGAGACCAGAGACTGAAGAGATTCGTTTCTACCCATTTGGAAACCACGGGTTTGTGACCTACGAGGAATTCTTAGAACTCCCAAGAGGTCAGGACATCAATGAAGAAGACGCTCAGGACGAGGGAAGCATCGATGACGAACGTCTTCGAGTGTACAGAACGTTCCAGACTAAGGAAGAACACGACAAGGCCAACCGTTGGAATCTGCAAGAGATGCCGAACACGGAGGTTCCGTTCAAACTGTTGACGACGTTGGGGAAAATCGAATGGGTGGTGTCGGCATTTGTGAAGTTCTGTGCGATCTGGGGAGTTCTGTACCTCTTCATCATTGCGTTGGGAGTGATGGGAGAGGCGTTCAAAGTTCTGGGAGGAAAGTCTTCTGGAAAGACCTTCCGTGAGAGTGAGCTTCTGTCCAACCCGTTGGCCGGTCTCTCGATCGGTATCCTCGCGACGGTTCTGATGCAGTCGTCTTCGACGACGACCTCGATCGTGATTTCGATGGCTGCTTCGAACTTGGTGACGGTGAAGAACGCGGCGTACTTGGTGATGGGAGCGAACATCGGTACCTCGGTGACCAACACGATCGTTTCGATTGCGCACTTGAACAGCCCGGAACAGTACCGCAGGGCCTTCACTTCTGCTGTGTTCCACGACATGTTCAACTGGTTGACTGTGGCGATGTTCCTTCCCCTGGAGGCATCTTCTGGGTTCTTGGTTGAGTTGGCTGGAGCAGCTGTGGACAGCATGAACCTCGGAGACAAGCAACAGAAGACTGAATTCATCAAGAAGATCACGAAGCCTGCTTCTGGACGTGTGGTGTCTGTGGACAAGAAACTGATTGAGAAGATCGCGCAGGCGAAGACCAGCGAGGAGGTGACGAGACTGGAGAAGATGTCGATCATCAAGAAGAAGTCTGGATTCGTTCTCCGTGACACCCCGCAGTCTGATGACGAGGCCGGTCTGTTGTTGTTGTTCGTTTCGATCACCATGCTTTGCGCGTGTCTGCTGCTCCTGGTGAAGCTGCTCCAATCTGTGTTGAAGGGAAAGGTGGCAGTGTACACGAGAAAGGTGCTGAACCTCGACTTCCAGAACAAGTACCTGAAGATGTTCGGTGGATTGGACAGTTACATCCTCCTCCTCGTGGGAACTGGAGTGACGATCTTGGTGCAGTCGAGTTCGGTTTTCACGTCGACGCTGACCCCGTTGGTTGGTATCGGATTGATTCACATTGAGAAGGTTGTGGCGTTGACTCACGGAGCAAACATCGGTACGACAGTGACGGGAGTGATCTCGGCGCTCTCGGGAGACAACGTGGACACCGGGATGAGGGTGGCACTGGAGCACGTGTTCTTCAACTGCCTCGGAACAGTGATCTGGTTCGTGATCTGGCCTCTGCGTCCGGTTCCCCTCGCGGCTGCGAAGTTCCTCGGAGAGACTGCGGCGAACTTGAGATGGTTCCCTCTTGCGTACATCATCGCTGGGTTCGTTGTGTTGCCGACGGTGATCGTGGGTCTTTCGATTCCGGGATGGGAGGTGTTGGTGGCCGTCGGGATTCCGGTGTTCCTGGGAGTGCTGTTCCTTGCTGGATGGTTGTGGGTGAGGAGAAACAGAGCGGACCTTCTTTCCCGTGGAGGATGCCTGCGATCGGAGATGTCGCCTTGCGGATGTGCTTACCCGAACTGGATGCAGGTGTGGGGAGGGGAGCGTAACCAGGACACTGTGAACATGGAAGAGCTGAGGAAGAAGGAAGCGTTGGCGGAGGCGGAACAAGTTGCCGAGTGGCCGACTTCGCCGATGGCGTGGGGTATGGCGTTGTTGGCGTTCCTCGGATTGCTGTTGGCGATTCCAACTGCCCAGTGGAGACGTATCCGTTACGCGACGGAGGGTCGTGGAAGAAAGGAGTACGGATTCGGTCTTTGGGAGGTTTGCACTGACGACTTCAAGGAGGACGTGGCGTGGGCGACGAGGCCGCCACTGTGCGACCAGGCGCAGGTGAACGAGTGTGCGAAGGATTTGGGACGCAGTTGCAAGACCACCGGCTGGGCATCGGAGTTCCAACCTACCAGCTTGGAGGACGAGATGTACAAGAGTGCTTGGCAGACTTGCTCGAAGCTCGGATGCCGTGTGTGGGATTGGCTGCAGCACTGCCCTGAGATGTCTGAATGCAGTGCGAACAAGGAGTTCCACACCAACCGTTGCGCTGCTGTGGTGTACGACTACAAGTTCTTCAACCACAACCAAATGGATGCGAAGGGTGTCGTTTACACTTACCCTGGGGAGACTTCGACGGTGCCACCTCCTCTGGAGAGCACGCCGGCTCACTCGAACGTGTTCCTCTCGGGAACCTCCAGCAGCTACAAGGTGTCGACCTTCCCTGTGGCCCCGAAGACCCTGAACGAGCTGAACTCTGTGAACGCGCCGACGGGACTGACTGCTTCCTGCACCGACTGTACCGAGACCTGTGGTTCGTCTACTGATCGCAAGGTTTGCACCGATGCCCCGGCGTTCACTGGACTTGCGTACGACAGCTGTTCGGGAGAATTGCTTGCGGTGAGCGGACGGGGTCCAACTTTGGGATGCACGGACGGAAGCGCGTTCGTGTTCCAGGGATTCTCACCTTCGATGTCGAAGATGTCTCTGACGAAGGCGAGGAACTCCAATTCTCACTTGGCTGAGATCGGATCGACTGTTCCGTTGAAGCGCACCAACACCGTGGGAACGATCAGCTACGCGAACGGACTTCCGAGCACGAACAGTTGGGGTACGCTGTACGATGCTCCGTCTGCCACGGCTGCTTCGACTTGCACGGGAACTGTTGCCGCTGACACGCAGGGTCTCGACCTCGGAGACGTTCACGTTATCAGGTACAAGCAGGGCACGACTTCGGGTATCTACGTTGGTTCTGATCAATACGGAGCGAAGATCGTGTTCTGGGACGACAACGGTGAGATTCTGGCGACCTACGTGGCGGCAACCGGAGCGAACGTCGCCAACACGATTGAGATCCTTCCTTCGGAGTTCGGATCCCGCGACAGAACGAGTGGACGAGTGACGATGGCGATCAACTCTGCCAAGTCGAAGATGGTAGTTTGTTCACAGGTTGCGATGAGCAGCATTGCGTACCTCCGCAACAGTCCTGTTGTCAGGTGTGCGGTGTTGGACATCAGCAACTACAGGACTCCGGTATTGTCGAGTGTGAAGCTCATCTTGCAGAACGAAGCATCTGCTGAGTACAGTACGAGTGTCAGGGGAGTTGCTTCCACCCAGTCTGAAGTTGAGTTGGTTTCCGCCCAGTGGCTCTCTGGTGACAAGGTTCTGTTCTTGGAACAGGGAAAGGTATGTGTAGTTTTATTTTCCCCCCTTTTTTTATGGTTACAATAATTATTTTGCACCAGTTTTTTTTGTTTATGTTAATGTTTGTGTTACAATAGCGTTGAAGATTAAAATAAATAAAACTATATTTGAAAACTTAAAAATTAAACAGTTTGCCAACAAGAAGCTTGGAGGAGGAATGTACGTGGCTGACTTCAGTACCGGAAATGACATCAAGTCGTTGACTACCAACACTCTGGTAAACATTGAAGGAGCTGCTGTGAGAGCGAAGGCTTCGGTCACCAACCCGTCAACGGCTGTGGAATCGGACTACGAAGCCAACCCGTTGGCTTACCAAGTGCTCGCGAACGCCAATGCCAGACCGGTTGACGTGGAAAAGCTGATGGACCTGAACGAGATCCAGGAGAGCTCGAGAGTGAAGATGTCGTCGTCACCGATGGGTGCGATGTTGGTGCCGAACGAGCACAACGTCGTTCTCGCTGAAGACAACAAGTTCGGAGCTACTGGAAGCGGATACTCGAACGTTCACGTGATCAACTTGAAGAATGAGTTGAAGTTGACGCAAGCGAGCTGCTCGACCTCACCACCATCGGCACCTGACGCAAGCAGAATTGTGAAGGGAACTGAGAGGTGTCGTGACATCGGAGACGTGTGTCCTGAGGGAGACCTTTCTGGGGACTTCAGAGCCGTTGCCGGGTGTGCTGTGACCGCATGCGTTCTTCTGTTCATTGGTTTGGCGGCACTGATCGCGTACACTTGTAGCAAGAAGGCTGCCCTCGCCATCTACGTGACCACCGGTTGCTTCTCCGTGAGCTGGATTCTGCTGCTCGTTGTGTGGGTCAGAATCGACACCCTGGAAGAGAGCACCTACACCTGCATGTTCCAAGATGAAGCTCTGAGAGGTGGCCTCGTGTTGATTACGGGAAAGCTCGGGTACATGACCATGGAGAGTTACTCTTGGGCATTCTCAATATTCTCGTGGGGAATGATGACTATTTCCCTGGCAGCTGTGTTGCACCACGTCATCAGCAAGGCTTGCTGCCCTGACCCTCTCGCCGAGAAGAAGAAGGACCTCGAGGACGGCGAGTGCAGTGCGGACAGCAGCAGCAATGCTCCTGACCAGACTGACGACAAGTAAACTTGACGAGTCTAAACTTTATACCAAATTATAAAATAAGTTTTTCCTCTCCTGCGTGATTTCTTTATTCTTTCCCACCCACAATTGCACACGTGCATGAGGATCAGACGGATTAATTCAAATTCCCTCCCATCATATTACCCATTTCTGTTGTAGACAATCGACTGAGTTAAGGGATCCTCACTTCCCGTGTTTTCCCTTACTCGGTATCATCGTTTTCACCTCCTCTTCTTTCGTTTTCCAATGACGGAGACCATAGAATAGCACGAAATACTATATTATTTATCATCGTCGCTTACTATGTCTCTGCGGATTATTGTTTTCATTTTTTTTTGCTTAAAAAAATACAACACATCAGCCTTTTCTATTTTTGTTATTAAAAAAAAAATGTATTTAATTTTACGACTACAGTCGGAGGAGGAGCTCTTTTTTCTTCCTGACAAGCCAATAGTAAATTAATATTTTGATACCTCCCTTCTTCCTGTTTATGGTCGTTCCTTCTGATCGTTTTCATTGTTTTCGGTGTACTCTCTCACTCGAGTTTGTCGTCGTCGTCCAACACCCCGGATCTGATTGGGGAGTTGGATGAGATGAACATACTTTGTGAGAGTTGCTTCTGATTGAATGGAAATAATATCTTATGTTGACAACCTAAACTAATGAATTCATGAACACATTTTATTGTGAGTCAGTTATTGTTGATGGTTGCCTTGATTTCTTAATTCTTAATTCTTCAACAGAATTCGGTTCTAATGAGCAGCAACAGTAACAGCAACATTGGCAGCAGTAGTGGCAGATCGAGTAATTCAATATTGTCGTACTTATCATCATTTACTTCTTCTTCACTTCCTCAACAGATCAACTCCTTTGAGAGATCTCAAATAAGAAAGTCAAAAATGACGAAAGGAGACAGCAGCTCGAGGAGCAGCAGCAGCAGCAGCAGCAACAAGTCAGATGGGAATGAGAAGGACATGAAGAGACCAGAGACTGAAGAGATTCGTTTCTACCCATTTGGAAACCACGGGTTTGTGACCTACGAGGAATTCTTAGAACTCCCAAGAGGTCAGGACATCAATGAAGAAGACGCTCAGGACGAGGGAAGCATCGATGACGAACGTCTTCGAGTGTACAGAACGTTCCAGACTAAGGAAGAACACGACAAGGCCAACCGTTGGAATCTGCAAGAGATGCCGAACACGGAGGTTCCGTTCAAACTGTTGACGACGTTGGGGAAAATCGAATGGGTGGTGTCGGCATTTGTGAAGTTCTGTGCGATCTGGGGAGTTCTGTACCTCTTCATCATTGCGTTGGGAGTGATGGGAGAGGCGTTCAAAGTTCTGGGAGGAAAGTCTTCTGGAAAGACCTTCCGTGAGAGTGAGCTTCTGTCCAACCCGTTGGCCGGTCTCTCGATCGGTATCCTCGCGACGGTTCTGATGCAGTCGTCTTCGACGACGACCTCGATCGTGATTTCGATGGCTGCTTCGAACTTGGTGACGGTGAAGAACGCGGCGTACTTGGTGATGGGAGCGAACATCGGTACCTCGGTGACCAACACGATCGTTTCGATTGCGCACTTGAACAGCCCGGAACAGTACCGCAGGGCCTTCACTTCTGCTGTGTTCCACGACATGTTCAACTGGTTGACTGTGGCGATGTTCCTTCCCCTGGAGGCATCTTCTGGGTTCTTGGTTGAGTTGGCTGGAGCAGCTGTGGACAGCATGAACCTCGGAGACAAGCAACAGAAGACTGAATTCATCAAGAAGATCACGAAGCCTGCTTCTGGACGTGTGGTGTCTGTGGACAAGAAACTGATTGAGAAGATCGCGCAGGCGAAGACCAGCGAGGAGGTGACGAGACTGGAGAAGATGTCGATCATCAAGAAGAAGTCTGGATTCGTTCTCCGTGACACCCCGCAGTCTGATGACGAGGCCGGTCTGTTGTTGTTGTTCGTTTCGATCACCATGCTTTGCGCGTGTCTGCTGCTCCTGGTGAAGCTGCTCCAATCTGTGTTGAAGGGAAAGGTGGCAGTGTACACGAGAAAGGTGCTGAACCTCGACTTCCAGAACAAGTACCTGAAGATGTTCGGTGGATTGGACAGTTACATCCTCCTCCTCGTGGGAACTGGAGTGACGATCTTGGTGCAGTCGAGTTCGGTTTTCACGTCGACACTGACCCCGTTGGTTGGTATCGGATTGATTCACATTGAGAAGGTTGTGGCGTTGACTCACGGAGCAAACATCGGTACGACGGTGACGGGAGTGATCTCGGCGCTCTCGGGAGACAACGTGGACACCGGGATGAGGGTGGCACTGGAGCACGTGTTCTTCAACTGCCTCGGAACAGTGATCTGGTTCGTGATCTGGCCTCTGCGTCCGGTTCCCCTCGCGGCTGCGAAGTTCCTCGGAGAGACTGCGGCGAACTTGAGATGGTTCCCTCTTGCGTACATCATCGCTGGGTTCGTTGTGTTGCCGACGGTGATCGTGGGTCTTTCGATTCCGGGATGGGAGGTGTTGGTGGCCGTCGGGATTCCGGTGTTCCTGGGAGTGCTGTTCCTTGCTGGATGGTTGTGGGTGAGGAGAAACAGAGCGGACCTTCTTTCCCGTGGAGGATGCCTGCGATCGGAGATGTCGCCTTGCGGATGTGCTTACCCGAACTGGATGCAGGTGTGGGGAGGGGAGCGTAACCAGGACACTGTGAACATGGAAGAGCTGAGGAAGAAGGAAGCGTTGGCGGAGGCGGAACAAGTTGCCGAGTGGCCGACTTCGCCGATGGCGTGGGGTATGGCGTTGTTGGCGTTCCTCGGATTGCTGTTGGCGATTCCAACTGCCCAGTGGAGACGTATCCGTTACGCGACGGAGGGTCGTGGAAGAAAGGAGTACGGATTCGGTCTTTGGGAGGTTTGCACTGACGACTTCAAGGAGGACGTGGCGTGGGCGACGAGGCCGCCACTGTGCGACCAGGCGCAGGTGAACGAGTGTGCGAAGGATTTGGGACGCAGTTGCAAGACCACCGGCTGGGCATCGGAGTTCCAACCTACCAGCTTGGAGGACGAGATGTACAAGAGTGCTTGGCAGACTTGCTCGAAGCTCGGATGCCGTGTGTGGGATTGGCTGCAGCACTGCCCTGAGATGTCTGAATGCAGTGCGAACAAGGAGTTCCACACCAACCGTTGCGCTGCTGTGGTGTACGACTACAAGTTCTTCAACCACAACCAAATGGATGCGAAGGGTGTCGTTTACACTTACCCTGGGGAGACTTCGACGGTGCCACCTCCTCTGGAGAGCACGCCGGCTCACTCGAACGTGTTCCTCTCGGGAACCTCCAGCAGCTACAAGGTGTCGACCTTCCCTGTGGCCCCGAAGACCCTGAACGAGTTGAACTCTGTGAACGCGCCGACGGGACTGACTGCTTCCTGCACCGACTGTACCGAGACCTGTGGTTCGTCTACTGATCGCAAGGTTTGCACCGATGCCCCGGCGTTCACTGGACTTGCGTACGACAGCTGTTCGGGAGAATTGCTTGCGGTGAGCGGACGGGGTCCAACTTTGGGATGCACGGACGGAAGCGCGTTCGTGTTCCAGGGATTCTCACCTTCGATGTCGAAGATGTCTCTGACGAAGGCGAGGAACTCCAATTCTCACTTGGCTGAGATCGGATCGACTGTTCCGTTGAAGCGCACCAACACCGTGGGAACGATCAGCTACGCGAACGGACTTCCGAGCACGAACAGTTGGGGTACGCTGTACGATGCTCCGTCTGCCACGGCTGCTTCGACTTGCACGGGAACTGTTGCCGCTGACACGCAGGGTCTCGACCTCGGAGACGTTCACGTTATCAGGTACAAGCAGGGCACGACTTCGGGTATCTACGTTGGTTCTGATCAATACGGAGCGAAGATCGTGTTCTGGGACGACAACGGTGAGATTCTGGCGACCTACGTGGCGGCAACCGGAGCGAACGTCGCCAACACGATTGAGATCCTTCCTTCGGAGTTCGGATCCCGCGACAGAACGAGTGGACGAGTGACGATGGCGATCAACTCTGCCAAGTCGAAGATGGTAGTTTGTTCACAGGTTGCGATGAGCAGCATTGCGTACCTCCGCAACAGTCCTGTTGTCAGGTGTGCGGTGTTGGACATCAGCAACTACAGGACTCCGGTATTGTCGAGTGTGAAGCTCATCTTGCAGAACGAAGCATCTGCTGAGTACAGTACGAGTGTCAGGGGAGTTGCTTCCACCCAGTCTGAAGTTGAGTTGGTTTCCGCCCAGTGGCTCTCTGGTGACAAGGTTCTGTTCTTGGAACAGGGAAAGGTATGTGTAGTTTTATTTTCCCCCCTTTTTTTATGGTTACAATAATTATTTTGCACCAGTTTTTTTTGTTTATGTTAATGTTTGTGTTACAATAGCGTTGAAGATTAAAATAAATAATACTATATTTGAAAAATTAAAAATTAAACAGTTTGCCAACAAGAAGCTTGGAGGAGGAATGTACGTGGCTGACTTCAGTACCGGAAATGACATCAAGTCGTTGACTACCAACACTCTGGTAAACATTGAAGGAGCTGCTGTGAGAGCGAAGGCTTCGGTCACCAACCCGTCAACGGCTGTGGAATCGGACTACGAAGCCAACCCGTTGGCTTACCAAGTGCTCGCGAACGCCAATGCCAGACCGGTTGACGTGGAAAAGCTGATGGACCTGAACGAGATCCAGGAGAGCTCGAGAGTGAAGATGTCGTCGTCACCGATGGGTGCGATGTTGGTGCCGAACGAGCACAACGTCGTTCTCGCTGAAGACAACAAGTTCGGAGCTACTGGAAGCGGATACTCGAACGTTCACGTGATCAACTTGAAGAATGAGTTGAAGTTGACGCAAGCGAGCTGCTCGACCTCACCACCATCGGCACCTGACGCAAGCAGAATTGTGAAGGGAACTGAGAGGTGTCGTGACATCGGAGACGTGTGTCCTGAGGGAGACCTTTCTGGGGACTTCAGAGCCGTTGCCGGGTGTGCTGTGACCGCATGCGTTCTTCTGTTCATTGGTTTGGCGGCACTGATCGCGTACACTTGTAGCAAGAAGGCTGCCCTCGCCATCTACGTGACCACCGGTTGCTTCTCCGTGAGCTGGATTCTGCTGCTCGTTGTGTGGGTCAGAATCGACACCCTGGAAGAGAGCACCTACACCTGCATGTTCCAAGATGAAGCTCTGAGAGGTGGCCTCGTGTTGATTACGGGAAAGCTCGGGTACATGACCATGGAGAGTTACTCTTGGGCATTCTCAATATTCTCGTGGGGAATGATGACTATTTCCCTGGCAGCTGTGTTGCACCACGTCATCAGCAAGGCTTGCTGCCCTGACCCTCTCGCCGAGAAGAAGAAGGACCTCGAGGACGGCGAGTGCAGTGCGGACAGCAGCAGCAATGCTCCTGACCAGACTGACGACAAGTAAACTTGACGAGTCTAAACTTTATACCAAATTATAAAATAAGTTTTTCCTCTCCTGCGTGATTTCTTTATTCTTTCCCACCCACAATTGCACACGTGCATGAGGATCAGACGGATTAATTCAAATTCCCTCCCATCATATTACCCATTTCTGTTGTAGACAATCGACTGAGTTAAGGGATCCTCACTTCCCGTGTTTTCCCTTACTCGGTATCATCGTTTTCACCTCCTCTTCTTTCGTTTTCCAATGACGGAGACCATAGAATAGCACGAAATACTATATTATTTATCATCGTCGCTTACTATGTCTCTGCGGATTATTGTTTTCATTTTTTTTTGCTTAAAAAAATACAACACATCAGCCTTTTCTATTTTTGTTATTAAAAAAAAAATGTATTTAATTTTACGACTACAGTCGGAGGAGGAGCTCTTTTTTCTTCCTGACAAGCCAATAGTAAATTAATATTTTGATACCTCCCTTCTTCCTGTTTATGGTCGTTCCTTCTGATCGTTTTCATTGTTTTCGGTGTACTCTCTCACTCGAGTTTGTCGTCGTCGTCCAACACCCCGGATCTGATTGGGGAGTTGGATGAGATGAACATACTTTGTGAGAGTTGCTTCTGATTGAATGGAAATAATATCTTATGTTGACAACCTAAACTAATGAATTCATGAACACATTTTATTGTGAGTCAGTTATTGTTGATGGTTGCCTTGATTTCTTAATTCTTAATTCTTCAACAGAATTCGGTTCTAATGAGCAGCAACAGTAACAGCAACATTGGCAGCAGTAGTGGCAGATCGAGTAATTCAATATTGTCGTACTTATCATCATTTACTTCTTCTTCACTTCCTCAACAGATCAACTCCTTTGAGAGATCTCAAATAAGAAAGTCAAAAATGACGAAAGGAGACAGCAGCTCGAGGAGCAGCAGCAGCAGCAGCAGCAACAAGTCAGATGGGAATGAGAAGGACATGAAGAGACCAGAGACTGAAGAGATTCGTTTCTACCCATTTGGAAACCACGGGTTTGTGACCTACGAGGAATTCTTAGAACTCCCAAGAGGTCAGGACATCAATGAAGAAGACGCTCAGGACGAGGGAAGCATCGATGACGAACGTCTTCGAGTGTACAGAACGTTCCAGACTAAGGAAGAACACGACAAGGCCAACCGTTGGAATCTGCAAGAGATGCCGAACACGGAGGTTCCGTTCAAACTGTTGACGACGTTGGGGAAAATCGAATGGGTGGTGTCGGCATTTGTGAAGTTCTGTGCGATCTGGGGAGTTCTGTACCTCTTCATCATTGCGTTGGGAGTGATGGGAGAGGCGTTCAAAGTTCTGGGAGGAAAGTCTTCTGGAAAGACCTTCCGTGAGAGTGAGCTTCTGTCCAACCCGTTGGCCGGTCTCTCGATCGGTATCCTCGCGACGGTTCTGATGCAGTCGTCTTCGACGACGACCTCGATCGTGATTTCGATGGCTGCTTCGAACTTGGTGACGGTGAAGAACGCGGCGTACTTGGTGATGGGAGCGAACATCGGTACCTCGGTGACCAACACGATCGTTTCGATTGCGCACTTGAACAGCCCGGAACAGTACCGCAGGGCCTTCACTTCTGCTGTGTTCCACGACATGTTCAACTGGTTGACTGTGGCGATGTTCCTTCCCCTGGAGGCATCTTCTGGGTTCTTGGTTGAGTTGGCTGGAGCAGCTGTGGACAGCATGAACCTCGGAGACAAGCAACAGAAGACTGAATTCATCAAGAAGATCACGAAGCCTGCTTCTGGACGTGTGGTGTCTGTGGACAAGAAACTGATTGAGAAGATCGCGCAGGCGAAGACCAGCGAGGAGGTGACGAGACTGGAGAAGATGTCGATCATCAAGAAGAAGTCTGGATTCGTTCTCCGTGACACCCCGCAGTCTGATGACGAGGCCGGTCTGTTGTTGTTGTTCGTTTCGATCACCATGCTTTGCGCGTGTCTGCTGCTCCTGGTGAAGCTGCTCCAATCTGTGTTGAAGGGAAAGGTGGCAGTGTACACGAGAAAGGTGCTGAACCTCGACTTCCAG
The DNA here is from genome assembly GCA_964019425.1 of Flectonema sp. DT1601. Taxonomy (NCBI): domain Eukaryota; phylum Euglenozoa; class Diplonemea; order Diplonemida; family Diplonemidae; genus Flectonema; species Flectonema sp. DT1601. The sequence goes on from OZ025837.1 coordinate 635,946, forward strand.
AACAAGTACCTGAAGATGTTCGGTGGATTGGACAGTTACATCCTCCTCCTCGTGGGAACTGGAGTGACGATCTTGGTGCAGTCGAGTTCGGTTTTCACGTCGACACTGACCCCGTTGGTTGGTATCGGATTGATTCACATTGAGAAGGTTGTGGCGTTGACTCACGGAGCAAACATCGGTACGACGGTGACGGGAGTGATCTCGGCGCTCTCGGGAGACAACGTGGACACCGGGATGAGGGTGGCACTGGAGCACGTGTTCTTCAACTGCCTCGGAACAGTGATCTGGTTCGTGATCTGGCCTCTGCGTCCGGTTCCCCTCGCGGCTGCGAAGTTCCTCGGAGAGACTGCGGCGAACTTGAGATGGTTCCCTCTTGCGTACATCATCGCTGGGTTCGTTGTGTTGCCGACGGTGATCGTGGGTCTTTCGATTCCGGGATGGGAGGTGTTGGTGGCCGTCGGGATTCCGGTGTTCCTGGGAGTGCTGTTCCTTGCTGGATGGTTGTGGGTGAGGAGAAACAGAGCGGACCTTCTTTCCCGTGGAGGATGCCTGCGATCGGAGATGTCGCCTTGCGGATGTGCTTACCCGAACTGGATGCAGGTGTGGGGAGGGGAGCGTAACCAGGACACTGTGAACATGGAAGAGCTGAGGAAGAAGGAAGCGTTGGCGGAGGCGGAACAAGTTGCCGAGTGGCCGACTTCGCCGATGGCGTGGGGTATGGCGTTGTTGGCGTTCCTCGGATTGCTGTTGGCGATTCCAACTGCCCAGTGGAGACGTATCCGTTACGCGACGGAGGGTCGTGGAAGAAAGGAGTACGGATTCGGTCTTTGGGAGGTTTGCACTGACGACTTCAAGGAGGACGTGGCGTGGGCGACGAGGCCGCCACTGTGCGACCAGGCGCAGGTGAACGAGTGTGCGAAGGATTTGGGACGCAGTTGCAAGACCACCGGCTGGGCATCGGAGTTCCAACCTACCAGCTTGGAGGACGAGATGTACAAGAGTGCTTGGCAGACTTGCTCGAAGCTCGGATGCCGTGTGTGGGATTGGCTGCAGCACTGCCCTGAGATGTCTGAATGCAGTGCGAACAAGGAGTTCCACACCAACCGTTGCGCTGCTGTGGTGTACGACTACAAGTTCTTCAACCACAACCAAATGGATGCGAAGGGTGTCGTTTACACTTACCCTGGGGAGACTTCGACGGTGCCACCTCCTCTGGAGAGCACGCCGGCTCACTCGAACGTGTTCCTCTCGGGAACCTCCAGCAGCTACAAGGTGTCGACCTTCCCTGTGGCCCCGAAGACCCTGAACGAGTTGAACTCTGTGAACGCGCCGACGGGACTGACTGCTTCCTGCACCGACTGTACCGAGACCTGTGGTTCGTCTACTGATCGCAAGGTTTGCACCGATGCCCCGGCGTTCACTGGACTTGCGTACGACAGCTGTTCGGGAGAATTGCTTGCGGTGAGCGGACGGGGTCCAACTTTGGGATGCACGGACGGAAGCGCGTTCGTGTTCCAGGGATTCTCACCTTCGATGTCGAAGATGTCTCTGACGAAGGCGAGGAACTCCAATTCTCACTTGGCTGAGATCGGATCGACTGTTCCGTTGAAGCGCACCAACACCGTGGGAACGATCAGCTACGCGAACGGACTTCCGAGCACGAACAGTTGGGGTACGCTGTACGATGCTCCGTCTGCCACGGCTGCTTCGACTTGCACGGGAACTGTTGCCGCTGACACGCAGGGTCTCGACCTCGGAGACGTTCACGTTATCAGGTACAAGCAGGGCACGACTTCGGGTATCTACGTTGGTTCTGATCAATACGGAGCGAAGATCGTGTTCTGGGACGACAACGGTGAGATTCTGGCGACCTACGTGGCGGCAACCGGAGCGAACGTCGCCAACACGATTGAGATCCTTCCTTCGGAGTTCGGATCCCGCGACAGAACGAGTGGACGAGTGACGATGGCGATCAACTCTGCCAAGTCGAAGATGGTAGTTTGTTCACAGGTTGCGATGAGCAGCATTGCGTACCTCCGCAACAGTCCTGTTGTCAGGTGTGCGGTGTTGGACATCAGCAACTACAGGACTCCGGTATTGTCGAGTGTGAAGCTCATCTTGCAGAACGAAGCATCTGCTGAGTACAGTACGAGTGTCAGGGGAGTTGCTTCCACCCAGTCTGAAGTTGAGTTGGTTTCCGCCCAGTGGCTCTCTGGTGACAAGGTTCTGTTCTTGGAACAGGGAAAGGTATGTGTAGTTTTATTTTTTCCCCCTTTTTTTATGGTTACAATAATTATTTTGCACCAGTTTTTTTTGTTTATGTTAATGTTTGTGTTACAATAGCGTTGAAGATTAAAATAAATAATACTATATTTGAAAAATTAAAAATTAAACAGTTTGCCAACAAGAAGCTTGGAGGAGGAATGTACGTGGCTGACTTCAGTACCGGAAATGACATCAAGTCGTTGACTACCAACACTCTGGTAAACATTGAAGGAGCTGCTGTGAGAGCGAAGGCTTCGGTCACCAACCCGTCAACGGCTGTGGAATCGGACTACGAAGCCAACCCGTTGGCTTACCAAGTGCTCGCGAACGCCAATGCCAGACCGGTTGACGTGGAAAAGCTGATGGACCTGAACGAGATCCAGGAGAGCTCGAGAGTGAAGATGTCGTCGTCACCGATGGGTGCGATGTTGGTGCCGAACGAGCACAACGTCGTTCTCGCTGAAGACAACAAGTTCGGAGCTACTGGAAGCGGATACTCGAACGTTCACGTGATCAACTTGAAGAATGAGTTGAAGTTGACGCAAGCGAGCTGCTCGACCTCACCACCATCGGCACCTGACGCAAGCAGAATTGTGAAGGGAACTGAGAGGTGTCGTGACATCGGAGACGTGTGTCCTGAGGGAGACCTTTCTGGGGACTTCAGAGCCGTTGCCGGGTGTGCTGTGACCGCATGCGTTCTTCTGTTCATTGGTTTGGCGGCACTGATCGCGTACACTTGTAGCAAGAAGGCTGCCCTCGCCATCTACGTGACCACCGGTTGCTTCTCCGTGAGCTGGATTCTGCTGCTCGTTGTGTGGGTCAGAATCGACACCCTGGAAGAGAGCACCTACACCTGCATGTTCCAAGATGAAGCTCTGAGAGGTGGCCTCGTGTTGATTACGGGAAAGCTCGGGTACATGACCATGGAGAGTTACTCTTGGGCATTCTCAATATTCTCGTGGGGAATGATGACTATTTCCCTGGCAGCTGTGTTGCACCACGTCATCAGCAAGGCTTGCTGCCCTGACCCTCTCGCCGAGAAGAAGAAGGACCTCGAGGACGGCGAGTGCAGTGCGGACAGCAGCAGCAATGCTCCTGACCAGACTGACGACAAGTAAACTTGACGAGTCTAAACTTTATACCAAATTATAAAATAAGTTTTTCCTCTCCTGCGTGATTTCTTTATTCTTTCCCACCCACAATTGCACACGTGCATGAGGATCAGACGGATTAATTCAAATTCCCTCCCATCATATTACCCATTTCTGTTGTAGACAATCGACTGAGTTAAGGGATCCTCACTTCCCGTGTTTTCCCTTACTCGGTATCATCGTTTTCACCTCCTCTTCTTTCGTTTTCCAATGACGGAGACCATAGAATAGCACGAAATACTATATTATTTATCATCGTCGCTTACTATGTCTCTGCGGATTATTGTTTTCATTTTTTTTTGCTTAAAAAAATACAACACATCAGCCTTTTCTATTTTTGTTATTAAAAAAAAAATGTATTTAATTTTACGACTACAGTCGGAGGAGGAGCTCTTTTTTCTTCCTGACAAGCCAATAGTAAATTAATATTTTGATACCTCCCTTCTTCCTGTTTATGGTCGTTCCTTCTGATCGTTTTCATTGTTTTCGGTGTACTCTCTCACTCGAGTTTGTCGTCGTCGTCCAAACACCCCGGATCTGATTGGGGAGTTGGATGAGATGAACATACTTTGTGAGAGTTGCTTCTGATTGAATGGAAATAATATCTTATGTTGACAACCTAAACTAATGAATTTATGAAAAAGTTGTTTTCAGTTTATTATTATTGATTAAATCTATCTCTCAAAACTACAGAACGAAACAAAATTATGTTGAAATTTGCAGTCCCTGCTGCGATCCTCGCAGTGTCAAGTGGGATCCCAATCCCAACTGATGCACAACTTGAATGGTACAGAGATGAGGTTACAGCAATCGGACATTTCAATATGGGAACCTTTCAGGCATGTGGTATTGGTGGAGTTCGTGTTGAAGGAAGAGGTCCACTTCTGGATGGAATAACTGTCCCGCCAGCAGAGACATTTGCGCCAACAAACGTGAACGCGACTCAATGGATTGAAGCTCTTTCTAGCTTTGGAGTAAAGCACGCAGTGTTGGTTGTGTCTCACGGATGTGGTTTTAATACTTTCCCTTCTGATACATCATTCCCAGAGTTCAACTTCACCTGGAGCTACTCAGTTAAGAACTCACCATGGATGGGTGGAAAGGGTGACATTGCTCGTTTGTTTGTTGATGCTTGCAAGAAGTATGGAATCAAGCCTGGATTCTACCACGGTCTTGAGAACAACGCTTTCTTGAACGTTCGTAACGGAAAGGTGCAGCCAAACCCACAACCAGGACAGGCGAAGCTTACCCAAGAGCAGTACGTGCAAGTGGTTACTCAGAACTTGCGTCAGCTGTGGACTAACTACGGACAGCTCGCTGAGGTTTGGTTCGACGGTGGTATGCCAACGGAAACTGTGCAACCGCTGTTGGAGTTGTTGAACGAATTGCAGCCAAACACTGTTTCCTTCCAAGGACCTGGTAGGAATGTCGCCCGTTGGTGTGGAACTGAATCGGGTCACCCTCAGTACCCAGTTTGGTCAACTGCCGACAGCTCTGGCAATCCTGGACAGGGATCTCCTGACGGAAAGGTATTCGTTCCTGCAGAAGTGGACACTTGCTTTCAAACAACAAAGTCGGCGAGTAAAGTTGATGCTCCAGTCGGAGGATGCTGGTTTTACGATGCTCAAGACGTTCCAAAGAGTGTTGCTGAACTCGCTTCCATCTACGCCGACTCTGTTGGAAACAACGCAAACCTCCTCCTTGACTGGACCCCTCGCCCAGACGGTACTCTTAGACCTGATCACATTCAGAGATACACTGAGTTTGGTCAATTCTTAAAGTGTTATGAGACTTCTAAGAAGACTGTCGGTCCATTTTATGGAACTTCTCAAGTAGTTGACCTGACTGGTATCGATGCCGAGAGAGTAGCAATTTCAGAAGACCTGATGAACGGTCAGCTGATCAGAAAGTTCGACCTCTTCTTGGACGGTGAGAAGTTCAGCAACGGATCTTCAGTTGGTCACAAGAGGATTGTAATGTTCCCAAATGTCACCAGTCACAAGTCATTCAGCATCAACATCACTGAGAGTGTCAGTACTCCAACTGTGACTCTTTCTTTCTACCATTGCATGAGATTCCCATCTGGTTCTGGATGTGGAATCCAAGAGGGATACGCGTACAAAGTGCTTTCACGTAACTTGATTCGCAACATCACTAACTTGTCTGTAAGTGACTGTTGCAAGGCCTGCAGAGCTGATTCATCTTGTTCAGTGTTTGTTGATTCTCCACAGAAGGTTTGCAGTCTTCTCTTCGCTACTTCAGGTGGTGAAGCAGAGGCTGGTGCCACTTCTGGTACACCATTGAGAGAATAGGATTCTGATTTGATTACTTTCTAACTGTTTTAGTGTTGTTGTGATTCCATTCTGTTTTTGTAAATATTTATTTTGATTGATGACTTTCACATTAGGATTCCAAAAACAGAAACATTATATCAAATAATTGTTTATGATTTACATGAGTGGACGAGCTCGTTGATTTGCAACACTCGAAAAGGGGAAACGAAAAAAAATAAAAAAACATAAAAACTGTGCGTCTTTTATTCAACTCCCGATCCCTACTACTATATATTGCTGATTCTTTCGGGAACAATTTTTTTTTTTTTTTTTTTTTTATTCTCTTCCTCGTTTCTTTTTTTTTTTCTTTTTTGGCTTGCAACTAAGGAAGATTACATCATAATAAGTATTTGTGTTGAGTACTTCTTCTTGACGATGGCAAACAACTATCTCAGCAATGGATGCGAAATATTTTTTATTTTATTTTTTGCACCGACGAATTCGGGGAAGGTGAAATAAAAAAATATTCGTATGCATTGCGCCACAAAGAAACAACCGAGTCTTCTGTAGTGACTCGCATGGTTGATTATTTATTTATTTTTATTGTTTGTAGCTTCCGGAAGACAAAATAAATCTTTGGCATTTGTGTCAGTGATTTTGTGTACTTCTGAGTCCCGTTCACACATTTTTTCAAAAAAGTATTCGCGTTGACCTTAATTTATTTATCTTTAGTTCATAAATACGTTCAAATATTTCAGCTACTCAATTTTTCAAAAAAAAAAAAAAAAGAGGAAAAAAATATTTGTACTTCCCTTTCCGTACGTGACTACGTGATTACCTGTCCTCTGGAGTAGAATAATCTGGAACGAGATCCTTTGATGGGTTTCACCAACCAGTACAATGTCTCACACAGGATCTCCCGTAGTCTACACAAACCAACGTCCAAAGTGCCAACTCGCGGTGGTGCTTTTTAATTTATTTTTCGTATCTCTTTTTGACCTTTCTGATTCTGTTTGTCGAAGTGATAACAAATACAAACAAAAGGTTAATTATTCATTGTTTGTGTGTACTTTATTTTGATATATTCAGCACTCTCACTTAACAGGAAACTTACATCAATATGCAATGTGACTTCTATCCCATCTACAATGTGAGAATAATAATAGGGTTTTGTGAAATAATATTTTATACAACTTCCCCAGAACTTAATCGCAACAAGAAATATGTTGAAATTTGCAGTCCCTGCTGCGATCCTCGCAGTGTCAAGTGGGATCCCAATCCCAACTGATGCACAACTTGAATGGTACAGAGATGAGGTTACAGCAATCGGACATTTCAATATGGGAACCTTTCAGGCATGTGGTATTGGTGGAGTTCGTGTTGAAGGAAGAGGTCCGCTTCTGGATGGAATAACTGTCCCGCCAGCAGAGACATTTGCGCCAACAAACGTGAACGCGACTCAATGGATTGAAGCTCTTTCTAGCTTTGGAGTAAAGCACGCAGTGTTGGTTGTGTCTCACGGATGTGGTTTTAATACTTTCCCTTCTGATACATCATTCCCAGAGTTCAACTTCACCTGGAGCTACTCAGTTAAGAACTCACCATGGATGGGTGGAAAGGGTGACATTGCTCGTTTGTTTGTTGATGCTTGCAAGAAGTATGGAATCAAGCCTGGATTCTATCACGGTCTTGAGAACAACGCTTTCCTGAACGTTCGTAACGGAAAGGTGCAGCCAAACCCACAACCAGGACAGGCGAAGCTTACCCAAGAGCAGTACGTGCAGGTGGTTACCCAGAACTTGCGTCAGCTGTGGACTAACTACGGACAGCTCGCTGAGGTTTGGTTCGACGGTGGTATGCCAACGGAAACTGTGCAACCACTGTTGGCATTGTTGAACGAATTGCAGCCAAACACTGTTTCCTTCCAAGGACCTGGTAGGAATGTTGTTCGTTGGTGTGGAACTGAATCGGGTCACCCTCAGTACCCAGTTTGGTCAACTGCCGACAGCTCTGGCAGTCCTGGACAGGGATCTCCTGACGGAAAGGTATTCGTTCCTGCAGAAGTGGACACTTGCTTTCAAACAACAAAGTCGGGGAGTAAGGTTGATGCCCCAATGGGAGGATGCTGGTTTTACAACGCCCCAGACGTTCCAAAGAGTGTCGCTGAACTCGCTTCCATCTACGCCGACTCTGTTGGAAACAACGCAAACCTCCTCCTTGACTGGACCCCTCGCCCAGACGGTACTCTTAGACCTGATCACATTCAGAGATACACTGAGTTTGGTCAATTCTTAAAGTGTTATGAGACTTCTAAGAAGACTGTCGGTCCATTTTATGGAACTTCTCAAGTAGTTGACCTGACTGGTATCGATGCCGAGAGAGTAGCAATTTCAGAAGACCTGATGAACGGTCAGCTGATCAGAAAGTTCGACCTCTTCTTGGACGGTGAGAAGTTCAGCAACGGATCTTCAGTTGGTCACAAGAGGATTGTAATGTTCCCAAATGTCACCAGTCACAAGTCATTCAGCATCAACATCACTGAGAGTGTCAGTACTCCAACTGTGACTCTTTCTTTCTACCATTGCATGAGATTCCCATCTGGTTCTGGATGTGGAATCCAAGAGGGATACGCGTACAAAGTGCTTTCACGTAACTTGATTCGCAACATCACTAACTTGTCTGTGAGTGACTGTTGCAAGGCCTGCAGAGCTGATTCATCTTGTTCAGTGTTTGTTGATTCTCCACAGAAGGTTTGCAGTCTTCTCTTCGCTACTTCAGGTGGTGGAGCAGAGGCTGGTGCCACTTCTGGTACACCATTGAGAGAATAGGATTCTGATTTGATTACTTTCTAACTGTTTTAGTGTTGTTGTGATTCCATTCTGTTTTTGTAAATATTTATTTTGATTGATGACTTTCACATTAGGATTCCAAAAACAGAAACATTATATCAAATAATTGTTTATGATTTACATGAGTGGACTGATAGTTCCAAGTTACGAAGAACTACAGCTGATCAACAACACTCGAAAAGGGGGAAACAAAAAAAAAAAAACGTAAAACCGTGCGTCTTTTATTCAACTCTCATACGTAACACTGATTATTTAAAAAAAATAACTTTTTGTTCTCTTCGTTTTTTTTTTTTGTTTCTTGGCTCTGTTTTTGGCTTGCAGCTAAGAAGGAATACATCTCCATAAGAAAACGATGTTTTAATTGGTATTTGTGTTGAGTACTTCTTCTTGACGATGGCAAACTACCATCGCCGCAATACGAAACTATTCGGAATAAGAGCTGTTTTATTTATTATGTTCGAATGTTATCTATTTCCCTGTTCCCAACAATGTTTGCTCGAGGAAGCCCGTAAAGGGGGGATGCTATGGCAACAATGGGGAATAGGAAAAGAAAAAACGAAGAATCACCCCTGTCTTCTATAACGACTAACGTGGTTGATTTCGGAATGATTTTTTTTATTTATTTATTTTTATTGTTTGTAGCTACTAGCTTTGGTGTCAGTGATTTTGAGTATTTTCCGAATCTCTTTACACATTTTTTTCAAAAAAAAAAAAAAAAAATCATTCATAAGTTCCGCCCATTTCACAAGGAAGTATTAACTTAGATACTATACAGATATTTATTACTTCATAAATACGTTCACACATTTCAGTCCCCTCCTTTTTTTTTTTTTTTCCAAAAAAAGGAAAAAAAAAAAAAAAAAAAAAAAAATTCCCTCTTTTCATACGTGACTACGTGATTGCCTGTCCTCTGGAGTAGAATAATCTGGAACGAGATCCTTTGATGGGTTTCACCAACCAGTACAATGTCTCACACAGGATCTCCCGTAGTCTACACAAACCAACGTCCAAAGTGCCAACTCGCGGTGGTGCTTTTTAATTTATTTCCGTATCTCTTTTTGACCTTTCTGATCTTTTGTATATTGTGTTGTGTTATTTTTAATCATATTTGCCCCCCCCACAAGAACACATACCTACACTAACATTACCTTTAGTCACTGTATCTCAGAACTAATGTTAAATTATCGTTATGTTATTTATGATACAAAACATTTGTATTTTACGTACAAACTCGAACAGTACCCCCCCACAAGAACACAATATAATTACATATAAGATTATTCCTCCCAACGAGTTTGTTTGATTTACAGTAGTTTCAACCTTTTGGAGTTTTATAATTTTATACAACTTCCCCAGAACTTAATCGCAACAAGAAATATGTTGAAATTTGCAGTCCCTGCTGCGATCCTCGCAGTGTCAAGTGGGATCCCAATCCCAACTGATGCACAACTTGAATGGTACAGAGATGAGGTTACAGCAATCGGACATTTCAATATGGGAACCTTTCAGGCATGTGGTATTGGTGGAGTTCATGTTGAAGGAAGAGGTCCACTTCTGGATGGAATGGCCATCCCCCCAGCAGACACATTTGCTCCAACAAACGTGAACGCGACTCAATGGATTGAAGCTCTTTCTAGCTTTGGAGTAAAGCACGCAGTGTTGGTTGTGTCTCACGGATGTGGTTTTAATACTTTCCCTTCTGATACATCATTCCCAGAGTTCAACTTCACCTGGAGCTACTCAGTTAAGAACTCACCATGGATGGGTGGAAAGGGTGACATTGCTCGTTTGTTTGTTGATGCTTGCAAGAAGTATGGAATCAAGCCTGGATTCTACCACGGTATTGAGAACAACGCTTTCTTGAACGTTCATAACGGAAAGGTGCAGCCAAACCCACAACCAGGACAGGCGAAGCTTACCCAAGAGCAGTACGTGCAGGTGGTTACCCAGAACTTGCGTCAGCTGTGGACTAACTACGGACAGCTCGCTGAGGTTTGGTTCGACGGTGGTATGCCAACGGAAACTGTTCAACCGCTGTTGGCACTGTTAAACGAATTGCAGCCAAACACCGTAGCCTTCCAAGGACCTGGTAAGAACATCGCCCGTTGGTGTGGAACTGAATCGGGTCACCCTCAGTACCCAGTTTGGTCAACTGCTGACAGCTCTGGCAATTCTGGACAGGGATCTCCTGACGGAAAGGTATTCGTTCCTGCAGAAGTGGACACTTGCTTTCAAACACCAAAGGTCGGGAGCAAGGTTGATGCTCCATACGGAGGATGCTGGTTTTACAACGCCCCAGACGTTCCAAAGAGTGTTGCTGAGCTCGCTTCCATCTACGCCGACTCTGTTGGAAACAACGCAAACCTCCTCCTTGACTGGACCCCTCGCCCAGACGGTACTCTTAGACCTGATCACATTCAGAGATACACTGAGTTTGGTCAATTCTTAAAGTGTTATGAGACTTCTAAGAAGACTGTCGGTCCATTTTATGGAACTTCTCAAGTAGTTGACCTGACTGGTATCGATGCCGAGAGAGTAGCAATTTCAGAAGACTTGATGAACGGTCAGCTGATCAGAAAGTTCGACCTCTTCTTGGACGGTGAGAAGTTCAGCAGCGGATCTTCAGTTGGTCACAAGAGGATTGTAATGTTCCCAAATGTCAGCAGTCACAAGTCATTCAGCATCAACGTCACTGGGAGTGTCAGCACTCCAACTGTGACTCTTTCTTTCTACCATTGCATGAGATTCCCATCTGGTTCTGGATGTGGAATCCAAGAGGGATACGCGTTCAAGGTGCTTCCAAACAACCTGATTCGTAACATCACTAACTTGTCTGTGAGTAACTGTTGCAAGGCCTGCAGAGCTGATACTGCTTGTTCAGAGTTCGTTAACTCTCCACAGAAGGTTTGCAGTCTTCTCTCTGCTACTTCAGGTGGTGGAGCAGAGGCTGGTGCCACTTCTGGTACACCATTGAGAGAATAGGATTCTGATCCTGATTGATATTTTGTGTTTTTTATTTTCCAACTATTTTAGTGTTGTTGTGATTCCATTCTGTTTTTGTAAATATTTTATTTGATGTCTTTAAAATTAGGACCCCAAAACAGAAGCATTATATCAAATAATTGTTTATGATTTACATGAGTGGACGAACTCGTAGGTTTGCAACACTTGAAAAGGAAAAAGAAAAAGAAAAAAAAAAAAAAAAAAAAAAAAGCATAGAACTGTGCGTCTTTTATTCAATTCTCTACCTTACTACTATATATAGTTATACTGATTTATTCAAGAAAGAAATTTTTGTTCGTTTTTTTTTTTTTTTTTTTTTTTTAGCTTGCATTTTAAAGAAGAGTAAAATCTCCACAAGAAAACGATGTTTTAATTGGTATTTGTGTTGAGTACTTCTTCTTGACGATGGCAAACAACCATCGCCGCAATGCAAAGCAGATATTTTTATTTTATTTTGCACCGACGAAGTCATATTCATTTTTATTTTCCCTTTGCCCTGCCTGCGATCAGCACAATATACAGGCTTTCATGTAAATATCAATCAGAAAAGCAATCGGGAGAAATAATTTTCATACGAACCTGAACATACTTTATCATGTTTATTTGAGGAAGTAAAAAAAGGGGATGTTATGGCAACAATAGGGAATGGAAAAAGAATGAAAAAAAAAAAAAAAAAAAGCAAAGAGACACCCGGGTCTTCTATAATGACTCGGTTATTAACCTCAGAATGACCTTTTTTTCTTTTTTTTTTTTCCCCCAGAAAAAAAAAAAAAAAAAAAAAAATCGTTAATGATTTTGAGCCACATCTGAATCCCAAAAAAATAAACTTTGACCAGTACTTGATATTTATTTTGATTAACATAGGCAAGGTGGCGCTCAACTATATAGCTTCCAGTGGCATTATTTATTTATTTGCAGTCATTTACTACGCTGCCACTAACAACGAGGGATTTGAATTTGATAGTCTAGTATCAATCTATTCCGAATATATTAAAAAAAAAAAAAAAAAAAAAAATCGACTTCCCTTTTTTCCGTGCGTGACTGCGTGATTGCCTGTCCTCTGGAGTAGAATAATCTGAAACGAGATCCTTTGATGGGCTTCACAACCCGGTACGATGTCTCACACAGGATCTCCCGCAGTCCGCACAACCAACGTTTAAAGTTCCACCCCGGTGGTGCTTTTTAATTTATTTTTCATATCTCTTTTTGACCTTTCTGATTCTGTTTGTCGAAGTGCCAACAAATACAAAGGTTAATTATTCATTGTTTGTGTGTACTTTATTTGATATATTCAGCACTCTCACTTAACAGGAAACTTACATCAATATGCAACATGACTTCTATCCTATCTACAATGTGAGAATAATAATAGGGTTTTATGAAAAAAAAAAAAAAAAAAAAAACATTATTGTTTTTTCAGATTTCAGAAAGAAGAAAAACAACAACAAAAATGTCTACAGAGGAAGAAAACTCTGACTTCCCGCGTAATGATACTTCTTTTAGTGATTATTTTCCATCATTGAAAAGTTTAGACGCTTTGATTAGTGAATTTGATGAAACAGCAAAGGAAGTACAAACTGAACTCGAAGAGTTAAAAGCTGCTGATGAAGAAGAAGGAGACGATGCCGAGTATTGGGGATTACTTTATCAAAGTTTATCTTTTGATGAAGCTGATGAGGATTCTGTCGACAGCAACGATCTCGGTATTGACAAAGTATTGGCAAAAAAAGAAACTCGCGACACGGTCTACTACCAAGTCAAATGGAGAGAACACCGTGAAATTACCTGGGAACGTGCTGAGGACATTATGGGAGCAAGGTCGTTGCTCACTCAGTTCGATTCTTATTTAAAGAAGAATGCTAGGGCCAGACACCGCAGGCATCGAATCATTCCTGGAGGACTATCCCGAAAAGAAAAAAGACTTCGCAGAATAGAAGCAGAAAAATTCAAAGAACAAGAATCACGACAGATATTAGACTCTTCAAAGTCACTCAGCAATGATCAACAGCAACAGAAAACAACTACTTCACCAGCACCTGTTTATAAATCTTCCAAAACAGCAGCACCTCCTGCTGCTGTTAGAAAGCCAAATCCGACGGCAGCAAAGCCACCAGTCCTCAAAGATTATTCTCCTAATAAAATCACGGAGATCATTTCTCGTCTTGACGCAGAGTCACTTAAGTGTGAAAAAAATTGCGCAGACATGTCTCACAAACCAAACGTCTGGTCAAAAACAGACACAGACGAACTAATTAACGTTTACAATGAAATAATGACTACCTTTACACAAGATAAATACCTTGATATGTATGGTTGTCATGGTGGTGATGAAAATTTAGTTTCTTTAAAACCCGGAGATTCAGTGCCATCCTACTTCGCAAACACGGGATCAGAATCCATCTGGAGAAGGAAAATGTTGTCGATTGCCGGTCTCAGAAACCTGGTTATCTACGGAAGAGAGGTTTACAGTGAAATGAAAAAACATCGGTTTTTGGGTGATCCGGAAGTTTTTGGACCAAATGAGGGAATGAATAAAATGCGTACCTACACTGGGAATGTTGTAGACCTCGATACGACTGTTTTAAGATGTAGTGATAGGCTAACGTTGAATGCTATTAATGACTGGAACAGACATCATAAGACTCAAGTTTGGAATAGTACGGCGGAGTTTGGAGCATCTCAACAAGCCCAGGACATTGCGAAGACAGCTGCGCAAACTTTGATTGAAAAGTTTGTATCGGACTTTAAGTTGTCGGAGTCTCAGCAGAAATCTCGTCGAGTCCGTCTGTCAGACATTGCTAACACAATACCTGTTGCAACTCATAACACTGATAGAGGAAAACATCCAGTCTGGCACTATACCAACTGTGGGGTTGACTCCTTCCACGCAAACGTTCCATCCATTGACGACGTTCACGGTGCCCTTCTCAGAGCTCCATTACACTGTCTTTCAGGTTGGATGAATGCAAAGCGTACAGGAGACTTATCTGGATTCTTTGAAGATTGCGTTGCGGATTCGTGTTTTAACATGAAATGGAAAGCTATTGAGGAATATATTCAAAAACATGACAAACAGGGTACGATTAATCAACTTTTAGATCAAGTTCAGGCTGATAATCAACAAGAGTTCAATAAAATAATGGACACGGATGATGAATCCTACACAAATGAAAAAGCAGCAATGCTCAAACACTGCGAAGGAAAGAGTGGTCGTGACAAGGATGGTAAAACACGTCAGATCACAGCTGAAGATATCAAAAAATGGATCGAAGACCCTTCTCAGCCTATTTAAACACTAACTTGAAATTATCCCTCTGTTTTCTTGGCCTTTTGACCTTGTAATTGCGCGTTCCTTGTTTCTGACGCTGTGAAGATGAATGGCTGCTACTAATTAGCTGATCGAGAGTATCGAAACACACAAGCCACTGCTATTTAAGAAAAAAAAAAAAAAAAAAAAAACCCCTCCACACGTTGCCCACTCCAGTGTTTTTTCTTGGATATTTTTTATTTTACATTTTTTAAATATTTTTACCTTGTGACTCCGACATTACAACTCCTTCCTAACCCAAAGTTGTATGGTCAATACTCCCCGCCAATACACGGCATGGAAATGAATCGAATTCACAACTCAGTAATAATTTGCTACCCAGTCATTATAAATAATTCAACAGTAGTTACACAATACATGGGACACAGTAAGAGTAAAGAAGCCTACTGGACTAGCTCTATTGGAACTGATTTAAAATGTTACCAATCAAGGCATAAGTCGGGGAGTATCTGTCCAAATGATGTGATGGAAGGAACGATGGTAAATTGTAAAGTGTTGTCATGTCCAAAACGAGGATACACAATACGAAACAATCCAACTACTAGTAAGTGTACGTTAGATTCAGGGAAACAGACTGACATGTGTGAAGGTTGGATGTGGGGAGGTTCAGGTAACGCTCCTCCAGCAGTAGGTCTACCCGCATACATGCAAGTCGTAGGAGGTGGTAGCAACTTTGGTGCGTTGGCTGGAGGCAAAGTTGTGGGACAAGCTGCGCATATGCCTGCTGGTGTGACTCCTCTTCAACATCGAGTTGCTGCTCCTGCGGCTGTTGCTTCTACTACAACGTTTCGTTTACAACCACCACAGCCTCCTCAACTACCCCAATCGTCGTACAAGCCTCCTCAAAATACTCATCGCGCGTATACTTACGCAGAGAATCCTTACACGAGTACTTCATCTCCACATGCTCCTGTTAATGTAGTGAGAGCAACGTAGAGAAAAAGTCTCTTTTGCTGTTTGACGGGTTTTACGTTTTGGTTTTTCTGTTATTGTTTTTTGATAAACGCGTCGTCTACACCTCCCAGACAACGAGTCTGGTTTATTGTTTTAAGGAGATGGTTATGAAATATTTTAATTTTTTTTTAAAAAACATTGTTATTAATTAAAGAAAATATACAACAAGCAAACAAAAATGGAAATCTATTCACACATGCAGTCTTCTGGAGTCAAAGTGAGTGAAGACGTTAAAAAAAAGAAATTCTTTTTTTTTTCAAATAGCAATCTTTCAATTAAAAAACTATGGCGGCTCTACTAATCGCATGTGCCATTGCAGGTACTGAGATTCCAGCACAGTTTACGTCTGTCATGACACAAATAACCCCGTGGTCAATGGGTAAACCTCTCCCTAGTTTCTTTGCATACGATAGAACAAATGGCAGAATGAGATCTGACGCTATGTCTATATTGCCGTTTGTGCCTAAAGAGTGGATTGGAACACCAGAGGAATGGTCAAACACGACGCAATGGTCTATGAGTGATGGAATTTATTTTTCTGTAAACAATCAAACTAGAAAAGTTAGTCAAGTTGAGAAGTTCGCGGATCCGTTCAGTTGGCTTCCGTTTGCAAACCTTTCAGGAAGTGAAACCGTTGACGGTAAACTAACAGATGTTTGGGCTTCAGATGTTCCAAACGTTGGTCACTTTCGTTACTATGTATCGCATGATGGAATCCCAGTCAGACATTTTTCCAATGTTTCTTATCCGAAATTACCGGGACAGCCTCCGCAGTATCAGGCAACTCAAATGGATTTTACAACGTACAAAGCTGGTGTATCCCCTCAGGCCTTTGCTGGATTTAATAAATCAGCTGCTCTATTTCCACCCGCATGTCCGGTTCCATCAGATTTGACTCCCGTCACGTTGGACGTATTCATCTTTCATCCTGAACATTCAAATAACATTTCTGGACAAGATGTTGGTGATGCTGTCGGTGATGCTTCCTTTGTTTGTCAAGACGCACTTACAAACAATACTAAAAATGATAATTACTCCGTTGTGTCTATGTACACGCTTGAAGTGTATCCGCAATTCGGACAATACAAAATGTGCAATCACTATGACCCGTCAATCTGTATTGGAGATGAGCCTATCCTTGTTGGGAAAGAGGCGAGTATGGGACTTGGTGTTTTTGGAGGTCAGTGTTCTTACAATGATCTTGCTGGGACTTGGTATTCACTCCCACCGAGTGGATTGTGTGCTAATAACACGAGACCGACGTCACCAGATGTTTGCACTTGGAGAATCGTCAAAAAAATAAAAACGATTGACTCGAAGTGTCTCTTCAATGAACATAAAATGCTTCAGACCTGTATTCAGGAAGTTAGGTTACCGTACCCGAAATCAACTGAAATATTTGTCAATGCATTTAAAGAGGTAGATCCAGCAAAGGGTGGATGTCCTGCTTTATAGGATTTACTACTAGATTGTTTTAGGTAGTGCGAAACTTTTTTTTTTTTTTTTGTTGTCCTTTTTTTGAAATATATTTTCCTACGTTCGTTTATTTACTTTTTTTTTTTGTTGTATTTTTCAATCAAAAAAATAAATTTAAAAAATAATAATAATACTGATACGATCTTTGATCTACTCAGAGATCACTAACGTTTTTGCAATTTCCATCATCAAAAAGGATCACAAAAAAAAAAAAAAAAAAAAAAAAAAAAAAAAAAGGGCCAGTGTGATGTCGAAAAAATATGTATCACGGAGGAGTACAGTTTATTGCTTTCCTTTCGCTCCCTTCCTTCCTCATTTTTTTTTGAATTTAACAAGTATTGTAAGAACGAAAAAAGAATGTTGGCAGCACACGTAAACCTTTATCTGGTTTTAAGTCGGTTCATAGTTTTGTGTGACACGTCACAGTATTATATTAATCTGTGTGGTGTAATAAAGCCAATTTCTTTTTTTGTTTTGTTTGTTTTCTTGTTTCTTATCAATTTGTTTCTTTCAATTTTTCGTTTTAACGAAAAAAAAAAAAAAAAAAAAATACCAACTCCGTGACCCTTTCTTTCCTTTCTCTGTTGGTCATCCTTTTGTTTGAATTCAAGTGAAAACACACACACAAAGAACACATTTCGAAATTTCTTTTAAAAGTCACTTTTGTTTTATAACTATCGATAATCAGGTTATAAAAAAAAAAAAAAAATTCAATTTGGATGAAAGCCTTCGTAATCTGTTGATCGCAGACAGAGTGTATTTCTGGACTGGCTGGTATAGAGAAAAAAACAAATGGCATTTTGACCTTATTATTTAAAAAAATTGGGATCTTAAATCTGAATAGTTTCTTTTTTTCCCGACTTTTTATCAGGACAAAAAAAAAAAAAAAAAAAAAAAAAAATTATGGGGGAGACTATGCAACCCGTTGTACTTCACTTCTTCAACAACAGTAATAATATTAAATTCACCCACCACACCAGGTATTACTATGACTGTGGGTATCCTAATCCACGAGGGGACTACTCTCAGTGATGAGAAGTCACAACTGAATCGTCAGTCAGAAGCTGAGAATTCGATGCGAGTTGGATACGAACTGTCATCCGGAATGAAAGGATTAAAAATAACAATCGGTAAGAAGGTAACAAAAAGTGACATTAACAGTGTCCTGACACCTGTTGAATTACTCACAACTAATTTATCATTAATATCTTGCGGGGTTCCGAGAGTCGCTCCTGTCTCTTTAGTCTACAGACATGAAGACAAACTGATACGAGTTGGACGTACGGAGGAAGACCGTAAAAGGGATGAAGATGCTCACCAACGCCGACAAGCTGAATTCGAAAGAAAAAAAATTGAAAATGAAGAAAAAAGTCGTAAACTCACTATCAAACAAGAACAAGAAACTTCTCGGATTGCGCGTCAAGAATCTGCGAAATTAGCAAAAATAGCCAGAAACAACGACATGGCGACGAAATCCGCCATAAAGACCGAAAAGAGTGAAAACCAATCGGCTGCAAAAACATCAAAAAAAGAAGTTTCCTCCCAACCAGGAATCATGTCGATGTTTAAAACTGGAGCTAAGAAGAAACCATCTCAAGAAGTTGAAGGTATGCATTTAATATATAGTTCACCTGTTATGGTTGGTATTTTATAAATGCAACATTTCAAAACAGCCCCTCGAGCAGTTAGCCAACCTGCCCCTGAGAAGGAACGCACAAAAAAACCACCTACTAAGAAAACTGCCAAAAAACCGGCAGCAAAATCTGCTCCTGCCGCCGGAGGTGGTTCCCTGATGAGATTTATGACAGCAAAACCAGCGCTTGCGAAAGAACCACAACCCCAACCTGAGGCTGTGAAATCAAAACGTGAAGAGTCTACAGCTGAAGAAGCGAAGACAAGACAACAAGGTTTGGTTTACTTTATTTATATCAACGAATAAAAAAAAAACAACCCTCATATCTAACAATCGATCAGCTTCATCTCCCGTAAAGCGTCCTCACACAGAAGACGATAATGAACCAGACGACAGCAGCTGTGATGAAGGTGTGATATTTATATTTATTTAATGCGATCTCATTGTGAAGAATAAAATAATAATTTAACACTCAGAAATGGACGATGATGAGAAGAGGTATCTCTCTGACATGGCTGAACCTGTAGCAGTAGTGGAGCCACCTCCGCCAACACCACCACTACCACCACCACCTCAGATGGAAGTAGCAAATGTTGAGGAGGAACAGGAAACTTCAGTCGGAATCGAAGAGGAGGAAAAAGAAGAGCATCCGACTCCTTCAAAGAAGGAATCATCCCAAAAACAGCTCACTGAAAAAAAAAAAGCAACTCTCGCACTTCAATCACCGAAATCATCACCGAAATCATCACCAAGCCTCTCAAGGAAAGCTGCTAAGAAACCTGTTGGCAAACGAGGAAAACGACAACAACCAGTAGCCACACTCAACACTGGTAGTATTGAAGTCTTTACTATGAGAGGGGCTAACGAATTTAAAAACAGATACGAACGGAAGATGATAACAAAAGAAACGATCGATGAAAGAGGAGGACTAGTAGAAGAAGACATTTGGATGTTCGTTGAGAAAGCAACAAAAAGGGAACTGACAGAAGCAGAGTACAAAGCTGAAGAAGTTTCTGAAGTCGCCAGGCAGTTAAAAGAAAAGAAGTTCATCGAAGATGCGAAACTAGCAGCTGAGAAGGCTGCTGAAAAGAAATCTAAAAAAAGTAAATCAACTGAAGAACACGAAGACGACGATACTTCATCCGAATCAAGCGACTCCGACGAAGAAACTGAAGAAAGTTCATCAGAAGAAGAAGAAGAGTCTTCATCAGAAGAAGAACCCGCCCCACGTAAAACCAAACGAAGCAAACCTCCTTCTAAAGTAGCTAAGCGTGTGAAACCAGCTCCAAAACAAGTAAAGAAACCAAAGCCAGATCCCCAACCTGGTATTAAAAACTTCTTCAAGCGATCATGAAGCAGGTAAACCTTCTGAGTAGTTGCTTTCCAAAACGCTCTGTAGCTTCTTAGCTCGCGTTGTCACTGATGAAGGAGTTTCCGTGTTCTTCAACACCTTCTTCGCAATCACCAATCCTACTGTAATATTGAATTCCGACTAAAGCTGTTTTTGTACGTTGCCTTCAGTGTTAGACTGTGGTCTCTAACACTGTTTTCCTTTTATAGATAATTCAGGTTTTTGATATTGAGTTGTGAAGAGAAGAAGGTCATTCATCCCTTTTTTTTTTTTTTAAAAACCAGATTATTACATTAAAAAAATAAAAAAAAATGATTTCTAAGAAGTTGGCATTACAAAAATAAAAAAAACTCCTCCCCCCCCTTATTTGTTGCGTGTTAACCTTGATTTATTTATCCAAGTCCCCCCCTTCTTGGCCGAACCCTATTCTCGTTTTTGCCAGTTTCAAGTTGCTTTCCATTTAATATTAGTATCAAGTTACCCCCCGAGGTTGAAGTAGCATTTGTACCTGTACTTTTTATCTGTTTTTTTTTTCTTCTTTTTGCTACTCTGAAGTAATGTTATGTATCTCAATCTCGTCCTGATCTGTCCCTGCGATCGCATTTGAGGTCGTTCTAATAACAATCTTCTGTCCGTTTTTTTGATAGTCTGATTTTTTCTTTTTTTATGCCACCCGACGAAGTCGGAGAAGAAAACCATTCTGAATGACTTAATATTTCAGTTTTTTTTTGTTGTTTTATCATAGTCAAAAAATATCTGAATGGTTTTTTTTTTCGAAATATATAACGAGCGCGAGTAGATGTTCAAAAAGTCGTCACATCAATCGATATCGATGACACCCTTAAACAGGCCTTACCTCAACAAACAAACAATGCTGTATGTCGTAATCACATCTCTTTTATTGGCCGCTATCGCTCCGGAAGTTGAACTTCAAAAAGCCGTAATGAAGAGCGATCTTAACACTGTTAAGAAGTTAATTAAAAATGGAGCAAAACAAATTTTGGGTGAGCAGAGCTGCCTAATGATAGCTGGTTATATGGGAAGTGTAGAAATAGTTGACGAGCTACTTCGACACATACCAAACAATGAAATCCATGACTACGTTAATAAAAAAGGAACAGTTGGATCAAATACTGGAAATGCCCTGCTATTCACTCTCCTAGGAGCTGAAGAAAAACCTGATCCCCAAAAATGGGGAATTATCATTGAAAAACTTAGCAAACAGGGAATCGAACTGAACAGTATTGATTCTAGAGGACGAACTCCTACAATGATCGCATTCTCACTTGCTGATGTCAATCTAATTCGTTCTCTGTCAAGCCACGAAAGTTTTGCAAATGAGTTGGGGTACAAGCCCTCATCAGGTCCTTTCAAAGGAAGAAATGCGATGAGCTTCCTCACTGATACTGGACGTTACTACGTTCAAACTTGTACTCAACTACTATTTCATTACAATAAGAAATCTGAAGGTAAACGATTAACACAAATAGCAAAAAAATACATCAAAAATAGTGATGACTCATGGGCAATGCACCCACCAGATCTGCGAACATGTTCACACAGAGTTCTGTGGGAACAGATAGATGAATTCATAGCTGAGGTTTTGGAAACGGTTTTCGAACTAACTAGTGATAAGTGGAGTTGTAAAAGATTATTAAGGATTAAACAATTGGCTTCGTCTCAACGTGACGGTAAGATTGAAAACATCACAACAAACAAGATGAAAACATCAAACTGTAATAACCTCCCACTGCAATCAACTTGTCATGATTTTGATGTTTTGAATGAAATCCAAACCGTCAATTCCATTAATGAAAAAGATTTTGAAAATAATTTTTATAAAAATAATATACCACTGATAATAAAACACGCAACCACTGATTGGAATTGCAATTCCTGGTCACTGCAAGACGTACGTCAACAATTAGGTAATATTAGAACTACCATCGCGGAAATACCATACGCATCACAGTATGGATTACCCATGAGAGAAGTCAGTTATAACACATTCATCAATGATTACATTGAGAATGGATCAAGTTGGTATGCTTTTGATAACGGCTTGCATTCAAAAGTTAAAAATTCAATGAAATTTTTTCAAAGGCATCCGGTAACAGGAAAGAGGTCGTTTAACCCTCCACAATGGTCATTTGGAGGAAATAGTTCTGGATCACCTACTCATTTCCATCAAGATGCCTTCAATGGAGTTTGTTTTGGAGAAAAAATTTGGAAAATATGGCCTCCGAATTCTGCGTTCATCTCGACTCGTACTGCTGGTGATATTTTTGATAATTTTGGTGAATTCCCGCCTCACGTTACGGTTACACAACATGCTGGTGATTTGATGTATATTCCAAAAGGATGGGGTCACGCAATTCTAAACGTTGGAACTACTCTGGCTGTTGCTGTTGAATACTACTAACGTCTCTCTCGCACTGTGATATCTAAAAAAACATGTCTTGTGTTTCTCACTGTCAGTTTGAACGTCGTCATCGACCGAGAGTCAATCTGTTCTTTCTATCGTTGTTTCACAATGAAACTTATTCTCATTTTCTATTACGAATTAATTAAACGTTTTTAAAAAAGAAAATATTATTATTATTATTTTACAAAGGAGGGGAAGGGAGATTATGTCTGCCACGGTAACCCTTATTAATGTGACGCTCACATCTACAGGGTTGGAGGAAACTGCTCCTCCGTCAGACAGCGGAGGGGTTCCAGAATGGTTGGTGGCGGTGGTAGCGACGTTGGCTATCGTTGCATTGCTTGGGTTTATCTGGATGATGATATTTTTAAATAAAAAATTAAAAAAAATTGGAGAAAGAGCTCTCCATCATCATCAACAAGAACAAGACAGCGACGATGACGCTATTGACAGAGAACTCTTACACGGTAAATATGAAGCCATCCCGGACATATCAGGTGGGGCATTCAAACCTTTAAATAAGAATTCAAAAGATCAATTGCAAGGCATTCTCGCAACACAACTTCGTAACAACGCTCCTGCATCAGGTCTTCCGGGCGATTCATCAGCATTTCCCAGAGGTACAGGTACGTCTAGTTTTATCTCAATAAGGAGATCAGAACTACAGCATAAGCTTCGTCTTCTACATGCTGGTTATACTCAAGTCTGGTATTCATCTGACGGTGATATCCTCGACGAGTTAGTCAGAGGGTTGTCTCATGCTTCAAAAAGTATCAACATCCTCATTGTATTAAAAAATATTACGTCAGTCTTATCGAACAGAACAGGATTACCTGGTATTCACTCTCTCGTTGAACTATTATACACTCAAGAGGGTATTGACACTGATCGTTTATTACTTTATAAAGATGCTCCTGTTTGGGTTCACGGAATTGGACCTTCGAAGTCAACCTGGGACTCTTATGATCGTTACAAGAGAAATGAGGGTTTGTGTTTTTTTTGAAAAAACCCCCCCAAAAAAAAAAAAAAAAAAAAAACCCACAACAAAACAGGAATCTATAAGGAAATTGATGAAAGTTGTGAATCATCAGTTCAAGTCAACTCTCTCAAGGCGAATGATTTATTCCGTCGTTGGATTAAAGTTTCAGCTTTTTTTAGTAATCTGAGTCCAATTGAAAACACTCATCACTTAGAAGGGAGTAAAGACCAACCAATTTATAGAGTCTTGAGAACCGACACATTATTTCAAATAGTAGAAAGATCATACCTGACGTGGATGGCACCCCTGTCGTGTTCGTTAAACTACCGAGCTGTGATTGAATTCATGGAATCACCTGTTGTGGATTCAGCAGGTGGTAATCTACCGTCATCAATGCAAGGAGAGCTCACTCTTTTTAGAATATACGGGTCTCAGTATACTTCAATATGTGAACATAGTCAATATCCTATTGAACAACAAGTTGTCGTACCGGCTCTTACGCCATTCCTGGTCGAATCTGTTCGTTTTGATGGGAATATGTCCGAAAAGGATGTCAGAGTTGTTGATCTCAGAGCTGATCAGTTAACAAAGTATGTTGACACGAGTGATTTTAAAACACACGTTCTGAATGATATCTACGCCGCAGAAGATCGACTTGAAAGAATCAACGAACAGACAGAAGTAATTCAAGGTGGTACTGTCCCTCAAACACATAATAGAATTCCTTTAAATAATCAGAAATCTTTCGTGACGGGGTGTGTTCGGGGGGGTATTCTCAGAGATGTTACGTCTCCTGACTCAACAGATCCGTCGAATCACCGTTGTCATGAGTGTGGAGAAATAGCACACGGGATGTGTAAGACAATGAGGAATAACAATAAAATCGCGAGAATAAACGCTAAAAGAAGGGCTTCCAAAATAGCAACAGAAATGTGGATTTCAGGAGGATCGCCGATGATTGCCGGATGCTATAGTTTAGAAGGTGGTGTTTGGGCAAAAGGGAACCTTCGCATGCGAAATGTTGGTCACAGATGGGTTGTGACGGACACTTTCTCAGAGCTTCATGCTCACTTAATGAGCGTCAATGAGGCTCCGTCTTCTCTCATGCCAGTTGATATTGTTCGATGGGCTCGTCCTGATAACAACACTTGGTTGGAAGACCCAAGTATTAGAGTAACGCTGCACCCTCCAACTGTTGCTGAGCAACCCGACATCTCTGAGTACACTCCTCCTTCAGTTCCGATGACTGTTCCGGAATCTGATGTACTTCCTCAGACTCCTGATGCCTCACTTCCAAGTTTTTATGGAAAGCATGGCTCTCAAAAGAATTTTATGAATGCTATTTCTAGGCAATCATCTCGAGCATCGTTTGCCAGAGTGAGCCCGTTAGCTCCTCCATAGTCACTGCTGCCTAACGGGAGGGAGGTTGACCCCCCCTCCCTATTTTTGTGTTAATAGATTACTTATTTATTTTACTGTACTCTTTATTGGTTTTATTTTAGAGTTTATATACATTATTTTTAAAAATCGTTGGGAACTTAAAAAAATTATTTTCATTCTTTCACAGTACGATATTCATACGAATAACCACAACTCACCATATCAATAATGGATTACGGATGGCTTGACGACGTGTTCTGTGATGAGAATTTAGTAGCAGTCAATCCTTCAAACGATTGTAGGAATATCATCGATGATGACGACCAACTGTTTGATTCAATGTCTCGTAAAATAGCATCAAATGAAATGATGCAATGCGGTGGAAGAGGTAGATGTAGTCCTGAACCTGAATACATATCAAACTTGTTAGATTTGTTGGGAACTAACTTGAAAGATGATGATAGCGTTGCTACGAGTAGTATGACTGCCACTACGACTCCTCATAGTTTTCATTACAGTCCGTTTTCACAAATTGATCAAAGCTTGATATCAGAAACACTGACACCAGATCCTTCTGTTGATAATATTATTGAAGAGGCTTACAGAACCTTTCATGAATCATGGATGCAAGGACTTGAGGTTTTACGATGTAAATTTGTTCAAGAAACAGCTCATCTTCGGAGTCTTAATAATGAACTCTGTTTGCTTAAGAGTGAAAACATCTCTTTAAGAATTCAACAAAGTCAAATTCAATCAAGTGGCCTTCCTCAAGAAGTCTTACCGCTGTTGATCACTCCATCAAATGATGTATCAATCGCTGATAATGAAGAAGATTTGGATAAAACTTTCGAACCGCAAATTGATAAACAAAAATTAAAAACCAAACTTTGCAAATACTTTATGCAAGGTAAAGATCAGAGCATGTGTCCATTTTATCACAGACACGGCTGGTGTGCTTTTGCTCATGGAGATCAGGAATTACACAGTGAGATTCCTCCTCCTCCTCCATTGGTTCCTTCACCGATTGCGACATCAGTAACGGTTGAGTCACAGCCTTTGATTATGTCACCTGTGATCATCCCACAGCAGTCCTTTATGTAATGTTTTAAAGGTGAAAAAACAAATATAAAGTTTGACGTCTTCGTTGGCATTCTTGCCTCATAAACTCTCTTAATTACTGAAAGCGGTTATCATATTACTCCCTCCCACCCTACTGACTGATGAGTTTTTTTTTAAATTTTATTATTGAGTTCTCAAGAGATTTATATTCGTATGAACCTAATCAAACAGTCTTTCCCCCCCACCCTACTGACAACGTCTTCTGGTCGATAAGACAAAAAAAATATAGCTTTCCCTTTTATGTTTTCTTTTTTTTTCTAAACGTAATTTTCTTTGATTAACAACTACAAATATTTTTCAGTCAAGTACTTGATATTAATTTTGTTTTTAATACCCTAAAGTTGTTAACTGTTTTTACATTGTCAAAGTTTCACCCCACCCTACTGCACTGAATGACAACAACGGAAAAGAATATGTGTATGCAGCTAAGTTAAAAACATTTATTATAATGTAAAGTATTTACGTCAATTGCAGAGTGTAATGATCCGATAATTTTGTATTTTACGTACAAAAATCGAACAGTTAACCCCCCACACTCTACACTTGGAGGGGACAGACTGACGAAAAGGGAAACAAAAAAAAAAAAAAAAAAAAGGGGATTTTGCTGCACCTCTTTTTTGTGTACATGGTCACAGTTGGCATTCTTGCCAACTGTGACAACCATCTTAATATAACTTGGCGTAAAGATTCTCACCTCTGATCGATTGAATCTTATCTTTTTATTACCTTTGGACATAACGTCTGTTCACACATAACATAACGTAGCTTATATAGACTGTAGTGGTACGTAGTACTCGATGATTGCTGGGTAATGATTTGGTCAACGTTGTTTCATTTGAGAAGAGAGAGAGTGTGTGTGTGCTTTTTGTATTGCAACGATGACTTCTCTCTTTGAGTATGATTATCAAATCCTTGATAAGAACAATGTTAAGGCCGTAATTTACCAGTTTTTTAATTAACAAAAAATTTTCAATTCAATTCTAAATAAATAAATAAATAATCAACTTTTACCTTTTTTACACGACATCTATCGGAATGATGATGGGTTATGTGCGTGAGCTTCTCTCCAGAGGTTTTCCCTGACCTCGACTAACTTTTAATATTCCTCTTTCCTTTTGTTACTTCTGTTTTACAACTGATATGACAAAGTTGGGATCCTCACAGTTATCTGAAGCTCTCGTAGTCTCACAGTTAGTGAAGTGCTAATTGACTGAGATTATGGGGGATTTTTTTTTTTCAAAAAAATAAAAAAAATTTATTTTTGAAAAACATGTTCAGACTACTATTGTTTGTGGGTCTTCTTCTTCTTTCCCCCCTTTCACATAACATTTACACTTTGAATTCTCCCCACACGCTAGAAAAACTTAATTCCTGCTCTCTATTTTCTAAATATCAATAAAAATAAACTAAAAAGACCTTTTGGGGTGCTTTCTAGCACCTGTCAAAAAAAAAAAAGGTCTATTTACACAAGACTGTGGTGTTGAGATGCAGTCTTTTATTTCAATTTTTTTTCCACCCCTTAAAATTCCTTTTTTTTTTCCATAACTAATAATGAATTGGAACTGTTGTGAATAAAAGTGATATCACTTCACCACAGCGGTGGGCTCGTTCTGTGTCAGACCGCTAACTTGTTACTTTCAATCAACTTCTTCCCAGTATCTGGTGACTTGAATTATCGAGTGTCTGGGTTGGAAGAATACCTCTAATACAACAAGAAATAGTTTGCGAAATCGCCAACTCTCTACAAAAAAAAGTTGTCCACCAGGACTCGAACTTGACCCGCAAAAATTCGCAAAAAAAAAAAAAATTAAAATTTAAAGAAAAAAAAAAGAATAAAAAAAATTAACACATTTTCCTATTTTTTTTTTTCTTCCTCACCACTTTTTTTTATTTTTGTCGGTCAACAGATGCCCTGATTTTCTGTCAGGGCAACAACTCTGGATTTACTTCCGTCAGAGATTGTATCTACTTGATCGAAAAAAAAAATAATAACTTACACAGCTTTAGTCCCACACTAGTCGGAGACATAATACACACAAAGAAATACAGACGGAGGCTTCATTATCGTGTTTGCTCTGTGAAAGAATGTAGGAAGCAAACCAAAAAAAAAGAAGAAGAAATCCATAAATTTAACAAACCTTTTCAGTATTGTTTTCTTAGTATTACTTCTTTAACAGGCTCAAATTGAAATCTCATTTTTTTTTTTTTTTTTTTTTTTTTTGTACCGACGGAGAAGAAATATTCGGAGCTGTTATTTCTTGTAGTTATGATTCCCAGTGCGACAAGATTCTGTCTGCATTCAACGAAATCTTAGGCTCTATCTGAATGATTTTTTTTTTTTAAAAAAAATTTTAATCAAGGAAAAAGACCCGTTTATCAAAACTTATTAAAAAAAAAAAAAAAAAAATAATGTCAAAAATGAGACTCGTGTTACAATCAGTAGAGAAGGCCAGCCTACTGGTTGATAATGTTGATAAATGGGTTCATATTAAAAGAGGTTTCATTGTGTTCGTCAGCTTCCTCAAAGAAGGCGATCCAGAAACGGTTATCAAAGCGGCTAACGACGTTGTTAAAGTAAAAATTTTTCCGAAAGTCGAAGAAAGCTTTACAAGAACAAGACCTGATTCTCTTTCTAATCAACAGTGGGATGTAATGGTCATTCCACAGGCAACTCTTGCTGGGAAGATAAAAGGAAAACAGTGTCAATACCACTCACAGATTGACAAGTCAGAGGGTGCTGATTTGTATACTTTGTTCTGCGATACTTTAAAGAAAGAAATATCAGCTGTACGTGAAGATGCTGTTATAGAATGTGGAACATACGGAAACAGGCAAGGGCTGCAGATGGAATCACTTGGTCCCTTCACTCACGTTGTTGAATACTAACATGAAAGTTTAGATACCAACAGGCAACTCTAGCTGAGAAGATGGTTACGGAAGAGAGAGAGATCTCTGCTGTACGTTAGTAACAGACCGTAGATGAAATCACTTTGGCTATTCGCTGAGATTCTCTGACTTTTTTTTTTTTCAATAGTTTAGACACCAATCAACTATGTCGTCGCTGTTTCTTTCTATCAGCGACGTATCGTTGTCATGTATTTTTCCTTTCTTGTTTTTTTTTTGAAATATTATAATTTTTTTGACTTTTTTTTCACAGCATCAAAAATAACAACTGAGAATGCAAATATTTATAAAAACAATTTCTGGAGAAACGATACCACTGAATGTCGAACTCACTAACACTACTGTAGAAGTCAAACAAATGATTCAAGACAAAGAAGGTATTAAAGTTGATCAACAACGATTAATCTACGCAGCAAGAAGTCTAGAGCACGACAAGACTCTCTCATACTACAACATTCAGAATGATTGTATTGTTTTCTTGGTTTGTAGACTCAGAGGTGGAATGATGCATATTTCCGTTAGGAACGTGGAATTTGAAACTGTTATTCAACTTTATGTGAACCCTTCAGATTTGATTAAAAATATAAAAGAAAAGATTAAAGAAAAAGAAGGTATCGAAATCGATCGACAGAGAATGGTTTTTGGTGGAAGAGCATTGCAAGACCAAACAACCCTTTCATACAATAATATGCAACATGGGTGTCTTGTTTACTCAGTGTAGTAGTCTCTCTCTGGAACTGATTACTTATTATTATTATTCTTCAGAGAGTGATGTGATTGTTTTGTTTTGTTCTGTTATTAGTAACAGTTACACGAATTAAATATCTAAAAAGATAGAATCCACCTTTATCGTGTGCCAGCACATCCTCCTAGCTCTTGATCTTTCCACTCTCTGTCGTTGTTGTAATTTCAGAAAGTGATGTGACACATTGCTGAGACACAGTCCTGTAGTGGACCCCGTCATTCTGATGCCTCTAACCTATCTGTTTATCTTTCCACTTCTCAGAGAGTGATGTGACACATTGCTGAGACACAGTCCTGTAGTGGACCCCGTCATTCTGATGCCTCTAACCTATCTGTTTATCTTTCCACTTCTCAGAGAGTGATGTGACACATTGCTGAGACACAGTCCTGTAGTGGACCCCGTCATTCTGATGCCTCTAACCTATCTGTTTATCTTTCCACTTCTCAGAGAGTGATGTGACACATTGCTGAGACACAGTCCTGTAGTGGACCCCGTCATTCTGATGCCTCTAACCTATCTGTTTATCTTTCCACTTCTCAGAAAGTGATGTGACACATTGCTGAGACACAGTCCTGTAGTGGACCCCGTCATTCTGATGCCTCTAACCTATCTGTTTATCTTTCCACTTCTCAGAAAGTGATGTGATTATTTATTATTATTTTCTTGTTTTTTTTCACGACTACGAAACCTTTTTTTTCATCACGCAATTTAAGGTTATCTGTGATGCCATTCTCTGAGGTGTCCATTTTTTATTTTATTTTATTTTTTACTGATAAATCTCTCTTTGATCTGTCCTCTCTGTCTGTTGTTTTATGAAATTCAGAGAGTGATGTGGTCCCTGTTTATTAGTTTTAGTTTAGATTTTGTTTGTTCACAATCGATAATTGTTTTCACACAGGATAACAAATATATTAAAGAAAAAGATGAACATAACAGCGATATTTATTGATACTGATTTTCCACCATTGCCGATGATTATGGACACGAGAACCACGTTGAGTGATGTGGTTGATTTGTTGTATGAGGAGAATGGTTTGAGTGATCCTGACTTGGTTGAAATAACATTCGCGGGACGCATTCTCAAAAAATCTGATAATTTAATTTCTTCAGGTGTTGGTGACGGCGATCAACTTGACATCGCTTTTTCAAAAAAAGGACATGCGATTAGGGAACTGCAACAAAACCAAAAACAAATATCCACCGAAGGACTACTCAACGACATATGGAAGAAGTGTTCTGTAAGAACTTTAGAATTGTACATCGATGCTGGTGTCTCTGTATCCGAGTCTGATCTAAGAAAAGGACCTCCGATAAGATACGCGGCACACTGTGAACGAGTCGACATCGTCAAAGCCCTTCTTGACTATCCTGATGTTGATCCTAATAGTTGCGGGATATCAGATTGCTGTCCAGCTTTAATAGAAGCTGCGATTTCAGGAAATTTAGAAATTTGTCAAATGTTATCTTCACATCCTCTGACTGATACGAACATCGTTTACGATGGCAACACTCCTTTAGAAATAACTGTTCGGAGGGGTCATTTAGACTGCGTTAAATTTTTTATATCACTTCCTGAATGTCGACCAACAGATAACCTGCTTCTGGAAGCAGTAAATCGAGGTTATTTACACATAGTGGAGTATCTGACTACGGTTTCGTCTGTTCCTTGTCTTCCTCGTTGTCTGTTAGTGGCTACCATGTTAAATTATGAACAGATTGCTCAAATTATCATTCCTTTGGTTGATATAAACACCGTTCTAGTCTGTGGAACTGAAAGGAAAACATCTCTTCATTGTGCTGTGGAATACGACGTGTCATCGATAGTACGGCTTTTGGTTAGCCAACCGAGTATCAATTTAAAGGTTGAGAATCATGACGGGGATACGGCATATGATTTTGCGATGAAAAATGAGAAGTATGGTTTGGCTGAAATTATAAAAAATTCATCTGCTGGGGAGGTGTTGAAGGAAAACTGAATGAATCACAGACGCGATCTAGCCCTCATTTTTTTAAACAATTTTCTTAACACGGTATTGACATTTCCCCTTAACAGTATTTACAACATATAAATGGGATACAGCAACAACAGACTAATTGTGTACGGAGATCCCCCAGAAGAGATCATAGAGGAAGTACCCGAGCTAGAGCTTGATGGGGTCATACTCGACGAGATTGAATTAAAAAACATCGTCTTGGAGTGCCTGACGGGTCGCATGGGTACAGCCAGACACGTTATTGCTCGATGGAGGAGGTTCGCTCAAAGAAAAAAATTAATGAGGTTTTCTGAAGAAATTCCAGAAAGACTCCCAGCTGATTTATGTGAGGAAGAATCAACTAAGGAGAGTGTTATTAAAAAAATAAAAATTAAAACATCGATCATGAAATCGACTCCATTAGGATTTGGAAGCAAGACTCGGAGGCGACACTTTTCTATTCACGAGGCTGTCATGCGACACGTATTACCTTAGAGAGCAAACCGTTTTAGTTTAGAAAAAATTATGTCTACTTTTTTGGTTTGCTTTTAATTATTTCACCCTTCCTGTACCTCTGCCAGCCCTTTGATTATAGTATTCTTCAGCGTCGTTTACATTATTTTTTTTTCTTCCTTTTTCTCCCCACATTTAATTTTCCATATAGCCCTGTTGCTTATTTTTCCTATATAGGCTATTTTTTTCATCTACTTTTTTACTTTTATCTGTTTGTGTAGTGAAAGCCTGCATATTTATCGTCTTCCTTTCATTTGAGGACTTTGCCAAAAAAAATTATTTTTACTATTTGGTCAACGGACTCATAGCCTCCTAAGTATTTGTTAACTTATCTTTTTATTTTAGAACGATAGCAAATTCAACATAGAATGAAGTCCCTTAGAACTTACTGATGAAGGCCTAAAAAGGGACAAGTAGTATAAGATTAAGGCTCCTGAAAACTACATATTCTATTACCCTTTTGATGTTAGGAAACTGTGGAAATGAATACTTTTCTTATTCTCACTTTTCTGTTCTAAAATTAATGATACGATCTTTAGTATTGTAACTGTTTCTAAAAGGTCAGACTATCACCCCCAATCTGGGAAATTTATTTCCGTTTCTGCTATAAATAATGCACACGATGGGTGAGCGTCTTCGATTGGGGTGAGTGTGTTTGAGATGAAATAGAATGACAGCGTGATAGTCACGACGACCACTTTAAAGAGAAGTGGTATCCTAGATACGGAAAATTGATTTTTTTTTTTTTTTTTTTTTTTTTTAAAGTCCCAAAATGTTGGCACCCTCATAAACAATCGTTCACTAATCATTTCTTGTTTGTGTCAGAAAATGACATGTTATTTTTTTTTATTTTTTTGTTTTTTTTTTTAAACACATCTGTCCTGTTCTTTTTTTTTTTTCTTATTCTATTTTAAGAAACATATTCAGATTAAGAGCCGTTTTATTTTATTTTTTATGATCGAAAATGTTATTTATTTTTTTCTTCCCTGTGCGTTGTTCATTAATATATCTGCGATCAACAAATATAAAGGCTTTGAATGAGGTTTATATTTTTTTTTTTTATAGTGTTGAGTTGAGAATCAAT
Source organism: Flectonema sp. DT1601 (assembly GCA_964019425.1). Lineage (NCBI taxonomy): Eukaryota > Euglenozoa > Diplonemea > Diplonemida > Diplonemidae > Flectonema > Flectonema sp. DT1601. Next base: position 669,351 of record OZ025837.1, read on the forward strand.
AGTTTTATTTAAAACAAATAAAAAATAAAAAAAAAATATTGTCAGCAATGATGATGTTTTTTTTTTTTTTTTTTTTGATAGAAACCATCTCAAAAAAAAAACAATCCTTTACCCCTTCTAGTCCTGTCGTACCCCCCACAAGACATACGCCACCACCGACCTGTCAGAAATGATATTTTTATTCTTTTTTTTTGTTGTCAAAAACATTTTCCTTCTAACAACAACAAAAAAAAAAAAAAAAAAAAAAGCCTTATAACTCATTACACTAAATATGTTCATCTTACACTCGTTTTATAAAAATATTTATTTTTTTTTTTTTTAATATCGTCGCTCTTGTTTTTTTCGAGGTAGTTAGTATTGACTGGTCGTTATTATTTTTATTATTCTCAACCTACGAGGAGTGGCATAATCCATAGACAAGAGATATTCATTTTTTTCTGATGTAAGTCACGAACTATCTCTCTCTCTCTCTCTCTCACTCTCTTTATATATAAAGCAGTATTTCATCATAAAAAGATGGCTTTAGCAACGGTTGCAGATGGGACAATTGAAGAAAGCAAATTCGGAATTGCTGAACTTCCGGCTGAGTGGTTTGGAGGAGCAGGAGCAGGAGATGCTTATGACGGAACGGCATCTCTCCGATTGGGAGAATGTGTTTTTATTGAAGACTCAACGTTGACTGGTAACACAGCATTGTGTTCAGCATGGCCAAATAAAATGTCTCGAATGCGAAAAGAAACCACCTCAAACATAAGCAGAGCTATATCAAAGACGGTCGATAATCCCAACCCATGGAACAAACACAATGTGAAAGTAACTTCTTTAACACAATCAGGTAAGAGAATGGTAAGTTGCACATCTGTAACACTAGAGTCTCAGTCAGGTTTAAATACGACAAATCAAAATGATTTAATTAACAGTCTAGGAAGATATCAAACAGGACAAACATTAAATATATTATCAAACAGACTATTCTTTGAAAAAGGATTATCCATTACCACTCCTCAACTTGGTTGTTTTTTAATAACAGCACTGCTTCCTTCAGGAAGTGACGTCTACCAGATGACTGAGAAAACATCATTTCACATAAATATTAAAAAACCAATAAAACCAATGATGAGACACGTTGATTGTCCTTTTCCGGGTTTGTCAGTTGTTTGGGAAATTATTTATTCAATTATGTCATCACCCTCTCGTTATAATTTATTACTGCATGGTCCTAGCGGGGTGGGAAAGAGTTTCGTCGTATCAAAATTCGCTGAGGAGTTTAAATTACCGATTACAGTTGTTTCATGTAGTCAGAAGGACAGTCTTGAAAAAATTTCAGAAAAATCCTCTCTGAACGGAATCATACTGCTAGAGGACGTTGAGGTTAAGGGAACTAGTGAACTAATTAAAAAAATAACTGCTCTTGCTAAGGATAGCAATGCTGTGATCATATCCACGTCAACATCCGCGAGCAAGATAGCAGCCGCCGTCAGGAACGCATCTGTCCTGGGACTTGAAATCTTAATGACTCCTCCTGATGAATATATCCGTTCCAAAATATTTCAGTATTATCTACCAAGTTCGAGTCCGGATGAATGCATTGAATCAGCCAGTCTCACCCGAGGATGTACCGGCAAGGATATCTCTCGGATTTGTGAGTCGAAGTCTTCATCTGAAACAGAATTAAAAGAGTTGTGTCTTTCTTATAAAAGTGAACTCCATCGAGCGACTTGCACAGAACTACTAACTCCTATATCATTTAACGAGATTGGGGGATTAGATGAAGTTAAGAAAGCTGTCAGTCAAGCAGTGATGTGGCCAGTTAATAATAAAGAAATGGCATCTAATTTTAAAGTTCAGGCTCCATCTGGGATACTTTTATTTGGACCTCCGGGATGCGCAAAGACGACGATTGCTCGTGCAGTTGCTCATGAGAGCAACCGACCATTATTCAGTGTTGATGCTGCTGGTCTGTTTGCTTGTTACGTTGGAGAGAGTGAAAGTATCTTGAGAGCGGCTTTCGCGAAGGCGGCGTTAGTAGCGCCGAGTATTCTATTTATAGATGAGTTGGAATCAATCTGTGGGAGTAAACGATCTGATCGAACTGACGACACGGCATCGAAATTACTAACAACCCTCCTCACAGAACTCGATGGGGTCACATCGAAAGCGGATATATTATTCATGGCTGCTACTAACTATCCAGAAGTTCTTGACCCTGCGGTCATCAGACCAGGGCGACTAGACATGATTATACACGTACCTCCTCCTAACTCTTGTGAGAGATTATCAATATTAAACTTATTGACGTCTTCAATCACATTATCTGACAATGATATCTTAACAACATTGTCAAGTAACGAACACACACATAACTACACTGGTGCTGATCTCAAGGCTGTTGTCACGGAAGCAAAGCTTTCTGCAGTTCGTAGGATTCTCAAAAATGGAGGAGGTGAAGAATTTCTTAAAAGAGAAGACTTTGATAACGCTTTATCAGTAGTACAGCCGTCACTTAATGAAAATATCACTTCTCGTTATGAACTTTTTGAGAAGCAAATGGGATGAAATTTCACACTTCATCAGATTTTTTTTATTTTATCGATCCAAATACCCTAAATATTCAATTATACTCCCCCTTTCAGGTGCCATCCCTCCAAATACTAAAATATGGACTCGGTACCAGCTGAGGTTGTGCTGCACAGTTCCCCAGCTAGTCTGTTTCACTACTCTGGAGGTGGGGGAAATGGTCAGTTTAAGTGCGTAGCAATGGTGGTAGCGAGTATTACTTCAATGGGTGCTGGTGAAATGCAACAAATAGTTTGCAAGGATCATTCAACAGGGGAACAACATTGCGCTGGAAGGATTGGAAAGAGAAACGTTGATTCGATTCAGTACTCAATTCAAAATAATTCTTATGCGAGCTTTAGAGGAAACGATGGAGAACATTACTCTTTATACTTTAAAGTCGCTGAAGAACTTCAACTGTTTACCTTACACTACGGAATAGCATTGGCTCTTACAAATGCCACATCACATTCAGCGAATAAATCTGTTACTTCTGTTGATGTTGGTCCAGGAAAGGGACCATCCGCAGCACCCGGAGACGCGATTGCCGTTCGGTTCAATGCGTACATTGCTTCACTGTCACCACCAAAACTAACAAAGCAATACGATAATAATATGTCTTTAAAACATTCTTATAAATTTCCGATTCCACTAACGACTGGAGCACACGATCTCGACCTCAAGGGATTTGAAGGCCACACTGTTGGAATGAAATGCCAAACAAAGAGACTTGTCGTAATACCTGCTTCATGTACTCGTGATGGGATTCTATCTGATGATGAAGTCTTGTTGGTTTACATGGATGCAACAAGGTTGAAGGTTGCGGCTACAGCTCATTCACTTCCTGCAGTGTCATCGTTGCAAATCGAAGCAGCTCCTCCTCCACCTATTTCTGGTAATCAAATGGTTATAAGTGATAGAATGCATAACGAATCATTTTCGTCTGATTTAGTGAGTGAGGCTCCAACTTCATCTCCACTTCAACCCGTAGTTCATCAGATTCAGGTTGTCGCTCCTCAACAACAAACTGAAAATCCGATGAAAACATTCGAACTTATCGAAAATCAAAAAAAACTAATGAACGGAACCGAACTGACAATGCAATCGATAGCAAGCAGCAACACAACACTTCTTGATAAGATGACTGAGATGTCTGAGAAGATTGATGATGTTTCAGTTAATGTTAAAAGATTACAACCAAAGAGCAAAGGAATAACAACATCACAAGCGATGTCTAATCTCCAAATACTATTAGACGACACGGGGAAGTTACAAGATGCGCTACTTGCAAAGGAAGCTCGCATCAGAGACTTAGAAACTCGACTCCAATCAACTCTTCAACGTGCAGATGGTATGGCAGAGATCAACGCTGAGTTAGTAAGTTCTCAGAAAGATGTCAGGAGATCGGAAACAGACAGACTTATAATGCGATTAGAAGATCAGGTGACTCAGCAATCAACTGTTTCGGATGACACTGTCGCCAAACTTTCATCTGCGGAGCGAAAAAATCACATTCTTGAAGAACGTTGTGAAAGTATGAAAAACGAACTCATCATCGCTAAAGTTGAAGCTGAGACTCAACGAGCAAAAGCCACCGAACTAGTTGATCTCTTAAACACTGAACGACTAGCTAGAGACCGTCTCGAAGAAAGATGTGAAAAACTATCATCAGAATCCAGTCACTTTAAAGAAACTACTTTCCAAAAGAGTCAAGAGAACAGCACCCTCATTATGAAGCTGGAGACTGATAAACAAAAGTTCCTCCAACTGTTAGAAGACGGTCAGCTCAAAGCAGAACAAGTAACTGATGAGCTCAGAGACGACATGCTCCGCGAGTTACAGCAACGGGACCAAAAGTTTCAAGAAGAACGTACTCGCGTTGCGAATGATTCCTTCACGAGAGGAGTTGATCACGGAAGAGAAGTAGTCGCTAGTGAGATTCGTATGAAATGGGAAACAGAAACTCGTGACTTACGAATCAGTAACGGAAAACTAACAGCTCAGTTGGAAGCTCTCAAAGGAGAATTAACTTTGGAACGCGCAGCCTCAAAAACAACAATCGATAAGTTGTGTTACCCAACAGATGAAACAGAAGCTAAAGAAGTGAATACTTTACAAGCTCACATAACAGTGTTGCAGAAACAACTCAGTGATACCTTCGATAAGGTTGCTGTTAGTGAATCTTCACTATCTGAAGCCAGTACTAAACTACTACTATCAGAACAGAAGTTACGAGACACTGAAATACGATGCACGTCAGCTGTTGTAGCTTTATCAAGACAAGTTGTACCTAAACACAGTTTGGTTGCATTATTACAACAGGTGTTTAGAGGTCAGAACCCAGACACTTCATTCGAAGCCGAAGACGAGATCTACACGGAAGCTGAGAAACAAGACATCAAAGACACTAAAGATCGTCAACTCTCTGAGCACCGCGCTGAGCAGCAACGCACTCGCGATCAAGCTGCTCGTGTTGAACAAGAAAAACAAGCAACAGCTGACACTCAACGTCGCATCGAAGAGGCAGAAAACGCCGCCAAAGCCGCTGAGGGCACCAGACAAGCAGCAGAAGCCGCTGCGCAGACAGCGGAAGCCGCCGCACAGACTGCGGAGAGACTTCGAAGGGAGGAAGAACAATCACTCCAAAAGGCGAGGAAATTACAAGTTGAGAATGAAAAGAAACTCGAAGAAGAGCGGCAGCAGAGACTTCTCAATGAGAGCCAGAAACAAGAAGAGGAAGAGGAAGTAAAACATGTAGTTTCCGCACCAGAAACACCCGTAGCTGATGAACCTGTGCCAGAGCAGCCTCCAGCAGAGGAGCCCAAACCGGAAGAAAAACCTGCGAGTGAAGAAGACCAAAACAACGAACAGGCGGAACCAACAAACGAACCCTCTTCACCCTGCAAGAAGTCTGTTTCCTTCTCAGAGATCCCTGTCGAAAATGATGTCATGGAAGCTGCAGAAGAAGCGCCAGAGCCGGAAACTCAGAAGCGCAAATCCAAGTCCAAGAAATCAAAGAGGGGACAGCAACAGCAACCTCCTCCATTCCCACACGGTACTGCTATTGAAGTGTTGTATGATGGGGAATGGTATCCCGCAGTTATCGCACCTGAAGACTCTCAACAAAATGAAGACCAGCACAGCACCATTGTTTGGGATGCGGATGGGTATGTCAGCTCTCTGTAGTTCAATGTTAAGGATATTATCAAAGAAGTTAAATAAGAAATACAAAAAAAAATAATAAACAAAACAGCTCCCTCGCCTCCGTTCCAATATCCGAAATCCGTGAACCTGTCGAACAAGAACAGGTACCTGAAAAAACGGACAAGAAGAAGAAAAAGAGGAAAGACAAAAGGGAAAAGAAAGCAGAGGAAGAGCCGGAAGAAGAAGCAAAACCAAAACCGGCAGCAAAGAAGGCAGCCTCGGTGCTGGCAACAAATAAAACGAAAAAACCTCTGGTATGTAGTTATCTTCTTGGTTCCAGAACTCCCATTCTGCGTTTCGATTGCGTGTGTTGATGTGAATATCTATAATTTCAGAACTCCCTCTCCCTGAAGGCTCTGATTTTTCTCGAAAGCCAGCAACTGTCTATTCTGAGTGATTTCGATTGAGTATTCAGAGATGCTTTAAACTATTTCATAAAATAAAAACAGCTATTCGCCGACGAATCGGATTCAGACGACGATGATCTCATCTTGCGGGCTCTAGCAAGGAAGAGAACGTAAACCAGTTTTCACCTACTGCGAAGTGCTAACTTTTTATAGTGAGTGAGTGACGTCGTTTTGAAGACTGCGAAAATCAGCCTTCCGTAACAAAGTGGATGAATTCCGAGTGAGTACCGACCCTACTAAATTAGGTTTCCACAAATCAACCAGACTATTGGCCTCTCTTTCCAATAGGATCTGCTCCGACTTTTCTCCAGCTCAGATCACGTAGTTGTCACAGCGTATTAATATTCATGAGCTGGACAAACTCACTTCCGAGTGCGCAATATGTTATAATCGAAAGTTTGTTGTATTCCTCTTTTACTTCGTGTGTTAAGAATTTCTTTCTCATTCGACTCATTTTTATTGATCTTGTTGTTGCTTTTACAGCTGATCATCGCGTGCCGTGCCTTTGTGTTTAGGCGCCCGTGTGACGTTTGGTTTTTTCTTTATATTTGATTATCGTTTTGGTAGTGAATTATGTTTTAAAAAAAAAAATGTTTTAATTTTTTTTCGTTGTTTATATTCAACCTTTTTCGTGTTTTGCCAGCCAAAGAGGAAAAAAAAAAAAAAAAAAAATGAACTTCGGTCCGGCGATGAAAATATTACTTTTTTGGTTCTCTTGGCAGACATAAAATAACCATTATTATCTTTATCACACAGACTTGAAAACTAATACTGGAAGATGCCTCACGTGGAAATAGCAGAACACGATCTCGAAAGCGGTGCTGGAGCTAAGCCGGTATTTGGTGTTGTAAGTGAAGTTCATGCTTATATCAGAAAGGTTTACCAACATCTGACTATCCTTGGGGTTATGGCTTGTTTGGGTTGTGCTGTTCAGCTGAAGGTAGGAATTTTTATGTTCTGGCCGATGTTATTGGGTTCGTTAGGCGCGTTGTATTTTGTGTACACCGCACAAAGCTATCCAGTTAGAATGGGAATGTTTTTAACTTTTGGATTCTTAGGAGGTTGGAGTGTTGGACCGATTATTTCTATTTACAGAATTCCACCTCATCTGGTCCTGACAGCCTTCGCTCTCACTACTCTCATATTCGTTTGTTTTACTGCTTCTGCAATGTACTCAAAGAGAGGTGAATGGCTTCACATTGGAGGAATATTGTCTAGTTGTTTATTTGGATTGTTAGCTGTTTGGGTTCTTTCATTATTCTTCAGTATTCCATTCTTTCATTCTATTCTTCTGTACGGTGGTTTGGTTGTGTTCTCTCTGTATGTCGCATATGATACTGCTGTCATGATTGAGAATGCGAACAATGGTAACAAAGACGCTATGATAGACTCAATTAACCTATTTATAGACTTCTTAGCAATCTTTAAAAGAATATTAATAATCTTGGCAGAGGCAAGAGAGTAAGGTAAAAGAGACAAAGACGTTTGTTTTCCCTCAATGGAAAAAAAAAAAAAAAAAAAACTTCCCCAAAAAAAAAGACAAGTTCAACTTTATTAGTATTATAAAGTTATTACGGTTTCTACATTGTCACCTCCCAAAAAGACTACATAAGGAAGTTGTGCTGTGAAGTTGCTTTTTTTTTCTTTTTTTTTTTTTTTAATTCGCTATGTCGCAAGCAGAGCCACTTACTACTCTCTAACCCCTTCTGACTTGCTAAAAAAAAAAAATGAATAAGAAAAGAACTTTGAGAGGAAAAATGAGTAAACTGAAGTGTAGAAGATATGATTTAATAACCCCATTCCATGCTTCTGAGAAGTTTTTTTTTTTTGAAAAAATTAAAAGTTTTTTTGTAATTTCAGTATTCAGAAACATCATTAACAGTTAATGTAGCGATGAACCCCCTATTAGTTGGTTGTTTTTTATGAAGCCTCTTATTTCTAATTCTAAAAAAAAAGATAAATAAATATGGATCGACGGGTTAGCATTATTAGTGGTTCTGGTCATCAAGCTGCTAGAAGAACCTCTGAAATAGTATGTAATCCAGGGACGGTGGATGAACAACGAATCGACTTGTTTGATAAGCAGCACAGAGATATTTCAAAGGTCCTAAGCGAACTGTCCTGGACTTGCAAAGAAAAGTTAAGAAAAGTTAGTATGATTAGAAGTGGTAGAGGGAGTTTAGATTTGGGTCATTTTGAGTATTCTATTGCGGATTTAATTAAAGACAAAGGATTGTTAATATCTGAAATGACACTTGACAAACAGTCAGAACCAGAGTCAAAACCCCCACAGACAGATACATCAACAGACTTACTAACAGGGAAATCATCTCAGTTCGCATCCGTTCTCAAAAAAATTGCACCAGAAATACCTGGTGGATGGGATAGGTTGAGAAAGTACACATTCACTCCAGACGTTGAAGACATGTTGGGTGACGTTCCAGTCATGATCGCCTCTCTCTTGCATAAGATAGATGTTAATTCCGAAGATTTAAAAAAAGCAACAGAAGATGGTAACATGAGTCTCGCAGAGGGTTTTGCTTTGAAAAGAGTAACCCTCCATGAAGACCTACTTGAAACTGTTTCCGAGGCTTTGACTGACCTCCGATCTCTCACCAGTCGACACTCCGAAAACGTTATTTCTCTCAGCGAAGATAAAGATGACTTAACTGCCATTACAAGTGAAGATCACGGCACAAACAGCATCTTGGAAAAGGCACATGCTGATCAAGAAGCTTTGGCCAGGCACAGCTACACATTAGAAACAAGACTGCAATCGATAAATGAAAAGTTAAGCTCCTTAAACGAGTTGCTCAGTGAAGAGATGGACGAAAACAACGGTGAAACCTTGAGACAGTGGAAGATTATAGACACTGCCATACAGGCACTAGGGAAACTGGAAGCAGATAGGTATTCTCTTTCAAAACGAAGGGAGGCGGAAATTGCACTTACCACCAAACAGAAAATGCTAATCTCAGTCATGCAACGTGCCACTGATGAGCACACTGAGTCCCTGCAGTTTTTTGAGTCGAAAATTGCAACACAAGTCGCTCAACAAAACAGCAAACAGACCGCTTTGATGGAGTCTCTTGGAATGTTAGAAGAAGCAGTTGCAGACATGGGCAGCATTCTGAAGGACAAGGAAACCAGATTCCACACAGCGAAGGTAGACGCTGTCTCAAGGCTGATGCAATTGCTTTCCAAGTTGGTTAGCAAAAAGGACAGGAAGATACAGCTTTTGAATGAAAAACTTCACAGTGCGAGCATTCAGCTGGAGCTGTGTTCAGAAACCCTGAATCCTGAAGGAAAGCGACACTCAGATGACCGCGCTGCTGTTCTTAACCTCGTTCAGCAAACCAAATTAGAGCAGTCTGTCCTTCGTCGTAAAATACACACAGCTTACCAGCAACTGGCTCCGGCAACACAGTACCTTACCGAGGAGGGCATCCCTTTCACAAACCCGCTTGATGACATCGGAGACGATATTTTGAACCGCAAGGCTGTAACAAATGACTATCACCAACATCTCGCTGATGTCGCAGCTGAGATGCGCCCATGAAGACTTCTTACACTAGACTATCTTTAAAAAAAACATCTCTGTTTTCACAGGTGCAAGATTTTATTGTTGGTTTTGTTGTTTTTTGTTAGCGATTTCATTCTCTTCAGGATCACGGGTACAAGAAAATGACTGATCTCGCTAAGAGAATAGAGCTGGCTGACCAGCTGTCAAGGTGTGGGATGGGCGCTCAAAATAAAGCTCTGACGGCACTCAGGGTGATGTGCTCATCGAGACGGGATATCGAAGGTGTCTATGATTTGGTGTGTTTTCTTTTTTTGTCTGCATTGTATCCACCTTTTTTTTGGTTGTATTCGGAAGGTGGAATTATTTGCAAGTTTCTTAAGATCCGTAACTAATAAAAAATGTGCGCTCACCGGGAGTCGAACCCGGGCCGCTCGCTTGGAAGGCGAGAATACTAACCGTTATACCATGAGCGCTCTGTCGGGTATTGCGTTTTTATATTCTTTTGTGAATTGAACCTTTACTTTCCTCGGATTCTCTCTTTTTTTGTCTCACTAGACTCTTTTACTTCTTGTCTTTCTTTATACTTTCTGGATCTCTTTAAAGTTGGAGGAAGAGAAGTGAGCAACGTCTGGTAATCAGCAGAAGAACAAGCGATTAGCAATAGTAATATATGCTACCCTTCGATACCCACCGACGGCGATTTTTAAGTGTTTCTCTCGGCGCAGTCAAATTTTTCCTCGGAGCTATGTATCTTCTTAAATTCATTTGATGAGAATATAACTCTGCGGTACATTCTATTTAAATTCCTCGTGTACGACGGCATTCGTACCGCCTAAAATAACCGCAAGACACAAAATCCCGCACCGAATCTCACTGCTACTTAAGTTTGTTGCTTTTGAAGTATTTCTCCTGTTGTCTCTGAAAGTTTGATTCGAGCTCACGGAGCTCCTGGTTGTTGCAGCAGTTCAGTTTTCTCTTCATGCTCTGCCTGCTAAGAACTATCATCCTTCTTTCTGTCTTCTTAGCATCTCGAGTCTCTACTCTCTCTTTGCATGTAATGTGCACAAGATTGAAGCTAACCCAAAGGCGATGAAGTCCAAATTCCCAATAATTTTATTTTCTATTTTTTTTTTGCTCCGAAAGCACTAAACGCAAAACTAAAGAACTAAAACAGTTGGACATTACCACCCCTGACTCGTTCCCGATATGGGGGAAGGGATCGAAGCGGTTGTACTGCGGAGCGGGGCAACTTTGGATTTTTGGAGACGAAGATGATGTGGTCGCTCAGAGAGGACGTGTTCGAAGTGAAGAACGCGGAAGAGCATTTCCAACAGATTGCGTGAACTGGCAGCAGGCAGACGGGCACGGTGGGTGGGAACCAATGCCAGATCGGATATCTGTACAATTGGCACATAATATAGACGTCAATATTCAACCAAGGGAGATGACATGCTCAACATGCAATGAGAAATTATGTTTATTTGATAAAGACCTTGACAGTTTAGTATGTCACGTATGCGCTTTATCAGGAAGGAGTGTGGGCCACGCAGTAATTTCAATCGACGAATACATGCACACCACTACCGCAAGAGTAAGAGAGGTAAGACAACTAACTCAGTCGAGTAAAGATGATGTTACGAGATGTATGACTTTCTTTCAACAATTACAAGCCCAGTCCTATGAATATGATAAAATGAAAGACCAAGTACGAGGAGCCATTGAAGCTGCGATCGGATACCTGAAACAGGAAGAAGCTAAAGAACTCTCTCGTATTGATGAAATGCGTCTTCGTAATGAAAAAGTTATTTCTGATAAGTTAACTGAAGCAGAGATTGCTGTTCAAGAATTGAATCACAGATTAGAACTAGCTGACTCATCGCTAGAAGAAACACATCCACCTGCCTTCAGTTACAAAAGTAAGGAATATTTTGATAAGAGTAGAGAACCTATTCCGATCCCTCCAATCGAGTCTGCTGCCTACCAGAACTATACTCCTCAGATTCACACACTTCCATTACATAGAGCTGTACCACCAGTTGGTACCACTGTTCGTATTCCTCAAAGCACACTGTTGCTTACTGAGGGACAAACTGATGTTGGTAATATTTGTTTTATGGGTTTGTTCTTTGAGCTTCACTTAAAGCATAGTCCAACTCATATGGGAGTCTTCTTACACTGTCCGATATGTGATCCGGTGTACGTTACTATGGAATGGGCTCTTGATATTATGGATATCAACAGAGAGCCACTGATCACAACGAAGGTAGCTGATGGAAAATTTCCGAAAGACTCGGCAATCGGTTGGCAGAATGCTATCTCACTGGACACTCTTCGAAAGCATCCTGCTGTGGAGATGTCGATAGACCTCAGATCGATAGCTTATGACTTGGTTCCACCTCCTGGTGCACGTTAGGGTTCACAGTAACAGTTAGGGAATGATGATTACAATTGGTTTAAAAACATGGTAGACTCTAGATAGGTTTATTCCCAGATCACTCTTCCCCCTCTTGTGTAGGATTACAAAAATTTGTACCCTCCCCCTCCATACTCCATAGAATATGATTCAACACCCCCTCTCGGATAGATTTTTATAACAACCTCTCCAGTTAAAAACACACCTTTTATTGCAATGAGGGGTAAAAAGGTAGAAAAAATAGTTGCTTAGCAATCTGTACTTTTATTGGCAAAACAAAGTGTGTTACTTAAGGCAGTCAATACACCTGTTTCAGGTGGTACTAGAATTTGTCTTCGGCTGCCTTAATATGTGAGTAAGCGAAGCTAAGGACTCAACGGGAAGAAAAAAAAAAAGATAAAAAAAAAAAAAAACATGAGTTCGAAAAAAAAAAAAAAAAAAAAAAAAGTTGAAATGAAGAATAAGAAGGAATTTTGGCAAATTCCTTCCATTATGTGATAAAGAAAAACGAAAAGATTTTTTTTTTTTTAAAAATAAAATAAAATGAAAGAAGAAAATAAAAAAAAAATAAAAAAAAAAACAATTTTCAGTGATACTCCCTTTTCTTTAAATAAAATAATAAAAAAAAAAAAAAAAGCAACTACGCTACGAAGCTATTTTCATATCTGTGTTCCCTGTGTGTGTTATTTTAAGAATCATTTTAAATTCATTTCTTCAGTAAAATGCTAAAGATAAATAGAACCTGATTTCTTATAATCATTAAAAACAGCTCATCTTACCCAATACGTTTTGCAGGTTACACAAACTACTTATAGATGTCGTTTTTTAATGTAAAATGTCCTGTTCAGCCTCGTTGTCACGAACCTCCACCTCCTCCACCTGTATGTATTCAGCTCACTGATTTTTTTTTTTTTTTAAAAATATTTTTTGTTTATTTATTTATTTACGAGGCCTAGGAAGCCAAAAGCCAGGAAAAGCTCACAAGGGTAACAGTTATATCGCTACCAGCAACCGTGAGACTCTCACAGACGATAAGAGACGTAGAATAACCTGGAACAAATGACTACCTGAACCCACCGTCCACGCGAGCAGTCAGTGTTAGAGACGACTGATAACCCCAATTTTCATCAAAGAGAGGGAGAACACGCCACATTAGATCAGAAAATAAGAAATAAAGTAATGACAAGAAAGAGAAATGATACTAATAAAATAAAATAAGAAATTACACTAGAGGAAAGAGACGTTCATTATCTACCTCGGGGATTACGTCGTAGGAGGCGACTTAGGTGAGAGTGGAACTTAGAAAGCTTGGATTCCGACCAGCTAGGATTGACCAGCACATTAACCATAGAAAGGTCGTCAATAACAACATTTAAATCGGTAGCTTTATAAGCGTTATCAATAAGTTCCATAACATATTCCTTCACATCAGAACCCAGTAATGAGAAACTAGTCTTCCTTTCGATGTGTGCGATTAGTTTCTTCCTCACAAAAATACCCTGAAGCGGAAACTTCAGCAACAACGGATTGTCAGATAACTCTTTAAGATGATTATCAAGCTTGCTGATCAATAACAACGTGAAAGGCTGCCATTCGGTTCGAAAGAACATATCCAGAGATAGCTCATCATCTGATGTCGGAAATCCCATTGTTTGCTTTACCAATTCCCTGGTCTCAACGCATTCAAGCAGCAGATGCTCAGTTGAGGTATCCTGAAAGCCACAGAACAGACAACATTTAAACCCCGCAGTGACCCTCGGTAGCTTTACAAGCCTGTGGTGAGAGGTTCGCAGACGAGACAATTCCACCTCCTGCCTCCTAGTGAGACAGGGAAGGAAACGTTGAGGGCCAGATCCAAGAGTCGCTTTGCTGTGAAGCCCACTTACAGGATAGTACTCCAAGGATGGAGTCTTTCCCAATAAAGAGTATAGGAAGTGGTTGCTAATTCCGCGAGTAGTCCCGTTTCTCATTACGATCAAGACGGTCAGCCATTTCAGACTTAGTAGCAATAGCAGAGTTAGCTCGTTGCCTACTTGAGACGGTCAGCCTCTGGGATCCCGATCCTTTATCATTATTCAGAGACTCAGTCTCACTCCCACTTGCCCCTCTCAAGGCGTCAACAGCGTCTGCTGGCACCCTCATGTTCACAGACATAACATGAGGGTCTGTTTCCTTCTTGTTGGCAGGCCACAAGGGTGCGGCTCGATAGGCAGGTTCGTAACTGCTGTGTAGTAGTCGGAAGCCTTCTTGCATAACTCACTCGGCGAAGGCACCTTGTAATAATCATAACGAAAATGTTATGACTGATAAATCTGTATTTAAAAAAAATCCCCAGCTCGCGCGGGGTTTCCCTGTCGCTGTATGTTGAGACAACGATCAGAGTCAGAAGGAAGAGTATACAAATTTACTGTGTATTTTTGAGTGACAAAGAAAGAAGTTTCCATTTTATCTTCCCGAAAAAAAAAAAAAAAAATCAGGTACTCCCACCAAACATTGATGCAAAGGTAAGTGACATAACAAAACGAGTAAGTGATTTTGACTATAGACTCTCACAACTGGAAAACGATGTCACATCTTTATACACGATGATAAAATAGTAATTATTTATACCTGTTTTTTTCTTTTTTTTTTCTTTTTTGTTTTTTTAATACCAATTTCTTAATTACATCTCCTCAACAGATCATGTGGAATGATGACACTCACATTACCACATCTGATGATAGTGAACCAGGTAGGGAACTTGACGTTGTGGGTGAACGAACAAAATGTATTGTTCGGAGATGGGCTCCCCCGGGTGTGACGAAAGCAGCCCCGAGATACCCTCCCCCGGCACTGTCTCCCGAGAGAATAAAAGTAAAAAATATAAACGAAATCATAAGAAGTAGTTATATATTTCAAAAAGATAGTGATCAAGATGATGCAAAGACAGTAACACCTCCGACAGGTGTGGTGTCGCATCAGATCAACAGACCAATCAGTCATTGTGAGGTTTGTGGAGTAGAGTGGAAAAGAGTTCCTGTAGTTGGTGAGGATACTATTTTAGGTAGAATTCTGTTAAATACAACGGGAGAAATACCACAACACACTGTTCTGATGTATGTAATACAGTGCTATTCTGGATCTGAGACTTGGATAACACGCCACCGATACTCGTCATTTTATAATTTACATCACACGCTTCTCAATCAAAACCCGTCTATTTTTAACAAAGCTAAACTACCACGACGAACACTAGTGAGGAGGACGTCTCATCCTCACGCTGCAGCGAGGGTTAGGATGTTGAATTCTTATTTAAAAAAAGTATCGAGTCACTGTTCTCCATTATTACATACCTTCTTAAGTCCTGATAGTGACACAGAAATTAAAAGAATATCATCTGCCGGAGGGAGACGTGCATCGAAATTTGATATTCTGACGTCAACACAGTCGAAAAGACGTTCAATTCTACTGGCTAGGGAATCTTTGAAATTTCGTGATATAATAGTGGCTGCGAGGTTGTGTGGGTTGAAGTGTGAGGATAGTACTGAACCAAGTATTCCTTTACTGGTAGCAGATGAGAGTAGAGGAAGGAAAACTGTGGAAAAAACTTATCGATTGGGATGGGCAAACCTTCGTCATGAAGAGCAGCCGTTACTAAAACGATCATCAGTTAGGGTGACGGTAGTTCCCCCGATGACAACTGGTCATAAGAGTCCACCACCAGGATTGGTAATCTCAAGAAAGCTTCTTGAATTACGTAATGCTGGGTTATCATCAACGAGATTTACTCAGCCTGGAGCTGAGTGGTGGGGAGCATTCCCTCCCACCAGCAGCACGCTTTCAACAGGTTATGGAAAGTATACCTGGGATGTTATCCCTCTTCGGTCACCTGTTGGTATTAGTGTCTTACAAAACATTCTTCATTCTATTATTAAATTATGTCCATTGTCAGTTGTTCTTGAATTGCGATCACTATCGGTTAGTGATATTCAAATTCCTATTCCGCTCTGTTATAGAACCCGTTGTAGAGTAGCTGTGTTTAGAGGATCTCCACCTTTTGCTCACCTTTCTGTCGTGTTTAAAACTTTTTATTATATTCAATTACCTCGTTGTCCAAACGGAGGAGGAGTTTTATATTATCGTGGGAAGGGAAGTGGGATCCGTTTTGGGAAATTATGTCGGAGTCCGAGAAGTGAAAATGATTAGTTTTATATTTCACGTTGTGTAGTTATGATGAAGGTTTATTTTATAAATTTTCTTTTTTTTCAGTTCTCCCTTTTTTTTTTGGACTGAATGAAAAGTTCTGTACACTTGTATTTATACATATGTATTGTTCTGGAGTTGAACTTTTGATATGAAAGATCAAAAAATTAGTATCCTTGTCTCTTGTTTTCTTATGTTCTTCGCAGTGAGAGAAGAAACAGTGAAAAAAAAAAAAAAAAAGTTTTTTTTCCCTGTTTTCTTCTGCTCCCCCTTTATATATATTTAGTTTTATCTTCCCTGTTCCCAATTTCTTTTTCAGCCTTTTACGCGTCGTTTTTGTTTTGTTTGGGGATTTTCGTTTTTAGTTTTGTCTGTTTTGTTCATTCTTTTTTTTTTTTTTTGCCTCGCATAGAAAATACTGCTGTGGCTACATATGATTACAACCGTTTTGTATTCTTATTGTCTTTTCAATAAGGCGAAGCGTTGCTTGTTTCGTGTGAGGGGTAGTAAATAATGTTGGCAAACACATAAAAAAAAACGTTTTTTTTGTCTCGCTTTTCATGGTTTCGAGTGGAAGCACAAACCCTATTCTTATTGTATTTTTCTATCAAAAAAAAGGCATCTCGAAGAAATTTATTCGGTTGCGATTATTTACCTGGGGAGGAGGGGGGTGTGTGTGCTAATTTACTTGTTGTTGTTAAGTAATTACCCACCATTGATTTCCGATAACGGGTTGGGAAGAGTGAATGATAGTTTTTTTTTTTTTTTTTTTTTTTAAATTCTTCTACACAAAAGCTGACTCTCTACTTGAAGCAAAACAACTATTCATATATTATATATAAAAAAACAAAAAAAAAAACAAAAAATCAAACGTAATACTTAACAATTTTCCCTCCTTTCAGAATGTAAAATGTCGTATGAGGGGAGTTGGATAAGTAGCGCTCCAACAGAAAACAGAAGCGATCCAATGACGCTGTTGGATGAAGCTGAAGCCGCTCTTAGTCGTTATGGTCAAACACCAAACCTTTCAGAGAGTGTGATGAACCAAATTGGACAAGCTTTATTAGGGAACAGTGATTTTGTTAAGAAATTGCTTAGTCCGCTTAACAACAAAATTCAAATAATTGAAGACAACACGAAGCAAATAGACCAGCTCAGTATAGTTACGGAAAGAGTTGGAAACGTCGCAAATATTTGTGACAACATCGCTTCTCTCGAATCGACTGTTAGTGATCAGTGTGAGTTCATGAAATCACTCGCTGCTGATATGTCTCGAGTTGACAAACTTGAAGAAGTCATCCACACTCCATCACCTGAAATCACATCTCGGTTTCAGTCATTAGAAAATACACTTAACACACTTGAGAAATCTTTTATCGGGGAATTTCAAAAAATAAATCATCAAGAGGCGGAATCGAACATGAGGATTAAAAATCTTGAGCAGTCAAATTCTCAGTACTGTCACAGACTAGAGTCGTTGGGGGAATCACTTCAAACTGACAACAGTAATGAAATGGAAGTATTACAGAATCACATTAAGGAAGTAAACGAACGATTAAAACAGTTAGAGAATATGAACAACGATGACAGCACGGATAGGATTTGTTATTTAGAAACAACGTTCTCTGATCACAAGAAAAGACTAAATCAGATAGAGGCGGACACAAGTGCTCGAATCACTTCTTTGAAGGAAGCCCATTCAGAGACTGTTAGGATCCTTGAGAATTCTCTCAGCAGCAACTCTAAATTCACTGAGCAGAGCAAGTCGAGACTCACCGCCAGTGCCGCTCGCGTTAACGACTTAGAGAAATCTATCCAACAACTCCAAATTGAGATTTCACGCGAACACAAAAGCCCAGCTAAGCAAACACCACGATCAAAAAAAATAGCTTCCCCCGGAACTGAACCAATCGAGAAGAGTAAGCTATCGGTATTGGAGAAAGCAATACGGGGTTACGGTGAGAGAATACAATCTCTAGAAAATGACATTCCAGGTTCTGCAACAGAGTTAGAAGAACGGCTGACGTTGTTGGAAGGAGCCATCAGTATAAATAAAAATGATATGTACGCAACTGTTGCTCACCTTCAACAGGCAGTGTCAGAAGCTGAGGAGAGCCTTCACAATTTAAATAAAAGAACACAGACTGGGAAATGCACATCTTCAGCGATACAAAAATTAACATTATCCGTCCATGAGGCTGCTGCTTCTGGAGAGCTCCTCGATCACCAACTCTCAGCGATCTCTCCCTCTACGGTATTTTCTGATGTATCAGAGACAGTAAAAAGTATCAGCAAATCAATCCACGTCTTGTCTACAAAGTTTGAACCTCGTATCGCTACACTAGAAACATCTCAGAGCAAGAGTAATTCCAATATTCGTAAACTTCTAGAAAAAATCCCGAACCAGGAATCGAACTTGAACAATCAAGAGACGATTAAAACATTAAAACGACAGGTCAGATCATTAGAAAGATCTGTTCAACTACAAGCTGAGCCGGTGTCGGTGTTGCAATCACAATTAGATAACGTGACTGCTGCTTTGGAGAGGCATTCTCTGTTTGAAACTGATTGTGGAGGTCCAAACTTACATGTGCTGACTGAGGATATCGCTGTTATAAAGAAACAAATTTCAGCAAATCCTGCTGCTGTTCAAAAGCAAGTCATTCAGATACAAAACGACATTGTCAACATGCAGAAGGACATCAGTTTGTTAAGTGAGAATGGTGTTAGTGGTGTCGATAATTCAATTCAAAAGCAACTTATGTCTTTAAAAGCAGACGTGGCTCAGATAAAACAATCATCACCCGAAACAGTCAAACAACAACAACAGGGATTTCCAGATCAAAATCTCTTGATTAGAATTAATAATTTACAGCGAGAGGTTGATTCGATTGTCGGATATAACTGCGTTCAGAAAATAGATGATCTCCAGGAGTCCAGTTCTAAACTTAGACAAGTCTTTGAAAGTGAAGTATTTCAATTTCGTCGACCCCTCGAAAGAGAATTAAATAACCTAGCATCTCAGGTTATAGAAACGCAACGATCCGTTGCTGCGATGAAGACTGAAAGTCAAAATTACAACACACTCCGTACTGATATCAATAATCTACAGAGAGTAACCGAAGGAGTTCAACAAACTGCGAGAAAACAGATTTCGGATCATCACTCTCTCGAATCTGTGAAGATTGAGTTATCAGAAATTAGACAAAAGTCACTCGCAGAACCTCTATCAAGAATAGAAGCATCGTGCGCAGTCAACACTGGTGTCGTAAGAGCTGTTGAGGAAACAGCAAACGAATGTAAACAAGAAATTGAAGTGTTGAAAAGAATAATTAAATCGAACGATAATTCTCAAAGTGATCATCGTCTTAAAGACATGTTTGATTCTCAAAAAAGAGAATACGACGTGTTGTCGTCAAAGTTTAACTCCCTTGAACACAACCTTGAAATTAATTACACCAATAGGTTACATAAAGCAGTCCATCACCTCGATAAGAAAATAACATCCTGCGTTAATCAACATTCTGATCTGAAAGCTGAAACGACAAAAGTAATATCAACGAAACTATCAAACGCCGATGCGTACATCAGAGGATTGGAACAAAAGGTTAAAATGAATTCCAGCGATGAATTCCTTCAGGGATCTGTAGGAGAGAAAATTATCGACATGGGAGCCAGTATTCACGCAACTATGACAAAAAATGACACTTCAGAAACTAGATTAACCGCATGTGAAGGTCAGTTAAGTGAGGTAGTTTCTGGAGTGAGCATCTTGCATTGTGATTTAAAATGGATTAAAAAACGTTGTGAGTCTGCAGAACAACAAAATTGTAGTGAGAACGTTTCGATATTAACGGCCATGGTCACAGCTCTTGATAGTCAAGTCCAGAAGTTATCTTCAGCAATAAGTGAAACCGCATCACACTTCAGCAGCTATGCTTCACAAGACTACGTAGCAAAAGCTCTCATCCCGTTTAAGACGAAGGTTAATAACGTAACTGAGGAAGTAGCTGCTTTGGTTGGAAAGAATTGCGCGCCGCTTCAAGAGGCATTCAACAGAAATCAGACAGAACTGACAGCAAAGATGCAAACAATAGATAACTGTCTGGTTGAAATATCCAACGACATGACTACAGTTAAACAATCACAGAGAACACTAATAGATGCTAACAACACATCAGATGGTCGATTATGTAATCTTGAACAGTTCTCGGCATCTCAAGCAAGAACTGCAGACACGTCACTCAGTGCTGTTCAGGATAATTTAGACAGATCAACAGAGGAGCTTAGAAGCGAGATTAATGGTCGAATAATGTCTGTAATTCAAGAGCAAAAAATATTTAAAAATGATATTTCAACACTCGCATCTCAACTAAATCAGTTGGAGTCATCAACAAGTAGATTACCAGATGTAATATGCTCTCGCATGTCATCATTTGAGAGGTTAGGTGACGACACTCGTCATGAAGTCGCCTTAATCAGATCAAAGATCGATTCACTCGAAGGACTCTTCAATGGATTCTCTCAAGATTCTCGTGAAACTGTAAGAAACTTGTCAGATTTCACAAAACTAGACATTGCTCCAAAATTACAATCCGTCGAAGCTCTCCTCTCTGAAATAAAACCGAAAATAACTTCAGTTCAGCAACTACACCAACACTACGATGACATGAAAGTCTCTCTCGATGACATATCACAGCGTGAGGGTACCTTAAATAAACAAATCGCTCACAGACTTAGTTCTGTAGAGAACTCAAATCAAGAAACTCACACATTCATGGAACGTACAATCCAACAGATAGCCAGTGTTAGAGATGATGTGTTGAGGTCGGAGAGTAGTTTTCAGGAGATGTCTCAAAAAGTTATTTTAGTTGAAAATCAAAATCAAGAAGTACGCGATGTTATTATAGCTAGTGGTGATGATGTTGGAAGACTCAGTCAGGAAGTTGGTAATCTGAAACAGCAGATTACCAACAGACTGACTTCTATTGAAATACTCACACAACAACATGACGATAGTCTTACTGATGTTAGTCAGCGAGACTCCCATTTAACAAGTCTTCGTGAAGACATCGACTATCTAAAACAACAAACATCAAACAGACTGACTTCTGTTGAAAATATGACCCAACAACACGACAACAGTCTGACTGCTGTTTATAAACAGCGAGAAGAGATGACCACCCGGCTTATGAACTTTGAAAGACTACACGAGGACATCAAACATCTAAAACAGCAAACATCACACAGACTGACTTCTATTGAAAATATAACTCAAGAACACGACATCAGTCTTACAAAACAACGAGAAGAGATGACCACACGTCTTGGTAACGTTGAAAGGCTGTCCGAGGACATCAAACATCTGAAACAGCAGATTACCAACAGACTGACTTCTATTGAAATACTCACACAACAACATGACGATAGTCTTACTGATGTTAGTCAGCGAGACGTCGTAGATCTCACTGATGATGACAATCAAATAAATAAAAGACTTCTCACCATTGAGAACACGACTAATGAACTCACTGCTACTACCGAACAGATTGTTAAACAACTAGACAACGTTGAGACTCAACATAACTCAACTTCTGTAGAGCAATCGATGACTAGTTTAGTCAATGATGTGGATGCTCTCAAACATGAGAGTGATGACAACATCAATCGAATGACTGATGAATTGAATTCAATGAAAGAATTGATAATAAACAATCCAATTAATGAAATACGAGACTCTTTGACAGCCGTTCAACAACAACAACGAGATCTGAGTAGTGACGTATCTCAAAGACTGATATCAACGGAGATAGCAACGAAGTCACTGATGGATAAACTGAGTACTGTTGAAGATGTAAATATCTCAACGTCTGATGTAAACACCGATCAAGTTGACGTCAAACTATTAGATATAAAACGGCAATGCCAACGAGAGTTTTCTTCTTCATTAGAAACTGAAATACTTCGAACAGAAGTAGGACGACTAACAGAAATGATGGACAGTTCTCAGAAGGGAAACTCTGCATTGCAATCGTCTCTTCAGTTGTTGTCTTGTGAAATAAATTCTGTCAAGAGTGAGCTGTCAGTGACAAGTCAACAAGTTCAGTTTAATAATAACAATCCTGAAGTCTCGACTATCAGAGCTCGAATTAGTGTTTTAGAATCTAAATTACCTGAAACTGATTGGAGTGAAGTCGAAAATAGAATTAAAGAATCTGAGAAACGACTTCAGACTCTGAGAGCTCCAAACATCACGTCATCTCGTAGAGTTGCGTTAGAGCTCGAATCGGTGTCGAATGAAATTAAAATATCACTTGGAGATCATACCGAGAGATTAGATAACATTGAAGCAGCTATTCAACTGACTGCTGTTCTCGTCTCTCCTCAAAGATGTGAGAGATCAGCAAATCCTCAAGCAATCTCACACTTGTCAAAGAGATTATCATCACTAGAACAAAACTACAAGGACATGACTGACGTCATTACAACAATCGAACAGACGACAACAGGACAAGAGTACGGACAGTCTCCTCCAAATACAACAATCGTTGAAGAATCAATGCTGTCGGATCTACAGAACAGAATGACTCTTCTTGAGAAACGAGAACCATATCTTCAGGAGGGAGATCTAATTGATGACCTCAAACAGAGAATAGAGACCATTGAGAATAAACAGCCAGCTGACGATCAGCATACGACACTCACAGAGAGGATAACTCCTCAGGAAGGAGATCAAATTGATAACCTGCGACAGAGAATAGCAACCATTGAGAATAAACAACAGCTAGCTGACAATCAGCACACGACACTCACAGAGAGGATAACTCCTCAGGAAGGAGATCAAATTGATAACCTGCGACAGAGAATAGCAACCATTGAGAATAAACAACAGCTAGCTGACAATCAGCACACGACACTCACAGAGAGGATAACTCCTCAGGAAGGAGATCAAATTGATAACCTGCGACAGAGAATAGCAACCATTGAGAATAAACAACAGCTAGCTGACAATCAGCACACGACACTCACAGAGAGGATAACTCCTCAGGAAGGAGATCAAATTGATAACCTGCGACAGAGAATAGCAACCATTGAGAATAAACAACAGCTAGCTGACAATCAGCACACGACACTCACAGAGAGGATAACTCCTCAGGAAGGAGATCAAATTGATAACCTGCGACAGAGAATAGCAACCATTGAGAATAAACAACAGCTAGCTGACAATCAGCACACGACACTCACAGAGAGGATAACTCCTCAGGAGGGTGATCAAATTGATAACCTGCGACAGAGAATAGCGATCGTTGAGAATAGTAAAAACGATGAAACTATCGAAAATCTTCACCAAAGAATACACCTCATTGAGAAGAAACAACCTGAAAACCAACACAACACCATCACGACTCTCACAGAAAGGATGATTGCCATTGAAAAAAAATTTATCGAAGCCAGCGATGATCAAAGTAATGAAATTAAAAATTTACAACAACGACTTGAAGATCCAAACGGAGGTCTTTCAAACAAAATAAAACACCAAATAGAATCTGGACTGACTACAATACACACGACTCTAACGGAAATGTTCGACTTACAACTGTCTGACTACAGCAACACTGCCATTGCTGCTGCTAAGAGAGCGGAGTTGCAAGTGTCTAATTTGGATGATTTGACTAAGGAAGTACAGGAAACACTCACACAGCTTCCTGATGCGAATCAAATAATTCAGCTTTCGAATATGTTGGAGTCACAACCTTGGTTATTAGGTGAACAAAAGCAACATGATCTACAGCAATCGTTATCCGCAGTCACATCTGAGCAAAGCGGACAGCTGCGATCACTTCAAACACTTGTCAGTGACAGCGAACATATCGTGTCTGATTTATCAGAGAGACTGTTTTCATTAGAAAAATCTCACTTTGGAAACTCAAGAGAATCCTTTGAAG
Source organism: Flectonema sp. DT1601 (assembly GCA_964019425.1). Taxonomy (NCBI): domain Eukaryota; phylum Euglenozoa; class Diplonemea; order Diplonemida; family Diplonemidae; genus Flectonema; species Flectonema sp. DT1601. The sequence continues at coordinate 693,582 of OZ025837.1, forward strand.
AAATGACCAACAGAATGACAAATATCGAAGAGAAGTTTCGTAACAACTTCCTACCAAAATCATCTTTGGAATCTCTGTCCTCTAAAGTCGATCAGTTAGAATCAACTTTGTCAGTCATCAGTAGGAAGACATCATCAAATAAAATAGAAACATTGGAACAGATGTTATCAGATTCGTATAAGTCATTAACGTCTCGAATCAGTTCTTTAGAGAACGCGGTAGTGGTTGCCGATGCTCCTCTTGTTTCAAAAATAGAAGATCTCGCAATGGCTGCCTCAGGTCTAAAGAAGGAAGCAAATGCTCACGGAAATGTATCGGAATTCGCGTCGAATTTGAGTTCTGTTGAAAATGCAGTTTTGGCACTTCAGGAAAACAGCATCTCAGCTGATGTCGTTTATGAAAAGATTGAAATGATGACCAGAGAAGTGAATATAATAAAGAACGACGTGAACTCCTCAAAACAACTTTTTAGTAAGATATCTGATTTGGAATCTACCAACACTGCCCTCGATCAACTCCTCCTCGAAACAGTTTCTAACCTGGAGAGAACCAGCACTCAACTAGCTACGGTCACGTTATCACAGCAACACTTCGATTCTTCTTTACTGTCGGTAACTAATTCTCAAGCTGACTATAAATTGACAATTGACTCTCTAAATAAAAACATGTACAAACTGACAACAACACTTCACGATACGGTTTCTGAGATTATTAGCGTCCATCCCTCTGTTAAGAGTCTCAGTGATGTAAGTTTTTTTTTTTTTTTTTTTTGTACCCACGAAGCACACAAACGAAACAAAAAGTGTGAAGAAAAAAAAAAAGTGAAATTGGACCGGGAAAAAAAAAAAAATCAAAAAAAAAACAGCTATCTCACATAACTGAAGCAATCACCCTCCTGAAACAAGACATGTCTGTAGTTAAATCAGAAGAAGAGAGAACTCTCGATAAAATTAAAAAATTAGAGGTATGGCCATTCCTTATTGACAAACATCGAATTGATGTTTAAAAAAAAAAAAAAAAAAATATTCACAAAAACAGGAATCTTGGAAAGTTTCAGACATTCCAACAACAGTTTCTGACATTCAGTCGGACATCACAACTTGTCGAGAATCTGTTGATAGGGTTCGTATCAACGTTGAAGCCTATCATAATAAAATAACAACACTCGAAAACAATGTTTCCAATGATGTTGACACAATGAAAGAAGAGAACTCGTCGATTAAAAAATTTCAAACTGAAGTTTATAATTCTTCGAGAGAAGAGATGATTCAGTTTAGAGAACTAATTGAAAGTAACAACACTCGACGTGATTCTCACTTGAGTGAGATTAAAAAGGAAATTGAGAATCTGAAAGAAAAAACTTCTTCTTCTTCTTCTTCTTCGTCTTCTTCACCAACAATTCAAATAGAGAATGAACTCACTGCTTCACTTTCTGATCAAATATCAAACCTGACGAAGTCTCTTGAGGGTGAAACTTCTAACCGAACTGCTCTCGAAGATAAGGTTCGAAAACACCAAAAGCACCTCACTAATTGGGTAGAAGTTTTTAATAAAAAATGGCAAAAGAAACTCCAAAATCTTCCTTCTGAAGACACTGTTGTCAAAATACACAATCGAATTAAAGCTGTTGAGTCTGCTGTGGGAAAGAATGCGTCCATCAATCAGGATCGAGTACCTTCCTATCCGTGAAAAAAAAAAAACTTTAGCAGGAATCGAACTGCAGCAAAAAAAAAATGTGCCATCGCTCGTGGACGATGTATACTAACTTTCACATCGTAAAACGAAGAAATTATTTTTGTGAGTAACCGACTCGTATTAGATTTTAGATAAATAAATCCTTTTTGGAATATTTCTACCCCTACTCCCCCCCCATCTCCTCAAAGACTACCAAGTTCCTCCTGTACTTTAGATTAGTTTTTTAAGTTTTTTTATTATGATGTTTGTGTTAATTTTTTTTTTTTTTTTTTTTTTTTTTGGTTTTTTGTTTTTACTAAAACAGGTGATTTTTGTGATGAGTTTCGAAGATGCCATCGCTGGAGGACTACTACAGGTCGGGTTACTAATCCGTAGAGGGATATTGATTTATTTATTTGGAGAAGAAGACTCTCAAGATGATCTCGTCTACAGAGCAGTTTCAAGTGTATTGATGTTGGGAGTCATGATTGTAGTTGGGATTAGAAATAAATATTGTGGAAACCCGATTATACAATTATACTATTGTTTAAGTGATGATGTGAAGAAAAATTTGTTGAATTTGATACCCGCAGTGCTTGGTCAGGCTGCGGCTGGATCATTAGTATTACGTGCAGCTGACTATGCTATTCCAGCTTGGAATAACAGATCGATGATGGAATGCGTTCCGACTAACCACTCTGATGGAGCTCTTCTAATCAGAGAAATCCTATCGACAGCTTCTTTAGTTATAATCATCGGAATGTCCCGTCGTAAAGGGATATCTGGATGGATGCCAGTTCCGTTTTCCTATTTTCTAATCACACTCTTCTGGACAGATCCTTGCATGAATCCCGCTTCGGCTATCTCTCATGCTCCGTACTTCTCAAGAGGTTCAGCGCTACAGCCGCTTTCCATGGGTTCAACAACAGGTGCTGCGCTGGCTATTTATATTTTGTCAGGAACGACTCCAAAGGCTACGGTTATAGATCATGAAAAGCAACCTGAAAAGCCAACTCGTCAACCTCAGCAACGTGTCGGAAGGAAAAACAGAAAGCGATAGTTTGAAGGAAAGTGAGTTGGAAAAACGTTCGTAATTGTTATTTAGTTTTTCCTATTTTTTTTTTAAACATTCTTTTTCACCAGGTAATGACCCGCAAAAATCGCGCCATCCGTCTCAGCAATGAAGGGAACATTTTATATCGAAAAGAGCAGTACGAATTAGCAACCGAGTGCTACACCAAGGCAATTGAACTCCATCCCGGAAATAGCGCGTTTTATGGAAATAGAGGACAGTCGTACTTCAGAAGAGAAATGTTTGAAGAAAGCGTCAGCGACAGTCTACGAGCAGTCAAACTTGACGGAACATACTGGAAGGGATACATCAGAGCGGGGAAGGGAATGGTTAAGTTGGGAAGGCTTGATGAAGCGGCATCTTTTTTTCAAGAAGTCGCGAAATACAAAACAGACGACAACGAGGCAGCGGTCGTTTCCGAATTCGAAGTCGCTCGAGTTCGCAATTTAGTATCTGAAGTGGAAATTATTAAAAACGATTTCGACAACAAAAATTACATTCAAGTTGTTAACCTGATAAACCAACTTGAGGATACCATCCCTCAATCATTCCTCCTGAAGAGTATCCTTTGTGACTGTCAGTATCAACGAAAGCAATATGCGGCGGTGTTAAAGACGACGAATTCAATGAAAAAAGACATGCAGTTGGATAGATCTGAATTACAACACGTCACGGCTACTGAGATGAAAGCGTTTGCGTCGCTTTCATTGGAGAGGAATAAATTGAGTTTGGTTGACGGAATAATTCCAAACATGAAATCGACGGCAGTTAATAAAAATACTGAATCGATTTGTTTATACGAAGTCCTTGGGGTTGACAGAGAAAGCAGCGTAAACGACATTGCCAGAGCATACACAACTTTAGCTTTGAAATATCATCCCGAGAGACAACCAAATTATGTTAGTGTAGCTGAAAAAGAAGTTTTAAAAAGTCAATTTTTAAAAATAACTCACGCCTTTGTTATTCTCTCAGACAGTTCTCTGAGAGAACTTTATGATGATGGATTCTCTGAGTCTGATATCATCAATGAGGATATCGATCCTGTTCTTGTTTTCTGCAATGCGGTTCCGACACCTCCTGACGCCTCTCTGTTCGATCGCTTGACATACTCAGCTAAGAAAAGTTTATTTTGGTTATGCAGTCCCGTGATTGCGACTGCAACGTGTCCATGTTGGGGAGGTTATTATGTGAAGAGGAAGTTAAGCAAAGATGACGAGACTTCTTGGTATGAGGAACAGCGATTCAAGTGGGTGGCTACCCGAAGAGATAAAATGAGAGAGATGATGAAGAAAACCAGCTGATCGGCCAAAAAAATGAAAAAAAAAAAAATATGCGATCGAATTTTTTTTTTTTCCATTATTTTCTTTTTATGTTTCGATTCGTTACATTTTACACCCGCCAGGGGACGGCGGTACCCCAGTTGGATCTCGTTGAGATGATATGCGAATTTTACCTTTTACTTCGATAAAGTGAATTACCTTCTTACTACAGTTGACATCAAACACAGCTGAGTTGATTTTTTAAAACATAATAATAATTTAGTCCTCATTCAACTACCAGTTTTAAATATTAAAAAAAAAACAAAAAAAAAAAATGGGATCTTATTTTTTATTCGTCTTCTTTGCTGTAGCTGCGATGTGTGTTTTAGTATTTGTTGGGAATAAAGAAATATCGAATGGTGAGACACAATCGATGACAACAATTGAAATGGAAAGAGTTCAGATTAAGACTGTTGAGAAAATACAATCATTTCTGTTATCAGAAAGCGTTGATAAAAACATTCCTGTCGTCGATCATAAATCAGATTCTAGTTCGGTACTTCTGGTTGCGAATCTACCAACAGATCTACAGACTGCTACCACAGAAATTATAGATTTCAAAAGATCCAATAAGATGAACCAACCTGATGATGTTGTGAAGGTTCCCATCAACACGGAGTCAGTGATGATGAAGAATACCAAAGTAGTGTCATCAGATGTGGGAATTAGTGTTGAGTTGAATACCACGACTCACAATACTGACGCTGTCGATGTAATTAACGAGTTGAACCAATCCACCACCTCCATAAATGATGTCACTACACCAGCTGTTAGTGAAGTCCTACCTATGGAATCAGACAACACTAAGAGATCAGATAAAATGGAACAACTTGAAGCCGCCACCACCACCACAGATGATGTTGTGAAGCTTCCCATTACCACACTTGTCGATGTCCCTCACGCGGATGTTCTGGACAACTCCAGCATGACTGAAATGATGACACCTGTCGTAGACTCTGCAGTTGAGCGAACTACAGCAACGAGTGTCACAGCTGATGTGACTACAGACTCGATGAAAGTCGTTAATGTTACGCAGCCTCTGACAACAACAACAACAACAACAACAACAAACAGTACAATCGACGTGGTGGAGAACACATCAAACGCTCAACTGATTACTCAAACTCATCGACAAACGACGACTGCGTTGTCAAATGACGTCACAAGTGTCTCATCGCCACATGTCTCACCACCATTAGCATCGGGAAAGCTGTTGGCGTTACCCCCAAAGAGTAAAAGGAAAAAAGCAAAAGTTCAAACTACCATAATGAAAATGTCGATGATAAATACGGAAAAGCCACCGAAAATACCTGAAAGGGCTGACATGACGTGGGGAGGGAAGTCAAAATATCGACAAGGGCAACATCGAAATCGACGTTCACTGGAAGCTAATGAAACACTCGGACCTTGGACACCTCTGAGTGTGATTGTTAAACAAAACGATTCACAGAGAGGGAATGGAACAGGAACATGGCCTAGTCAACTTAGTTGGCCGAAACCTTGTCACTTAGCCTACTCTACAGCTTTAAAAGGAGGATGGCTAGACCTTCATGTTGCAGGTAGTAAGAGTGGTGAAAGCATTCGTTCTCTTCGATTCGCAGAAGTGTCAAAAAGTTGTTTTGCAGAAGATGATACCCTTCTAACTTGTAGTTGTTGTGATGGATTAATGTTGTGTCCAACCACTTATCGATTTCCAGGAATCTTTAATAAGGAAATGATTGGCAGCATGACTCGTCCTTTCAGTGCCGCCCTCACAAACGGATCGTTCAGATCTTTATCGTGGAATACGAAACCGATACCTGTTCAGTCTATTACTGTTTCTGGTATTGATTTTATTCATGAAAAGGTTCAAGACAAACAACAATGTGACTACTTCGAACCTAAACCAACTCTCATAATTCGCAACGGATGGGCACAACGAATAACCAGCACTGAAAATTTCGCGCACTGGCTAGGAGAGTTGTGGGGTGTCATCATTCACGCTTTACAAATTCATAATATCGAAAGAATAGTACCGTTGATACCCCATTGCAGTTCCTTGAAGATAGAACGCGGTAAGTCTTATACTTTTGACTACGGCTGGAAGTATACCTGCATACCCACGCCGCTTAGATACTATTCTGATCCGAGACCTCATTATGGAAGTAGTGAAATGAGAGGTGATTGGTGGTTTCAATTTGCGATTGAAAGAGGAATTCCTTTCTTGGACGACGTGATTTCCCAACCTACTAATAATTTCGATGCGGAAGGGAAGACGGTTTGTTTTGAAAAATTGATAATGGCGTGTCCTCCTCCGAGACTCTCTCCAATTTCAAAATACACCAACACGATCTCTCCGTTGGTACGTTATTGGATGAATAGAAATTGGAATTTTGATTTTAGCAGACCGAGTAAGGGAATACTAAAAAGATTAGCAATCGTAAACAGAAGACCTGGTGGGACTCGATACCTCGCTAATGCGAACGAGTTGATGAGAGCTGCTTATATTCACGGAGGTTGGGAACCGACTGAGTTTGAATATTGGAACGGACAAAAAACCTTCTTAGAATACGCAACTCTACTCCAGAACACTGCTGTCTTAGTTGGAATCTTCGGAGGTGATCTGTCCTTACAGTTGTTTATGAGGTCACGATCTGTTGTGGTCGAGGTGTCTCTGTGGCATTCATCTCAGAATGATCCTTTTTATGTATTTCAGTCGATTGGTTCTGGTATTCATGCAGTCAGGTGGTTTGTTAAATTATCGGCAATCAAGGAACTCAGTCACATCAAGTCAAATAGTGAATGGCTAATCGGAAACACTCAAACAAGCAATCCTTGGATAAGAAAAGTATTAAACATGACTCTTCCATTGTCTGGGTTCTTATCAACCCTCGATATCGCTGAAAAATTACTTGCTCTGTAGACTTCTTTTTTTTAATTCTGTTTAATTACACTTTTTTTTTTGCTTGTGTTTTAGTTTATGTTACACCTGGCAAGGTGACACTTCTGATACTACTATTTACCCATTTTGTTGGTCTTAATCTTTTGCTTAGCCTTGATAAAAACTGTTATTCTTTTTTTTTTTAAATATTATTTTTATTAAATTCAGGTAACAAGGAAGAAAAAAAAAAAAAAAAGGGAGAGGGGGGGAATGAATTGAAGTAAAGAAGATGATGAATATTTCATTCACCTCAGAGTATGAAACAATCGTTGTTGATGTGACTCCGACCAGTACAACTGATGATGTGATTGAAACAGTTTGTAATGAAATGGAATTATCAAAAGATGTGATAACGATTGAACCAAAGCTAGTGATTGAAGAGCTTCAAGATGGTGATACGTTCTGTGTCATTCTATCACAGCGTGTCATATCAAGAAATCAACTTATACAAATGAAGTTAAACCCTGATGACTATAATTCATTGTTTAATTCAACTGAGGATGGTGTAGTCGAGTTATTCATCGATTGTGGGATGCCTCCAGACACCAAAATAGGAAATTCATTAAACTTGTTATTCGTGTCATCCTCAAAAGGAAATTTATCAGATTGTAAATTGTTGTTGAAAAAGTATTCTGCTGATCCGAATTTGTTCATACGCGACTCTCCGTTAATTGCTTCTGTTCAGGGAGGCTTTCTTAGTATCGCTGCTGTACTGTTGGAGGCGGGTGCTCATCCTAACTATCGAGACAGTTATGGAAGAACTGCACTCATGTATTCGACTAGCTCTGATATGGTTCGACTTCTGTTGGAATGCGGTGCTGATATAGAAGTGAGGGATCTTTTACAAAAACCAGCTTCTGAACACTTGCGACAAGCGGGTTTGCTTCCCGTTTTATGATTTGAGATGACGTTTGATTTTCTGTAAAGTGTTTTCTTATTTTTTTTTTTTTTCCCTCCGTCAGGTCTCTTCCTCTAAAAATGAACTCTTTGTTGTTGTTGTCATCGGCATTTGCCACTCAAGAGATGATGAAGACACCTCACGGTATGAGAATGGCTAAGTGTGTTCATACTGTACCGAATGGAGCTGTTGTTGAAGAACAACCTAACGGAACAACACTCGTATCCCACTCAGAAGGTGAATACATTATTCCTGTTGATAAAGATTGCATTAATGAAGCTGGTGATCTGTTCTCAAAGAGAAATGTGAAATCCGGAAAGCTGCAGACGTGGGAAGACTACGCGTCTTTCACAAGCCAAGAACCAATGTACAACTTTACTTCAACTTATGTAATCCCTAATGAGAACCCAAATCCTGGAGGACAGTTGTTGTATTACTTTATTGGTTTTGAGAACAAAGATGAGAAATCTGATGTTACAATTGTTCAACCAGTCGTCAACTACGACATGACTGGTCAGTACCCCAAAGGATGGAGTATGGAGCCATGGAACTGCTGTCCTTCAGGTCAGTCTTTCAAAGGTGAAAACAAGCCATCTTCACCTGGTGAAGAACTCCTCACTTGGATGTACACTACTCGAGGTGAACGTTCAGAAGTAACAATCGGACTGAGCGCCAAGAATGGTTCGGATTCTACGGCCTTCACAGTGAAGACTAACAACAGAGTTTGGGATTGGTATGTAATTGATTCGTATTCTCCCTGAGAAGTTGTCTAATTTTGTTCTTTTGTTTTTGGTTTGTTTTTTCATCTTAGAAAACAGCAACAGCAACACCAACAGGGCTTCTGCTACCCTTGAGGATTACAGTTCTACCTGTGGGGAGAAGAATAAGAAAGCCTTTGAGTTCAATGACATGGTGATCACTGACAAGACTGGAAAGGTGATCGGCATGCCGTGGGTGACCATAAACCAAACTACCTGCGGAGGTCGTGCAGTCGTCAACAGCGAGACCAGTGTTTCTATTTACGGTACTGACCGTCAGTGATGTTAATACACGTTTTATTTTGTTTTGTTTTATTTAATTTAATTTTGTTTTATTTTATTTCTTTGATTCTCTGGTTAAATCCAAAAAAAACTCAATTCCTCTGAGATTCGCTCGAGTTTTCTCAGGTAGAAAAATTATTGTGTTCTGAGCTTCGTGTGTGCTCTCCATGTTCTTAATTAACGTCTGCCTTACTGTGTTCCCACTGTGCGTGTCGTTAATATCCAAACAGATGACTAATGCCATCCTCTGGTGTTATTGCCTTAGGAAAAACATAAAATTTAGTTGTTAAAAATTAAGCCGGTCTCTTTTTCCCCTTCACCTCTCTTTTTTTTTTTTTTCAGATCTCATCATATTACATAAAGAAAAGCAAGCAATGTAATTAAAAAAAAAAAGAATGTTGAGAATAGTAGACAGTGAAACAAAGGCAGAGCTTCAAAAAAGCTATTTGGGTTCCGGAGGAGAGTTGAAAAAAGCAAGTTATTCCTCACTGAAACGTAAATGGTTAGAACTTGCATCCAACGACAGATACATAAAAGGCAACGGAACCTGTTCGTATGTGATAAAGATGTTAGCGACTCTCGGAGCATTTGAACAAGCATGGAAAGTACCCCAGCAGTTAAACAGAAAACTCGATATTAACACATCTGGTGCTCTACTGAGAGCCTATTGTGATAAAGGTTCCATCAACGGACTGGTTAGAGTGAGAATAGAGATGGCAAAGTACAACATACCTCTTCCTGAATATGGTGACAGATACATATCACAGTGTCTACGAGGTTCTGGAGCACCGTTGAGTTCGTTTCTTTCTATTTTGCAAACTTTGAGAAAGAATAGTTCAGTTGCTCGTACTGAAGTATTAAAATACGCATTATCGTCATGTACCAATTCAACTGATTTGAGTATGGTTCTCACACTTTGTGAAGAACAACAAATTCCAATCGACGAATTGAGAACTGATGTCCTACGAGCCTGTTCGATATTTGGGGGTCTCAGCATTGCGAAAAAATGGTCAGCTGATAACCTAGTCCACCGTGAATGGCTTTTAGCGTCTTATATATCCGCGGGAAGCTTTTCTGAACCTCTTCGATATTACAACGCTGCTGATGAGAAGACTAAGGCTCACCTAACAATGTTATACCTCAGGACCTGTAGACATTCTGTTAGAAGAAAGGATGATCCGATTACTCTCTTTGCGGAGAAAATTTTTAATATCGGGAAAGACATTCCATCAGATAGAACTCTGAATAGTTGGATCTTCCTGATGAACATTTACTGCAAGACGCGATCCATTGACGCCGCTGAGGACCTCTTTATCCAACATCTTGACAGAAACTCACAACCACAGATATCAATTCTGCAGGGATTTCAAAGAGCATGCAGACTATCAATTGAGGGAACGACGGGGGTATTTGGTACTCTGATCGCAGGAGAAGAAGAGAAGAAGGTTTGGAGAGAAAGAGTTTTCCCTCCAACCATTTAACCGTTGTACGTTATTTGAGTCTTAACAAGCATAATTTTAATTTTCATCACACAGCAGCCTCTCTAATGTCTGATAACTTACAAATGCGCGCAGAGGCGTATGCCTTTCGTCAGTTGGTTGCTCACTTTCAAGAGCGACCAGAAGTTCAAAATATCGACGTGATGAACCTTTCTGGGTTTTGTAGAAACTGTTTGAGTAAGTGGCTACACGTAGGTGCTGTAAAAGAAGGATTAGACATGAATTATGATGAGAGTTGTGAAAAAGTTTATGGAATGCCTTATGGAGACTATAAGAAGAAACATCAAACGCCGGCAACAGCTGAGCAGATGGAACTTTTTAAGAAGAGCCATGGGCTGCATGCAAAACATGAAAAAGTTGAAGCATCAGCGGCAGTCGTGAGACCATCATCAGCATGTTGTGATCCTGTGACTGACGTACAACCTGTTTGTGACTTATCGGTACCAGCACACACTACTCCAATCACACTCGGGATACTTACAGTGAGTGATAGAGCGAGTCATGGTATTTATGAAGACGAAAGCGGTCCGGAAATTTCAAAATCTGTTGACGTTTACACATCCGCTACAAAAGGTTTTACTGTTCAGAATTCCCATTCAGAATGCGTTTCTGATGACTTGCCTTTAATAAAAGAAGCTTTGAGTAAACTTGTATCTGTTGGAAGTAACTTAATATTCACAACAGGAGGTACGGGACTCAGTGCTCGTGATTGCACACCGGAAGCTACGAAGGAATTCTGTACTAAAATGGTACCTGGGCTTACTGAACTTGTTAGAAAGGAAACTTCACGTTCTGTTCCATTGTCGATGCTTTCGAGAGCCACTGCTGGTATTCACGGTGAGACTCTTATTGTTAATCTCCCTGGTCGTCCTAAGGCTGTAAAAGAGTGTCTCAACGTGTTGTTACCAATACTACCACATGCTCTTACTGAACTTTCTAAAAAGGATATCAGTCCTCAAAAGGTGTAAACCGAATAGGGACGGTATCCACTAAATCAGTTCATCTAACAAAGGAGTGGTAGTTGTGTGTGTTGTGTGTCCTGTGAGGAAACAATTGAAAAAAAAAAAACAACTTAGCACTAGCTTGAACAGCCTCAAATAAGGAACGGCCTTTGAGAAGACAACGATTTTCTGATTTCATAAAAGAAACGGCTTCCATCCCAGGCGTTTGATTTTTTTTTAATTTTTTTTTTTTTATTATTACAATACCGTTTGATGAGGGAAATTCGAAACCTTTTTTTTTTTTTTTTATAATTTAAATCAAATTTTCAGAACAACAAAATATGATTATAAAAATATTGTTCAGCACTCTTCTGGTCGGTGTCTCTGCTGATGTCACTGCTAAGTACTACGGGAAGGAATGCGTTGCCGCCAAAGATGAGAAGTTTTCTTGTCCTGAGGTGGTATTACAACCGAACAACGATACATTTACTGCTCTAATCTACGATACGACCTGTCTAAAATGTGAGAACGATTGCCGAGTTGGTTTTACGGGACAGCGAAACATAGTTGGAAATTGTCCGCTTAAGAAGGGTGTTTGGAAACGTAATACGAAGTTGCCACCAAACTGCGACAGTCAACCAGATTTTGAGGAAACATTCATCGCAAGCAATGTGTGTATCCAAGAATACAATTTAGTTGCTCCTTCTGACCCCCCGTTGTATATGGTTGTTCCGGTCTACAGTCTTTCTGGTGAAGACATCGATCGATTAAATGGATACGACTGTCCAGCTCTACCTACTGCTAGCCTTCGTGATGTTATCACTTGTACAGCTTATGCATATGGAGTGACGTCGTTAACAACATTTGATTCTGTCTCGAGGGTATCATTTCGTCATGATGAAGGTGGATTCGCATTCAACGACTCGTTCATCATCATTGACGACGAATCCATTAAGATTCGATTCAGCTTTAGAATTGGTGACTACCCAGCACCACTAACAGTAGGATATTCCTTTATAAATTTTGATGGTGTTGAGTCACCTGTTACCATCGATAAACTTAACACGATTATAACTAAATTACCTGTCCTGAGTGCGACCACGAGTAGTGTTGGTAGCTGTGAGATACTATCAACTGATGGGTATCACAATTGTTCAGTTGTAATGAAGGATGACCTTGGTCCTGTTGACGGTCCTCTTTCATCATTCAGCGTCTCAATAACGGATTACGATATTGAGACTGGTTGTGTAATTACAGCGACCAAAATGATAAAATCAGAGCCTGGGAAGATTATGTTTTCAGTCATCAGATCTGGTGTTGGATGTGTTGGAGAACAAAACGCTATCGTCAACATTAAAGTAAATAATAAACAGATTTCTTCAATCGACGGAATCAAAGAAGGACTTGTGATTTCAGACAACACAACTGCGCCACCAACACCGGCGCCGACTGCTGCTCCTGTTCTAGCTGGTCACACGGATGCTTTCTATCAAGAGGGTAATCACAAATGGGGATGTCAAAGTACTCATAAACTTTTAAATAAAAGTTGTAATCCGATAGTAAGACACTCATCCTCTAGTAGTATTCTTATTGAACTTTTTAAAGATCTGTGTCCTCCTGACTTGTCTTGTCAGATTAATTGTCCTGGAGGTAATACAACCATGACTGTATTGGAGGGACCTTGTAAGTCAGTTTCAGAATTTCCATGGGGGAAGGCAAGCAGAGGAAAACCGTGTGATAGTGGAACACCAAAGCAAGCTGACTTTGTAACCGGAGGTATAAGAACAGCTGGTTGTATTACTCAATGGAGACTAGTTGATAGTTTTGGTGGTCTGATTATGTTTGATGACTTCGATATCTCTGCATCAGAGACTGTCAAACTATCAAACATTCAGTGTCCTGATATCGATTCTGCTTTTCTCAGACAAAAAGTTAAATGTTCTGCCTACGCCTGGGGGGATTCTCAACTAACTTCATTCAATTCAAGTCAGTTTAGATTTATTTCTTTAGAACCTTCTATTGGTGGTACTGCCATGAACGGTCTACCTGTTAGTGTTTCTGGACAATTTATAAAATATGAATTCGACTACGTGTTGGGTGCGATACCAACTGACACAACTGAATTTAACTACCAAGTCCACTATGAAAGACACAGTAAGAAATCAACATACCCTGTGAGAAACGTTGTCTTATCAACTGCTAACCACAGATTACCTAAATTACAACCAGGTGTTGAGAGCACTATTAGGTGTGAATCTGTGAACAGTACTGATGTTAATTTCTTGCATACTTGTACAGTTGTAACCTTAGACAATGAAGGGCCAGTCGATATCGAGAGTTTGACTGATTTTGACGTCGATGTTGAGGTTCGTGCACACACTAAGTGTGAAGCTTTTGTTTCGAATTACTTTAATGTGTCTCCAGGTAGGTTGAGATTTAACATTTCCCGTATGGGTAACGACACCTGTCGTGGAACAGTCACGACTGTTGTGAATATGACAACTGGTGGGGAGACTATAACTTCATTCCTTCCTAATGGTGATAAAGTAAAACAACCCTTAGTCATTAGTGATAATGGTCCTCCAATTAGACCCACTCCTGCTCCTCCTACTTCTATTCCTCCAACTGATTCCCCCCCAACACCAGCACCTCCGACTAGTATTCCTTTGACTAGAGCACCGTATACTCATGCTCCTGCTACTGGATCACCCGATGATTCTAAATCTAAGAAGGCTGAGTTGGTTTATGGGACGCTAGCGATCATCACGGGGATTTTATTAATCGTGGCGTTGACTTATCTTTTGGTTAGGAATCGACAGAAGCAGATTGCGGGAACGTTTTCAATTATTGGAAATGCGGATTCCGGAGGTGACTTCGGATGGCAGGGACATGTTCCAATCTATGAAGATGAAGGTCCTTCAACTCAACTACAGGACCTGAGTCCAGCACGTGAAGAGTACGTGAGTCCTGAAACACTTCTCGATGATGATAATGATGCTGATGATGGACCGCTAATCTTAAATGAAGCAACGAGTCAAAACATTCAACACGGAAACGGAGGTGGTGATGATCCAGACGACTACACCGTTGCGATGTAGTCGTCTCTCTACTCAAGATGAAGTGTTTCAGCTGCTGCTCTGCAGAGAACTCTATTTTTGGGAATCTGTTATGAAATAAGAGTAGAAAAAAGAGGTACGCACATTTCACACGCCTTCTCTGGCGATTTCTTCTTTTCGCTCATTTACTTTTTTTTTTTTTTTTTTTTTTTTTTTTTAATATTTATTTTTAGTTCCTACCAACCTGCGTGATTGCTGTGTTTTGTTTGTTTGTTTGTTTCTTTTTTTTTTTTCTTCTTCTTTTCTTTCTTACTCAACAAGCAGTTGTTGAGTAGTTTATTAAGTAAGACTTGGGTTTATTGCAGTTAGTTTCTGCTGGTAATAAGAATATTCCAATTGTGATCATTTGATTATTCAATCACCCTAACCGTATTAAACTCCTCAAAGTTATATTTTTGAGTACTTCGCATCGTCGTGACACTCCCCTTCCCATAGCCCATATAAGATGCTCATTGTGAACCTACGGTGGCGCACCTCAAATTTGTTTAGGTTTTTACGTTTCTTGTAGCGCGCTTTTTTTTTTTTTTTTTTTTTTTAAAAGAATTTTATTCTTCCCACCCCCTCCCCAAAGGGTAAGTTTGATTTCGTATGCGAGTCTTTTGTCCATTTTAATCTTCCTCTTTATTGCGAGTGAAAGAAACAAAAAAAAAAAAAAAAAAAAAAAAAAAAAGTGAAATTTTTTGCTGTTGGTTACATAAACTTAATTCACGAGCCTCTGTTAGTGAATGAGGGTCCTCTTGCCGAACTTTTTTTCAACGGTCCTTCATTGTGTCGGAGTTTTCTTGTTTATTTTTTTTTTTTTTTTTCTTTTGAACTTTTGATTAGCACTCTGCCCTTCTCACATCCCTCTTATTACCCACAACACGAAGAACGTCGGAAATTGTTTTAGTTTTTTTGTGACTCTTTCGATTGTGTGCTGTTAATGAGACACATGTGGGGAGGGGGAGGGTGGAAATCCACAAAAAAGAGAAAGAGACATTCGGGTACGCTATTTTATAATGACAATCTCTTTGTCACCTTAGCGACCCGTTTTGTCTTTTCGGTATTTTTTTTTTTACTTCTCGTGTTCTGAGTTGACTTTGTACACCAGACAATCTCTGATTGGAGATTTTCTTTTTTATACTTTACGAGACTGTCAATGAAGAGAGGGAATGGAAAGGGGAAGGAAAAAAAAAAAAAAAAAAAAAGGGGGCTCTCTCCCATACCCGAACCCGTAGCGCGTCCTCTCCCCTTCCCACTTGATGTGGTTCAGTTTGTTTTAGCGAGTTGTGTTTGTTGTGTTCTGACTCGTAATTACTCTTCTCAACAGCTGGGAGTCTTGTGATGGAATTGAAATATTTTGTCTGATCAGTTGTTATGTATTCATTCCTTTAGGTGGGGGTAACAAATAAAATGTCTGAGGAGAATCCTCCCCCCCCGCCTCCTCCCCCTCCACCGCAGACGCCACAAACGCCACAAGCACCACAAGCACCACAAACACCAACACCACAGTCGCAGCAAGAGATGACACCTGAACAGCAATACTACCAACAACAAATGATGCATCACCACCACATGGTAATGGTAATGCAACACCATCAGCATCAACAGATGATGATGGCTCATATGAGACAACACCAACATCATCATCATCATCATCATCATCACCAACATCATCAACATCAGCAGCCACAGGACGGGGAACCTCCGCAGGGTGGGGAAGGTAGTCAAGATGACCAAAAACAGCAGCCACAAGAGGGAGAAGCTACTCCAAGTCAGGAGGGACTGCAGCATCACCACCACCATCATCATCACCAACTCCACCATCACCACCACCATCACCACCACCACCACCACCACCACCATCATCATCATCACCAGCACCATCATCACCAACATGAGCACCGTAACTCAGAAGATCAGATGGATGTCGACGGTCCAGTTGATCGTTACGACCGCTCATACGATGAGTTCAAAGGAAGGAAAGGTGGGATGGATTTTGGTGGGAAATTTGGGAAAGATGGCTTCAAAGGAGACTTTAAAGGCGGCAAACAAGGAGACATGAAGGGAGACGGTAAAGGAAAGGGTGGTAAGAAGGGTATGAAAGGAGTTAAGGGAGAACGCAGACGTGATGATCTTCCATACCCCGAACCTGTAATAAGTACAGCTCCAGGGAATGCTGCGAGAACTATTCATGTTACTGGTATTGATCCAGACTGTGATGAAGTAAAGGTTACTGACTTCTTTAATGATCTGGGGAGGGTCACTCAGTGCAAGCTTGCTGGGGACACGTCTCATCCAACTCGATTTGGTTTCGTGGAAATGGAAACACCTGAGCAGGCTGCCCACGCTGTTACTCGCAGTCAGAGAGTTTACCTTTGTGGTCGACCACTAAAGATTGTTCCGTCAAAGACGGCAATCGTCAGTCCGACTAACCCAACGAGTACTACCGAAGAGAGAACAGGACCAGCACTTCGAACTGTTTACGTTGCTGGTATCCCTTCACACATGAGTGAGAATCAAATTATCGCTCATTTCAAAGATAAGGTTGGTACGGTTACGAATTTTAAACTCTGTGGTGATGCATCGCAGCCAAGTAGATTCGCTTTTATCGAACTGGGAACTGACGACCTCGCAACAAAATGTATCAAATTAGATGGCAGCAGTGTTGAAGGGAATACCGTTAGAATAACACCTTCAAGAACAGCGATATTATCTTCTGGGTGTGGGACTCTCGGATCGTCTGCAGAACCTGCTTCCATTGAAGTGAAGATTACAGGTCTGCCAAGAGAGGTATGAAATAAATTACTTTTATCAAACTACATTACTGAACACACTTTATAATAAACAAACAGACTAAAGATCACGACATCCTTTCTATTCTACGTGATGCTATCATTAAAACTATAACCTTTGAGGATGGTGATGGGTTAGAAGAGAAGGTTGCTATCTTAGAGTATGTCGTAGTTTTTTTTTTTTTTTTTTTGTACCGACGTAGTCGGAGAAGAAACTATTCAGATTGAAAACCGATTATTTCTTATGGTCATGATTTATTTTCCCCGTGCGACAGGATTTTGTCTGCGTTCAACGAAATATAAGGTTAATCTGAATGGTTTTTTTTGAAATTTACCATCCAAGTATATCTTAATAAACACATCCAACAAACAGAATGGGTGATCCTGAATCTGCACTGAAAGCCCTTCAGCTGACTGGAATAAATTTTATGGGAAAGGAACTCACAGTCACCAGACATGCGAATGCAGCGAACAGTCAACTCGCAATAGCTTCTAACCCGGCTGCCACAACTACTCCGGGCTACTCTGAGGCCCTGCTAGCTCAACAAGAGGTGTGTTTTTTATTAAATATGTTTCAGGAGAGGGGGTAGTAAGTCTGTTATTCTTTTTTTTAAGATTGTTGCTTTATATTTAATTAACGAAAAACACACCAAAACAGCAATATCTCTCCCGCGCATCAGGTTTTAACTCTCGACGCAGGAGACGTCGGCGTTCCGGCACCTCCTCTTCCTCATCAGTCGTCAGAACGACCCAGCGAGGAAGGAGAGATCGCACCGCCAGCTCAAGCTCCCGAGAGAACGATCGCGAGCAGAAGTTTCGTGAACGCGAAAGAGAGAGGGAGCGTCTGCGTGAACGGGAGAGACGAGGAGGAGGAGGCGGAGGAGGACGCAGAGACGTGAGGGGAGATCCTCGCGGAGGAGAAGGAAGAGATAGAAGAGAACGTCCGAGAGATGACGACAGAGATCGAGAGAGACGGGATCGCGATGACAGGCGGGGTGAGAGGCCTGCCAGAGGAGCTCGTCCGGAGAGAGAACGACCTGACAGAGAGCGGGTAGGAAGAGATGGACCCGACAGAGAAAGACCTGATCGGGAAAAACTCAGAGAGCGCCCAGAACGGGGAGAAAGGGAACGCGCGGAACGTGGAGAAAGAGAACGCCCAGAACGCGGTGACAAGCGCCCAGAACGGGGGGAAAGGGAGCGTCCGGAGAGAGGTGACAGGGAAAGACCTAGAGAACGACCGGACAGGGAACGTCCTGAAAGAGCCGGCAGAGAACGGGCCGACAGGGACCGTGCAGATCGCAGTGAGCACCGCGGAGAGCGCCCAAGAAGATTAGAGCGGGAAAAGAAGGACCAGACGACACGTCCTGCCGGAGAGAAAGGCGACAAGAGTGGTGCAGGTGCTAAGCGTGGCGAAGAACCAAAGCAGCCTAAAGAAGAAGGTGAGCCTGCCTGCTGAGACACACTTTGAGAACTGCTTTTAGTTCTTTAGATAAGCATCAAAGCTACGGAACGATATTTATCTTACGATAGCTGTCCAGAGACTTCTATCTTCGTTCTTCACTCCGCTACCAAAAGAAAGGCTTCTTATCAATTAGTTAGCGTGTGGTAATTTTAAATTTAAGTAGTGTGGCCCACCAACCAGGTTCGAATGCGAACTGTTTATTTTTTTTAACCAACATATCTGGAAAGTGTGTAAATTTAAAAAAAACCTTATTAAAATTACTTTCTTCACTCTTTTTTTAAACAGCGATATTTTCAAAAAGATTTATCCTACTGCCGTTGTTTTATTTATTTCTTTCAGATGTCACATAATCTGTGTATGAATCAATGGTCAATCCTCATCGTTTTACTCCACATAAATGTTTGCCTTACTAGCGACTGCCTCTCTCTACGAGATGCTGTAAAAAGAGAGGAGAGATATTTATTAATAAAAAACGGAATGACAGTAAAGAAAGAAGAAGTGCAACTATTCAGTGAATTAGTTGATGGGTTTTATGGTAACGATGAAATCGGATGGAGGAATGTAACATCAGATGTTTTAGGTGAAAGCATATGGTCATTTAGCTTAATAAAAGAACCGACAGAGGGACTCGATCTTAACGATGCTTTATTAAAGATTAGATACCTCGTGTTGGGTTCAGCTGGACAGCCAGATTTTAATAAAAAATCTCTTTCACTTCATTGGTTTACTGATCTTGGTCTTGATCCAGGAAGTTATTATGGATGTGCGATGGAAAATTCTTTTGAGTATTCGCCTTTGAACTTTGCATCTGGTTGTGATTGTCCGTTTCCACAACATTGTAATTATAAATCAATCGGTTATGTGTTTCACGACGTACCTCACAACTCTTCAGTAGGTGTGTGTGGTTGTTGTTCTTGGTGGTTAATCGCATTGATTGTGAGCGTTCCAATAGTTTTAATTTTGTGTTTCTTAGGATTCTGTAAAAAGATATTTACCAAAACTTGTTCTCGGATCATTGGTGGTCGTGAAGCAGCCTCTCAACGATATCGGAAAGTTCGTCAACCTCTTCCTACGGCAATCCGTCCCAGGCAGACTCGTATTCCTTGTCAGATGCTACCGAACCCTCTGAGTCCTTCGGAAGATTCTGTTTGTGTTTTAGTTGCTGGAAATGGTTCCACTTCACCTTACTCACAAGTCTCTCCAAGAGTTTACAGTCCTTACAGCGAGGATCCTAGTCCATGATTGGGCAATCACATTACTTTCTGTCAATTCGTTATTTTTTTTGAAAGTCTTCCGACTTTTTTTCAAAACCAAAAAAAAACTTGTTACACCACAACGTTGTGTTGTTATCTTATTGTTCAAGTTATCGTATTTTCAATAAAACAGGAAGAAGTGTGTCTTACAAAATTAAAAAAAATGATTAGACTGGTGTTACTGTTTGATTATTTTCCTTAAAAATGATGAAGTCATTTATCTTACCATCACATTCCAATAGGAGGGGAGATGCCGTCACTGGTGTTGTTCGACAGGCGATGGAACATCGGAAGTGATGATTTCTTATTACTGCCATTCCTCTTTGCTGGAGTGAGAGTATTCTGGATTGCGACGTTGTCGGGTGAGTTTGGAGTTATAGTTGGAAAGTTTGGTGACGTTGAAGACTGCGATCATTATCAAGTGTTAGAAGTGTATATGGTTGGTGTTACTTTAATAAACCTTTGTTTTGTTATTGAAGAAATACTTCTGGGAATACTATCCCGAAGAGGAGGTGTGATGACTCCCAGTAGAAGAAGACTCGTACCTCACGTCCTAGCAGCCCGTCTTACTCTCTGGTTTGTTGAACTTTTGTGGAATATTTTCGGTACTTACATTATGACAACTGAGCAGTCTTGTCTTTCTAATTCAGGAGCAGGTCAGGTAATTATCGATGGGCTCATTATATCATCATGGGTACTATCAGCTGTGTATGCTTGTGTTGGATACTTAGCGTGGGATCCCGCTGGTAAGCGTGCCTTACAGTCACTTGATCATCGCCAAGAACCCGAATACGTCTCTCAATGGCAAAAACGGATAAAACGAGGATTCATGTGTACTTGTGCTTCTGTTGACGCTGAAGCCTATTTGGAAGTCGCTCAGGTGTTCTCAAATATGTTTAGAAATTTGGATTTAGTTCCTTCGGATGTCGCTGTTGGAATGGTCTTACTGAGAAAAGAGCAAAAGAAAAGACAACGAAGAGAAAAAAGCTCATTTGATGATAACGGTGCCAGGACAGCCCCCGTCAGTTTTAAAGATGGAAGTCGTGGATACATTTCAGGATCACGTCTTCACGGCTCTCCATTAGTAGAATCGATGTTATCACTTCCTGACAGTGATCGTGAGTTAATATTTACACTAAAGCGTTTCATGGCCATATCATTAGGAGCCTACGGATGGCCAATGTATTCGATGCTTCATCCTGTTGGGTGTTGTTGTTTACTAAGTAAGACAAGATGTTCAACAAAGATGAGAGCCTTGTCTAGAGAATCGAATACGATGGTTACCAAAGGGAGTAGCTGTCTCTGTTCTGAGTCTGCGTTGTTGGCATCAATGGAAGAAGAAGATCCTTCGATTGAGATTGTTGAAGTTAACAACACGAATGAGAATCATTGTACTCCTTACGCAATAGTTTTGGATCACACAAGGAAAGGTGTAGTTGTTGTCTTTAGAGGAACCCTTTCTCTTCATGATGTCCTCACTGATATTAGAGCCATTCCAACTCCACTCGATCCCGACAGTAGCGATAGCAGTGACCTCACTCGCTCAGCACATAAAGGTATATTTTGTGGTGCTCAAGCCTGCCTCAGTGATATCGAATCTCGAGGTACTATGGAGTGTCTTCTTAGTACCCATCCTGAGTATAATTTAATTCTTACTGGTCATTCTTTGGGTGCTGGTGTTGCTTCTCTTTTATCAGTAATACTTCATCCTCGATACCCAACTCTTCAATGTTATGCCTTCAGCCCTCCTGGTGGACTTGCTAGTTATGAAGTTGGGGAAGAAGCGAAAGCCTACGTGACTTCAGTTGTTTTTGGTAAAGACATCATTCCGAGACTTAGCGAGTGTACTTTGCAGACTCTGAGAGAAGGAATAATGAGGAACCTAACTACTCACGGAAAGGTTGCAAAACACAGAGTGATTGGTACCTGTTGTTGTTGTACAGGTTCTACTTCTGACTCATCAACTCTCGAATCCAAGAGAGCATTAGAAGAACATCGTAGTCGTGTTCTAAACGATAACGCAGAAATGCATACCAACCTCCTCCCAATGGGAAAGGTTCTTCACATTATGAAGAATGAGGGAAAGGGTTATCAGCCTTGCTGGAGAAGTGCCGACGAACTGAATGAAATATTAGTATCTCCTCAAATGGTTAATGATCACTTTCCGCATCACAATTATAGAATACTCTGCGCCTGTGCTAAACAAATTGACACAGATGAGCTACTAGAAATACCGACTTCTTACAGAGAAAGGTTCGACTCTCCTGTTTATACTGCGCCAGATAGTCTGACGACGTATCGAAGAGATTCAGCAACTTCTGTTCTAATTGGGATGGATCCTTCCTCTACTCTCTTTCCTTCACTGAGTACAGGATTCCCATCTGCTACAGCACTCGTACCGACAGCTTCAAGTCCATTGAGTACTATGGGATTACACAATCAGCAGACAGAATCACGTTTTGAGTGTGATCAAACATTTAGTCTCTGAGAAGTGACGACCAGCTTCTTTTCAACTACATCAGCTGAGCTGCAAAGTTCGCATTCAATTCTGTACTTCTACAGAACTGTTTTTATCACTTGAAAGTAGCCTTCTGTTAAGCTGACCCTGGTCATTGGTAGCAGCCTATTCACGAGTCTTGTTGTGTTATATTGTTGAAGTTATGTTTAGTTTTAGGTGATGTTTTCTGATATCTCCCCCTGCGACGATTGTCGGAGTGAAGTTTCCCGTCCGTGTCGACGTCGCCCTTCTTACGTCTGAAGTTAGTTAAGTGATTGTTGTGTTCAGTTGCTGATGACTTTACAAAAAAAAAAAAAAAAAATCTTTTTTTTCGAAGTAGTAGTGATTAATCAACCTCTCCTTCTTGTGAGAGACACGATCACTCGAGTGTTTTTTTGTGACGCATTGAAAATGTATTAAAGAGACCCTTTCGCAGTCTTGTAATGCAAAAAAAAAAAAAACAAAAAAAAAAATTATAAATAACCAGTTTGTGTTATTATACCACTTCTAGTAAAGGTGTTCCACTTCATTGGGATGTCAATGTTCGTTATTCTGTTTTTTTTTTTTTTTTTTTTTTGGTTCTTATTTGTGTTGCTTTTTCTCACTCAATTAACTTTTTCTCCTTGTCTCTACACTTTCATATGTGTATAAGAAGACAGACGTTACGACGGGAATTTATTTATTTATATTTTTTTTTTTTTTTTTTGGTTTAAAATATTATTTCATGTTTTCTCCTTTTGATCTTCTCCATCCTCCTGGAGATACAAAGTGAGAAAAACATTGGAAGAATTTTTTTTTTTTTTTTTTTTTTTTTTTTCCCATAGATAAAATATCCCGATACCTGCCTGTCTAATCTAAAATCTCCTTTCCCCTCTATCAAGTTTCTGGTGTGAGACTTCAGCCTGTTTGCTTAGGCTTCTTTTTTTTGTGTTAATTTGTGTTGTGGAAAAAAAAAAAAAAAAAAGAAACTGTAGACCTAATACTTTTGCGTCTCAAGTTGGTGAGGTTTTCATCAAGTGCTGAAAATTCTTTTTGTTTAGTATGGTATAAAATTCGGTTCCAAAGCAGAAATTGAACGTTTTTTTCAAATTCATTTTTGTGGTTTTTTCTATTTTCGATCCTTCTTTTCTTTCAATAGAATTTCTTGTGATAAAGAGGGTTGCCGATTGAATTAAAAAAATTTTTTTATAAAAAAAAATGTTCTGTTTTTGCAGTTTTTTTTTTTTTTTTTTTGCAACTGTTATTATTATTATTAATATTATTATTAGCTTCCGCGATGCTTTTACCAATCCTACAGAAACAGGGGAGGTGGAAAAAAAAAAAGCAAAACCCGAACTCACATTGCGAAGTTATCTCAAGAGTAGAGCAGTTGTTTCACGTTTTTTTCTGTATTCGCAGATTTGTTCAAAAATAATATGGTTTGCGATTGTTTTCCGAAAGCTCAATTTAATAACAACATTCTCAAACAGGTTTCACAAATGGGTTGGAAGGACCCTCTCGAAGACCTCTACTCACGAGTTGAGAAAAGAATTCACGTCAACAAGTCTCGCAAACAACCTAATTTGAATCTAATTTTGGGCGAAGGAAAACTACTTTCTCCCAAGAGATCGACTAAGGACACATCTCACGTCTGGCAGATGAATGAAGTCCGACAACTGATGCGTGGAGCGCAAGCAGAAAGCATCGTACGAAGTGAATCAAGCGAGTACACCACAACTGGTAGGAAATATGATTTACAGGGATTCGAACTTCACGGCAGTGACACAAATAAATCTCCAGAAAGTATCAGCCATCAGGGAGTTCCTCAGCACGAAGTCGTTTCAACAAATCGAACTCTTCAAAGTGATGACAACTTTTTTCCGGCAGTTGCAGAAGAGTCAGCAGGTGACTTTCACTTAGAGTCTTCTCTTTTCCGAGAAGAGGAAGCAACTGTTGGAGCTGACTGTTTGGAGATGGAGGAACCGTATTACCAAACCTCAAATACGAATCAACACACTCGTGTTTCCAGAGAAGTAGAAGACCCATCTGACTCAGTCAGGTATTCAATTTCTGAAGAGTTCGGTGCAGATGTCGAAGGAGTTGATCAACGTTGGCATCCAACTATCGAAGAAGTTCTGAAATCAGAAAGTGATGTTCAAAAGAAGTCAATTGTTTACGAGGCTGATGCTTTTGAACTTCAAACTGATGATGGCCACGGCAACCATCCGATTGCCTCGTTTGAGAGCAGAGTTGCTGCTAACGAAGCGGATGGTTCTCCCAGACACCCAACGGAGATGATTTTAGAAACAGACGCCCGAACTGATATGGAAACTCTGAACTGTAACATCGCATCCAGGATTGGAGTTGCTAATGAAGAACAACGTCTTCTCGCTGATATTTCTGTCAGCTTCGAAGAACTACACCACCTGAACAACAGGAAGAAAACTCTCCAACGTGACCTTCGATCTCCACAATTCCGCGAACTCGAAACGCGTGTTGAAGACATGCAGCGATATGTTAATATTCAAAATGAAGAAATGATGGAACTTGAATCGGACTTAAGAAATCGAGTTAAAAAAATAGCCGTGACCGAGACTCGATCTGAAGTTGCCAACAAGACTGCGGAAATCAAACGAAAGGGAGAACACACAAACCTTTTATATCAAATACAGTGCGCAGAGATTAGAAAAGGCCAACTGGCTCAGGAAACTGAAGTACACAAAATAGAATCCGACAATAAGAAGAAACTTTTATTATCACAACGAGAAAGACTGGAGAAAGAAAAAGTACGACTCAAGGGAAGCGAAGATGAACTGAAACTGGCGAGAGAAAAACTGAAAAATACCAGCAAACAACGCATTGCTGCGCTGGAAATTCAATCAAAAAGCGAGAGCTGCACAGAACAGGAGCTGAACAACAAAAGAGCGGAGAAGTCGAGGCTCGCTAGGAAGATTTCTGACGCTCAGTTTAAGAAGGTGCAAATGGCAGCAGAGTTGCAAAACAGTTCCTCAATTACCCACAGTCTGTCTAATTCCCTTCTTGATGCGACAGAGGACGCTCACGCTCTTCAAAAGGAGATCCACACCCTGCAGTCTCAAAACAGTGATCTGGTTCTCGACAAAAACCGCTTCACAGATACTCATCAGTCCAGTCCTCTCTTCAGTCTCTCTCAGCAAAAGAATTCACTCCTCGCTGAAATAGAAACCTTAAAATCTTTCAACCCGGATTCAGTTATTCCTGATTTGGACAAAAAAATAAGGGCACTCGGACTAGAACTGGACGAGTTGATGGTGGACTTACTAACCTGTTGTATGGAGAGAGATGAGAAGTTGTTAGAAACGCAAAGGAGGAAACCAACAGAAGAATGCAAAGAGTCAACTGTGATAAGAGAGAAGTGGCGAAAGCAGGAACAGAAACTAAAAGAAGAGATGACTGTACTCGGTGATGTTATGAGTGTCCCCGCCAACACATCAGAGGACAGAGTCAGACAGTCGAAGTTAATTCAACTCATCGTAGCATCCAAGAACAGAGATATCAGTCGATATGAACAACAATTACGAGAATTAAAAAGAGAAACTCTGAGTCTCTGCACAGCCAAGGACACAACAGCGGCTTCCGGGAACGTCGCAGAACGCAGGCTGAAGAAACTGACACTCAAAACTCAAAGAGACCTGTCTGAGTACAGCAATCTTTGTAATAAATTAAAAGTAAATTACGAATCAATTGATCGAATGATGTCCACGAAGTCCACGTCCTTTCCTCATTTTAAGAATATTTGCGAACAGCCACTTCTGTCTCCAAGGGAGAATAAATTTCCCGCTCCAGCTTCTGGTCAGTTACTCAGCTGTCAGGATTACCACAAGCGACTTGTTCGACACAGCACTGCAGTTACTGAAGTCAGATCAATTGGTAAAGTAGCGTCTTCAACAGCATTTGGATCTGGTTTGTAGTTGTCGATCCCGACTGGAGATTATTATTTCACTTACACATTATTGTTATTATTAGTAATTCAGATCACTATCTTTCAAAAAAAGTTTTTTATTTATTTTTATTTTCACTTCACCTCCTAAAGTAATCTAAAAGAATAGAATGGTGAGCCAACAGGAGTTGCAGGAGAAGCAAAAGGCGCTTGTCGAATCCGAGCAGAAGATGCAAATGTTAGGCAACCAGGTAGCCACCCTGGAAGCGAGAGCTGCTGGATATAACAAAGAGGGAAAGAGGTATTGTGTTCTTATCTTGTTCGTTTTATTTTTTTTTTGGAAAAAAAAAAAACAAACAAACAAAAAATCAGATCAATGCTGACTGAGAGAGAACTTGTAGAAACTGCTGAGGGATCAAGAGTTTACAAATCCGTGGGTATGTTTTCAATGTGGTTTATCAAAATATTTCTTCTTAATTACAACTTCTATCAAAATATTATAACAGGAAGAATGTTTGTTCTGAGATCAAAAGATTCTCTGATTGAGGAGCAAAAAAAGAGACAAACGACTTGCGAAGAGGAAGTCAAGAAGGCTCTGTCGTTGTTGGAGACTCAGAAGAAGAAGTTGGGTGAAGCGAATGAAGATTTTAACAAATTGTACATATCGTTTACGGAGGACTTGAAGAAGAAATAAATGAAAACGATCTGAGACCTCGTTAGCAATGTAGTCATCCTCTTAAAGGTCTTGTGGTCCATTTTTAGAATATTTCTGTGGTGGGTTCTTATGTGTCTGAACCCTCCCTCCTTCCCCCGTAGAAGTGTTTGTCAGGTTCCCCTGGTTACCCCCCCTTGCCCTCATCGAAAGAAGACGAAGCACCTGCTGGAGGTGTAAATCATCAATCGTATTGTGCATCAGTGATGCCGTTAGTGAAGTGACTTTAGTTGACAGATATTATCTCTTCATCTTCACAGTATTCGTATGATTCAATTAATACAACACTCCTTTCAAGGAATTACAAACACAGAGATACTTATTCATTGCATCCTGTCGTCGAAATTATGTCCTATTTCTTCCATCACAGGACAAATCGTCATGACGGCGCCTGGGCCTGTCGACCAGTGCACGTACTGCAAAACAACTAATCCTGACTTGAAGCCCTGTCCATGTTTGCAGGTGTGTTACTCACTCTCTTTTGTTGACCGTAGAGCGTGGTAATTAAACAAACAAACAAACGAATAAACAAACAGGCGTTTTATTGCGATAAAGAGTGCCAGCACAAGCATTGGAGGACACACGTAACTCAGTGCTCTATCATGGCTAGGAAGGAGGGGAGGGAGCCCCGACAACAGCAACAGCAGGTGCAACAACAACAACAACAGCAGCAGCAGGTGCAGCAGCAGCACATGCTGCATCAACAGCAACAGCAGCAGCAGCAACAAATCACGAATCCAAGTTTCTCTGCTCCACAATTTAGAGAATCTGACGTTCAGGATATAGGATTTCTCGGAATGGGTATGTCTGCCGTATTTCTTGTATTCGGAGTGCCATTTAGCGGTCTTATTTTTATCAAAACAACACAACAGATGGACTTCATCTCAATGCTGAAGCACAAGGGATTACATTACCGAAGATGGTTTCGAGAATAGGTCAGATATCACAAGCGATTCCTCATGGATGTATGTCGTTCATCTTATTGTGTTAGCAAGTCTGATTTGTTTCTTAGCCGTGAGTGAAGAAAGTAATAATAACAATAATTAAATAACAGTACTGGTCAACATTCTTTGTGAACTTGTCGAAGATTTCCCGCAGATTGCTGAACCACTTCATCAAAAACTAGAGAAGGCTGACAGCTATGGTCAGGTCCCTTATCCGCAGTATGTCCCAAATCATCTTGGGCAAGGTCTAATGGGTCCGAACATGAACGGAATGCAAGCCGGAATGATGCAAATGGATGGCGCAGCAGCCAGGAACAAGTTGGCAGAAATGGCTGCAGCGGGAGTGGTTCCTGAGAGTCTGCAGTGGCACCTTCACCAGCAGCATCAGCAGCAGCAGGTATCGCATTGGTTACAACAGCAGGGTGTTGTTGAAAAGAAGCAGCAGCCACTTGCGAGAAAGCCACGCTCCCACGCCAATGATTCTGAGCAGTTGCTGTGCTCAAAACACAACGCACTTCGCAGTAAGAAGCATCTCAGCTACAATGGTGCTTCTGGTTTTGAATGCATCCCTGGGTTCCACTGCTTGGAGTCATCTCCAGCTACTCCTACGGAAGTCCTCCAGGAAGCGCAGCAGCAACAGCCACCAATCCCTGCCGCTGGTGATACTACTGTCAGCACTTAATAAAATACGGTCCTTTGTTGTAATCGCGGTGGCATCCATTCACAACTTCGATGTGTCCCATGGCGCAAACACTTGTCAAGAAGAGTTGACGCCACTCCCGTGGCAGTCATGAGTGGGGCAGCGACTGGTCGTTTTTGATTGTTTTCTTTGGATTTATTTTGTCCCTCTATAAATATGAATCTTGTCTAAATGACACGTGAGTACGCTTAGGTATCCTTCACTACACAAGTCACATCCCGATCTCTCTCTTTAGACTGTTGGTGAGGAGAGTGTTTACTAATCCCCGTAACCAGTTCTTGCCAATCTGTTTAGTGCGAGTTAACTTCATTAACATTTTATTTTTTTATTTATTTTTTATTTTTACCCGGCCATTGTTAAATGTCCTTTTCCCTCACACAGTTCCCGTAATAAGTAAGTTAACACCATTTTATTATTTCGTATTCTCTTCTTCACTCGAAAACTAACTTAAGACGTGTTTTACGAACAGCGTGTTGAGCAATTTAATTTTAACCCTTCTTCCCCTTTAGTCGTTTCGGATTTTGCTCAGCTCCGAAACGAGAAGTAAAACTCATATTTGAACTTTTCCCATAAAATGTTCTTTGGAACCATTGTTTCACTCTTGTCGATAAACCTGACTGAATTTGAGAAGGTTTTCAATCATGGTTTCGTCTTAGATAAATTACAATATTTGGGTCTAGAAAAAAAAGCTTGTAAGAGAATACAAAAAAAAAAAATAAAAAGAAGATAAATAGAGACACCCGTGCGACTCTATTGGGCACTCACTTAACCCTGAAATCTAAGTTTTAATTCGATATAATAATTGCTGAAGGGATGGATGAGACTGAATAGTGATTCTACTTTACTTACAGCAATCATACTACTTACTGACCGAGTATCTCTCTCTGGTTTAATCACACATTCCCAAGGTAGCAGGAAAAAAAAAAAAAAAGGTGGGGAAAATGCCATACTCCGATGATGATGAAGAAGAAACACCACTTGAGATAAACGATTACTCACAGGCCACTGAATTCGAACGCTGCGTTGGTCGGCTTGAGGCTCTCCTTCGAAAGTGGCAACGCGGGGAAGAAGTAGATAGCAACGGAGGAGGAGAAGGATACATAGAATGTGGAGGAATTGAGTATCACATTAGGTACAAAAGGAAATCAATCTGCGGAGATAAGAAGAGTGACCACGGTGTGACAATAATGGAGGACCTGATGTCCTCGAACTTTGACTTCGCTGAACCACTGACAGCGGAAGCAGTGGATGAAGCCATAATTCCATTACACTTTGGGGTTCAGGAATTCATACAAATAAATCCTTTAAAATCATCAACAACATCCCACACGGAGATTCTTTCTGCTGCAACTCTCGCAGCATCTTCACTGCAGATTCCAATACCAGTTTTGGTTTCTTCTAGAAAGGGACACAGCGGCTTGGCAAACACACGCAATTGTACAGTTCGGTTTAGTACAGAAACAGTGAGATCGCCTCCAGAACATTGCAGCACTCTTGAAGGGATACTTGACACCTTTTATCTGAACATTGGATTGAGAACTTCACTCGAGGGAGAAGGGATGCATGTCGTTACAAGATTTCGGTACGCGCAGTCCGGGTATCGATTATCAGAATGGTGTAATGTGATGTCACCAGAGCACTCACCGTTCATGTCAGACACAGATCCAATAAGAAAGATATTCATCGATTTGATATGGCCTGATACAATAGAGACTGGACTTATTGACAACAGGGTTTGGAGTACATTTAATCTTCAAGACCCTCCGATGGTTAAAATGAAACTACTGCA
This sequence comes from Flectonema sp. DT1601, assembly GCA_964019425.1. Taxonomy (NCBI): domain Eukaryota; phylum Euglenozoa; class Diplonemea; order Diplonemida; family Diplonemidae; genus Flectonema; species Flectonema sp. DT1601. The sequence continues at coordinate 724,090 of OZ025837.1, forward strand.
GAAGGAACGCTGCGACAAGACATACAAAATAACAGAATCCATCAGAGCATTAGTCGACATACTTTCTGATCTGGAATGTACCGACTCAGATTCCGATGAGGGTCGTCCATACATTTCAAAAGGTCGTAGGTCGGTGGCATTTCACCCACCTTGGATTTATAATAAATCGGCTGGTGAATCTTTTGTTGGAAACCTCGCTGGATTCGATCCCGACTCACGAGGAACACTTGAACGCGAAACAAAAGTGAAATGCCAGAATATTGTTGATAAGGCGTTCTCGTCTCAACCACTGACAGATAAAAGTTCTGTTGATAGCGCCTCTGTCCTTGAACGCTTGGCGTTTTTGGCTGTCGGCTCTCTCAGTACAGAAGTTGAATACAGAATTTTGCAGAAATTGTTCCTGCAGAAAATCTCTGAATATTGGGAATCACTGACTGAGATTCCAGGTGTCGGAGTGGATGGGAAGATCGATTGGGGAGTACCATTGCTGACTCAGAAAGTACAGCTTTTAAATTATTGTATTGTTGCTGCGACACAAGCAGATGGTTATCACACACCTGATGATGAGGAACAATCAAAGTATCACATTCCACAAAACCTGCAACTGCGAACAAACGGATGTCGAGATGAAGAAAATAGTTATGAAATAACATCTTCGAAACTGCATTTGCCTGCTGATGTTATAACCTCTGACATGATGAGCTTCAAGCATGCAAACGCTTCTGTCAACTCTGAAGAAGCTTTTGATTATTTTATAAAGTGGTGGTCACCACATCACGAAAATCTTAGTTCTCACCCACAAATTCAAAACCTGTGGGAGGCAGCCGTGCCTGCAGCATCATGCAATCAGCTGAACTTAAATGACTTCACAGGTAGAGCCACAAATGTGTTAGGATGGATTGAAAACATGGAATTGGATATGTGGGTTCACTCACTCGTGCATCATGCAATTATTGCTGGGGCTAAAATTATGAAAGGTTCTGTTTTTGGGAACAGGGTAACCTTCATATCTGGTGAGATTGACAATTTCATGAAAGATTTCCACTTGAAATGTAGCACAGGTTATGTGTCTGAAAGGCCAAAACTGAACTATGATGATATATGTCAGGAATTTGAGGGTTTAGAAGAATTGTTATGTTTGGCTGCTTCACTACTTGATAGATATCACCTCCCTGTTACTAAACCTGAAGAATCTGTTAAAGTTATTCATGTTGTCAACAGGCTGCTTGCTTCTCAAAGTTCCTTGATGATCTCACCTTCGGATTGGGAAGTGATATCACTTGCGACTCTGCCTGCACCTGATGGTGCACCTAACAGCACCCGAGACCCCGACTCCAGGGAGTTTATCGTCCGATGCATTGGTGATCGCCCAGCAGTCGCACCAACAGCCCTCGGCATGTATCAAAACAAGGACCCAACCATTGAACCTTGCACTCACAGAATGTATGTTTCTATAAAAGAGGGAGAATTTCGATTGTGCACTACACTGAGTGAGAATCTTCATTAGGTCCAAATGTGAAATATGTTGTAAAGTTGTCTTGCCTATTTGTTCTAACTTCGCCTTGCCTACAGCGATATTACTTCTTTTTTGCATCGTTAAATTTTACTATCATTTTTCCCCACTAATAAATAAAAACTGACAGGAGTGGGGTTTGAACCCACGCATCCGAAGATAGAGGAACTTGAGTCCTCCGCCTTAGACCGCTCGGCCATCCTGCCATGCTAACAAATTTCGTTTTTTATCTTGTGGCTTCCCTAAGGTTCGCTCAGGATTTTTTTCTTGAACTAGATTTATTTCTTCCGTTTTTTCCGATTTGATCACTTCACTGTTCTGCTGTTCCTGACAAGGTGATCTACTGCGATATCGCTTTCGTTCTTCTTGGGCTGCTGTTTCGGCTGCCTCTGTTTGTCATCCCGTTCTTCGCTCCAAATTTTAATGTCTTAGCCAAAAGATACAACTCTCTTCACTGCCAAATTGCAAAAACTCCTCGGCAGCAAACATTTCAAGAAGCCCTGCTTCACTCATTAATTCAACATGAATTAGTCATCCTGTAGTTCTGATGGGTGGAAACCCCGCACAAAATTGAAGTCTCACCCAAAAAGGTTCGAGATCAATAAGTGCAGAAAAACTTTTCCAGCTACTTTATTCCAACAACAATATGGCGACGGCTGGGTCAGTTAAAGGGATTTAGTCTGCCTTGGTATGAACGAGTTTCCTAGTCTATTGGTACAATGAACAGCAACATCAACAGCAGTGATAAAAATAAATCCAAGAAACACGCCCACTGCTAAGAAGGCAGCTACTAAGAAGAGCAAACGAAGCATTTTTTATAACTGGCTGATGTTTTGTGGATCAAAAAGATGTTGGTTGGTTAGTTGTCATCACTTGTGTGACAATTACATATCGGGGGTTCGCTTAGTAAAATCTCTGAAGCAGCAAAATATCTGAATAGAACCTTAGCAATACGCCCGAGGGTGGGGTTCTTTGTTTAAAAGTTACAGATATCTGTCTATTACTAATACCAAGGGAGAGGGGGATTTACACCCATAGTCGGGGAATGAATGAATGACCGGATGTTGGGGGTTCTTTGCATGATTTATTGTAAATGTTTGTTTACTCTGAGATAGTCAACTGGATTTGAACGTCCACGCCAAGTTAGATAGCAGCTGAAACATTTTGAGATTGAAAATACGTTCCAAAAGTAACAACGAACGTATCAGTTGCGAGTTCACGAACACACTTCTTACACTTTCTGAAAGAAGGGAATTCTAAAAAAAGTATGAAAACCTGCACGACTTTCTGTTAGCAGAACTCTGAATTGGATGTCTTTTTTTAATGATCAGCAAGTGTCATGTGATGCCTGTGATAACACGTACTTCTTTTCGACAGACTCACAGTTATGTGATGATGGAGATCAAATTCCGACTGACGGATTCTGTTGTCATCATCACCCAATCGACTTGAAGTAGTATCATAGCCAAGTGAGATAATATACATAATGTGTTCTTTTATTATCCTGTGACTTTAATTTATTGTTTCTAGTCAAAGTTGCTGTTTAGAGTTTATGTCCCTTGTTTCAATGTCTGCCGATCGTTTGAAAAGATCATTTCTCCGTCTGGCAGCCTTTCACTTTTTCTATCAGTCGCCACTTCAGGATACAAACTGTTTCAAACATAAAAGTTAATTAAGTTTTTGATTCTAAGAGTTCTTTAAGGGAAACATAAGAATATGTGAGGTGCGAATAACTTCAGCACCTCAACTCAGCTTTTATTCGGTTTTTAACTCCTTTAGCATTGAGGAAAAAAAAAAAAAAAAGTTTAAATTTATTTTTCAGATTTAACAAATAATATTGTGAAGGGGAGTCTTCACCATAAAATATGATATCGCGGATGGCATTACTGCTGTTGTTCTACGTCACGTCTTCAAGTGCCGATGTTATCGGAAGTTGGTCGGGTTTTGGAATCAACTCTGTCGTTGAAGTTGGGACTGAAGTGAGGATAACAATGACTGGACCTAATGTGGGATGGTTTTCCGTTGGGTTTGGCGGAAACGCCATGGCTAACACAGCATCTGCGATTGTTGTTGAGAGCGGAGTTGCTCCATACGAGAAAGTGTTGGGATCGCAAACTGCTGGAACCGACCCACCGGCAGTGTTGACGGTAGTATTAGACACCGTGGATGGAGCAAGCAGAGTAGTAGTTGTAACCAGACCTATTGCTGGAGGTTCCGGGACGTACACTTTTCCAACAGCTGCTGGAAGCATTGATGTGACTTGGGCGAGTGGACCAGGTGCGTATGTCTACCACATGACTGCGAGAGGTGCCACTACAATGGAATTTGCTGATCCGGTAACGACTATCGTCGGGACTTATTCGGGTATTGGGATCTCCTCAACGGTTGAAGTTGGAAGTGAAGTGAGGATAACAATGACCGGATTTAATGACGGATGGTTTGCTGTTGGGTTTGGCGGAAATGTCATGGCTAACACCGCATCTGCGATTGTTATTGAGAATGGGGTTGCTCCATACGAGAAAGTGTTGGGGTCGCAAACAGCTGGAACCGACCCACCGGCAGTGTTGACGGTAGTATCGGACACTGTGGATGGCGCAAACAGGGTGGTAGTTGTAACCAGACCTATTGCCGGAGGTTCCGGGACGTACACTTTTCCAACAGCTACTGGAAGCATTGATGTGACTTGGGCTGCTGGAATGGGTGCGTACGCCTACCACATGAATTTTAGAGGTGCCGGAATGATTGCTTTCGCAGTCCCAACTCCTGCACCGCCAACTGCGGTGCCAACTGACGCGCCGTCAGCAATATCAGTTATTGGAAGTTGGTCGGGTTCTGGAATCACTTCGATTGTTGAAGTTGGGACTGAGGTGAAGATAACAATGACTGGACCTAATGTTGGATATTATTCTGTTGGGTTTGGCGGAAATGTCATGGCCACCACTGCATCTGCAATTGTTGTTGAGAGCGGAGTTGCTCCATACGAGAAAGTGTTGGGATCGCAAACTGCTGGAACCGACCCACCGGCAGTGTTGACGGTAGTATCAGACACCGTGGATGGCGCAAACAGGGTGGTAGTTGTAACCAGACCTATTGCCGGAGGTTCCGGGACGTACACTTTTCCAGCGGTTGCTGGAAGCATTGATGTGACTTGGGCGAGTGGAGCGGGCGCGTATGTCTACCACGACGCGCGAGGTGCCAGTTCAATGGAATTTGCTGCTCCGGTAATAACACCTATCGAAGGGACTTGGTCAGGTTCTGGAATCACTTCGACGGTTGAAGTTGGGAGTGAAGTGAGGATAACAATGACTGGACCTAATGTGGGATATTATTCTGTTGGGTTTGGCGGAAATGTCATGGCTAACACCGCATCTGCGATTGTTATTGAGAACGGAGTTGCTCCATACGAGAAAGTGTTGGGATCGTATACCGCTGGAACCGACCCACCGGCAGTGTTGACGGTAGTATCGGACACTGTGGATGGCGCAAACAGAGTAGTAGTTATAACTAGACCTATTGCTGGAGGTTCCGGGACGTACACTTTTCCAATTTTTCCTGGCAGCATTGATGTGACTTGGGCGAGTGGAGCGGGAGCGTATGTCTACCACGACGCGCGAGGTGCCAGTTCAATGGAATTTGCTGCTCCGGTAGTGGCTCCTGTCGTCGTCGGGACTTATTCGGGTATTGGGATCTCCTCAACGGTTGAAGTTGGAAGTGAAGTGAGGATAACAATGACCGGATTTAATGACGGATGGTTTGCTGTTGGGTTTGGCGGAAATGTCATGGCTAACACCGCATCTGCGATTGTTATTGAGAATGGGGTTGCTCCATACGAGAAAGTGTTGGGGTCGCAAACAGCTGGAACCGACCCACCGGCAGTGTTGACGGTAGTATCGGACACTGTGGATGGCGCAAACAGGGTGGTAGTTGTAACCAGACCTATTGCCGGAGGTTCCGGGACGTACACTTTTCCAACAGCTACTGGAAACATTGACGTAACTTGGGCTGCTGGAATGGGTGCGTACGCCTACCACATGAATTTTAGAGGTGCCGGAATGATTGCTTTCGCAGTCCCAACTCCTGCACCGCCAACTGCGGTGCCAACTGACGCGCCGTCAGCAATATCAGTTATTGGAAGTTGGTCGGGTTCTGGAATCACTTCGATTGTTGAAGTTGGGACTGAGGTGAAGATAACAATGACTGGACCTAATGTTGGATATTATTCTGTTGGGTTTGGCGGAAATGTCATGGCCACCACTGCATCTGCAATTGTTGTTGAGAACGGAGTTGCTCCATACGAGAAAGTGTTGGGATCGTATACCGCTGGAACCGATCCACCGGCAGTGTTGACGGTAATATCAGACACTGTGGATGGCGCAAACAGGGTGGTAATTGTAACCAGACCTATTGCCGGAGGTTCCGGGACGTACACTTTTCCAGCGGTTGCTGGAAGCATTGATGTGACTTGGGCGAGTGGAGCGGGCGCGTATGTCTACCACGACGCGCGAGGTGCCAGTTCAATGGAATTTGCTGCTCCGGTAATAACACCTATCGAAGGGACTTGGTCAGGTTCTGGAATCACTTCGACGGTTGAAGTTGGGAGTGAAGTGAGGATAACAATGACTGGACCTAATGTGGGATATTATTCTGTTGGGTTTGGCGGAAATGTCATGGCTAACACCGCATCTGCGATTGTTATTGAGAACGGAGTTGCTCCATACGAGAAAGTGTTGGGATCGTATACCGCTGGAACCGACCCACCGGCAGTGTTGACGGTAGTATCGGACACTGTGGATGGCGCAAACAGAGTAGTAGTTATAACTAGACCTATTGCTGGAGGTTCCGGGACGTACACTTTTCCAATTTTTCCTGGCAGCATTGATGTGACTTGGGCGAGTGGAGCGGGAGCGTATGTCTACCACGACGCGCGAGGTGCTGCAATGATGACTTTCACGGTCGCGACTCCTGCACTACCATCGGCAACATCATTTACTGGAAGTTGGTCAGGTTCTGGAATCACTTCGATGGTTGAAGTTGAGACTGAAGTGAGGATAACAATGACTGGACCTAATGTTGGATATTATTCTGTTGGGTTTGGCGGAAATGTCATGGCCACCACTGCATCTGCAATTGTTGTTGAGAACGGAGTTGCTCCATACGAGAAAGTGTTGGGATCGCAAACTGCTGGAACCGACCCACCGGCAGTGTTGACGGTAGTATCGGACACTGTGGATGGCGCAAACAGGGTGGTAATTGTAACCAGACCTATTGCCGGAGGTTCCGGGACGTACACTTTTCCGTTGGCTGCTGGAAGCATTGATGTGACATGGGCGAGTGGACCAGGTGCGTATGTCTACCACAGCGCACGAGGTGATGGATCATTAACGTTCGTCTCTTCGAATCCTGCAGCAACACCAGCTCCGATATCAGATGCTCCGCCAACTGCTGTTCCACCAGCTCCTCCAAGTATTTCAACAATCTCATCTGATGGGATTATTGCATCTGATCAGCTGACGGGAGTTACAACAGATGTTCGATTCTCATCAACTGAAGCAACGATCACAGTAAGAGGTCCGCGGGGAGTTTGGTTTGGAGTAGCATTCGGACAGATAAGAATGACGCCAACGGCTACTGCTTTCATTATAACCAGCGGCAGTCCAACAACTGTTGAAGAACGAACTCTAACGGATCGAAGTGAGGGGACGTTGATTGACAGCATTCGAGGAGATAGGATAGTGTCGGATGCCATCGTCGGGGGAATGAGAGAAGTCGTTTTCATGAGAACTATGGCGGGGCAGGGTGAGTCATTCACATTCGACACAACAGCTGCGAGTGTTGAAATGATGACCGCCATGGGAAGAACTGCTGACTACACATCCGGTCACAGCGTGTCCTCAGGTTTAAATATCGGATCATCAGCGCAGGTGTTCTCTCAACAGTTTTCATTGACTTCACTCAACTTTGATGAAAATAAATTTCAGATGGTGATGAGATGTCAGGTGGGATTATGGTGCGGTATATCTCTCGGAACTATGGAGGATGGACGTTCGATTACTTGTAGAGAACCTGGTCTTTGTGAGAACAGCAAGCTTGTGCTTTCAGGTCCCCAGCCGGAAGCAATTCAAAAAGTCGCCGTAACAGAGTTCTCAGTCGAAAGTGGGTTCTTCACACTCACTGCAACATTTGATGAAGTAGGCAGCGGGTTTGTATCTGGAGCTCCGATATTGTGGAGTGTTGGAACAGTAACGAATGGCAATCTGGACAAACACGACGACGATCAACGAGGAGGGCAATTCCTTGCTACTGGAGGTACTAGAAGTGTTGGAGATGAGAAGACCTTCCGGATTGGTTATTCCATGATCGCAATTGTTCTAATCGCCGGCATTGGTCTAGTTTCTGGTTTGATGTACTACCGCTACAGAAAGAATGGACCAGACTTCATCAGCAAGAAGTTATTCAACTCTCACGTGGGTACAATCATTGCGATGACTGTTGTTGCAATTGCGTGTACGGTGTCGTACTTCGCTTCTTACAGTACAGAAGAGTGGTGGTATGGGACTGCTAACCCAGCCGTAATTACTCTTACAACAACTCTGTTACTATCCAGTGGAAGTATCGGACAGTTAGTAAAGATCTCAAGAGAGAGATTAATAACATATCACAGATGGTTGGGAGTATCCTTCTTATTGTTTTCATCAATTCATGGAATTGGTTATCTAATCGACAGTTCTAACAAAGACATCTTAGACCTGATGTGGAAAACTGACGACTACAAGGGAGCTGCTCCTCTCTATGGAGTCTTATGTCTCGGGTTCACCTTCTTAATGTTCTCACTTTCCTTTATTAGAAGAAGATGGTATCACATCTTTCTTTACAGTCACTGGATCTCAGCAATCTTAGTTCTTGTCTTCTCGTGCCTACACTCCAGTACGATTCTGATTCCGGTATCAGTGGCGTCAGGGTTCATTGTTATATCTGCTATTTATAAGTTCATCCAACCTGCAGCTGTAGTGAGAGAGAAGGTCTCAAGCGCAGACGGTCAGTACACGAAGATGAAGGTGAGTATTAAAAATCAGAAACCATGCACGTACGGAAGCTACTACAACGTGGGAGTAAAGGGAGACATGTTCCAGACGCATCCGTTTTCTGTAGTGAAGGATGGGTCGACTGTTGATTTCATTATTAAGAACATGGGTCCTGGAACCTCAACAGACCACATCATTAAAAGTATCGAAGAGGGTGACACTGTTCGTTTAGAAGGTCCGTTTGGAGTCCCAACTGTGATGCCACAACACTACGAAAGAGTCATTCTATGCGCTGGTGGTGTTGGTGTGACTCCACTCGTTGGTATTATGAATGTATGCGCTGCCTCAAGAACCAATGATGAAACAGAAATGCAAAGCACTCCTGGAAACTCGGCGTCGGCAAAGATTCACCTCCATTGGAGTTGCCGTGACGCGACTTTACTCGAACTAGTCGCACCGTACCTCAACGAGTTGGAAACGGAATCGGTACACACCTTTCTGTACTACACTGGTGGGGGAGAGATTTCCCATATCAAGATGCCAGCTAATGTTACTGTCATTTCAGGAAGACCTGATTACAGTAAAGTATTCACACCAGGTGGTTCTCTGTTTCAAGAAACCAACACCGATACCCCTGCCGGTGATATTGGTGTGTACACGTGTGGTCCAGAACTTATGGAGAAATCTGTTTTCCAAGCGATTGATAGCTGTGGATATAGAGGCGCTGTGGTTGTGCATTCTGAAACGTTCTTAATGTAGTAACCTGCATACGTCTTTATTTCTTTCTTTCTTATTTCTATATTTATGGGTGACTGACATGAGTATCCCAAGGTATATTTACATCTTCCTCTGAATTAAAAAAAAAAAAAAAAAAATTAAATAAAATAAAAAAGTGCATTCTCGGCCAAATGTGGCTACGTGAAGTGCAAAAAAAAAAAAAAAAAAAGAAAACGCTGCTTACAAGGAATCCATCCAGAGAATGTGTTGTTTTTTTCTTCTTCTTTTCACTTTACTTACTTGCGGACACTTGTTTCGCGACATGGAATCTTTCGATTCAATTGTGTTGTGTTTTAACGTTTTTTTAAATTATATATTCCCTTTCTCTGCCTATTCGACCAATCAGGGAAAATCCTTTATTTAAGCATCTAACTTCGTCGTCGCCATCTTCCCGCCTCATGTGATGGGGGAGGGTGAGATTCAGTTTTTTATTTCTTGTATTCTATTGTACGCTGTCTTCCTTTTGGGTTTTTGGTTCTGGTTGCCTACAAGGACCATTGCTACCTCATTTTTAGGTTCTTGTTCAGACCCGTTAGCTTTGCTTTCTATTTGGCACTTCTTCCGTTGTCGTTTTAAATGATTTTCGTTGCAATGGTTTGACGTGCCGCCAACAAAGTTTAGTGAAAGCTCTCACTGGGTTCAAAAATATGAGTGTTTTGTTGTCTTTTTTTTTGTTCTTTCATCTCGGATGTGACCTTCCTTGTCTTCCTCTCTCGAAAAAAAGAAAAACCAAGTTTTTTTTTTTTTGTTATGGCTGAAAATATAACGACCCTGCACGAGCTCTGACCCGACTGTGGAATCACACCCCAGGTGGACAGAGAGACTCTTGTTTACCAACTTGAACTGTCGAGCCACGTGTTGTTAATTGGTTGTTTTTCTTACTTCTTTTTTTCGACATTTCTTTCCGTCCCCGGTGTAACCACGTGAGAGTTGCAATACCCACAGTACCTCTGTATTAAGGTGATGCCTCTACTTACAAAGCAAAACCCCCGCCAATGTCTTGAATTTCATGTTCGGGATTCCTATCTCTTGTTGTACTTCTCTTCGACAAGCGGCAATCGTTTGCAGCTTTATTTAGTATTTCAGGTGTAACTTGGTGTGGGTCCTTGTAAGTTTGGGCTGTTTATGCAGCACAACTTCAAAAAAAAAAAAAAATAACTATAGAGCGGGGAAAAATTAAAAAAAGCCGTGCTTTTCTGACCACCTGCAATTTTTTCCCCCTTGTTATTTTTTATCGATACCAACTGTTGATTTCTTATATTGCAACCAGGTTTGGCCGAACCCTATTCTCGTTTTTGCCAGTTTCAAGTTGCTTTCCATTTAATATTAGTATCAAGTTACCCCCCCTTGGTTAAAATTTTAAGACATATAATTATTAATAAGTACTCATGAGTTTTATAAATAAATCATGAGTAACATAAACAAGTGTCGTTCAACTATGTTCACGTGGCCTCCAAGTGGTATTATTTATTTATTTGCAGTCATTTACTAACGCTGCCGCTGACAGTCAAGATTGTCGGAGAAATTGTTATTCCTTTTTGAGCTTAAGAATGCAGTATCAAATTACCTCTCCTTCTTTCCCGAATACAAATGTATATTTTAAGTCAAGTAATTGATATTAATATTTTGTTTTTAATACCCCACCTCCTCATCTTTCTGAATGACCAGATTCGACTACGATTTTCTGGATACTTTTACTGACACAAACTTATTTTTGTCATGTACGAGTGAAATACATTACATTTGTGTGTTTAGGTGACCAATGCTGAAATGAAGCTGAAATCTTTTGTGATATTTTTTATCAGTTTTAACCTTATTACTTATTCGTTGAGTATTATGAAGTTAATTAGTGGTCACTCTCCCTCTCTTCTTTGTGTGCAAACAAGATGTGTTTATTTTTATGTTTTTTTCAGACAAGGATTTTCAACTACCCCTCCCCTATCCACCAAAGACACCAGGCAAATGTTCAATGCCTCCTGTTTCATGGTTACAGTACTTTTATTTTTTGTGCAAAGAAAGACCTGCAGTATTCTTCCCAGATAAATCTTTTCGTATCATATCAAATTTCCCCTCTGCAGTATCAAATTAATCCCTTTCGCCTTGTTGTTGAATTATAACTAACTTACTAAAACAGCTCTGAGAATATTCTGCGTTGAGCGTATACAATCATTGAGCGATATTTCTATTTAATTTATTCCCTTTTTTTGCCGACCTGATCACTGATCGTTTTTCGGCAATTTTCTTTCTCTCCCTCTCTCTCTCTCTCTTTTATTTATTTATTTATTTGGTAAATTACTGTTGTGAATTCCGCAGTACTCTTACTATCAACTTGATGTGAGGCTTCACCTGCCTACCATCAGAAGATATTTTCCGAATCCGAGTCCGTTTTTTTTTTTTTTTTTTTTCTCTCTCAAAAGTTATTTCAAAAAAAAATTTTTTTTTTGTTGAACCGGAGTAACTACCGCTTCGGAACAAACATAAAAATACGAACACTAATCTGATGATGAAAAAAAAACAAGTCCATTATATGAATGAAGCTTGGCAGCATCAGCTGAAATTTCTTATTAAAAGAGGGGAAAAAAAAAAAAAAGAAAAACTCAAAAACAAAAAAAAACCTGTCTTCCTTTTTTCAGTCCCTTCATACGTGAAACTAGTGACTGCTGGTATCTCATTTATGGAGGTAGCAAATTTATCGGTAGCTAGCTTTGAATTCCCTGACTTCAATACGTAAAATAAAATAAATAATTTGTAGCTACTTAAGTTTATTCTTTAACAGATCGCATACGTTCACTCGGTATAAAAGATCCAGAAAACTAGTTTTAAGCTATAACGGCCCCCACCCGACTTCACATATTCGACACCACATATATGATTTCACTTCCTCACCATGACATCTACAGAGAAAGACGAATACAGAAAGTACTTGAAAGAGACGATGGCGAAGATTGCAGCAATCGAAGCAACTCAGCTGGCTGATGTGGATAAACTCAGCGATACACAGAGACGTCTAAAGAACCTCGCAATTGGTGAGTGTGGGGGTCTGAAAGTGATCCTTTTCTATAAACTTGAATAGAAGAATAATAAGAACAATTCCTTACTTAACAATTCCGTTCATTCAACCAGTACATGACGCAAACATCGGTAGGCATGCCGTTCGTCATCGTGATACTTGCCCCAACTACCAACTCTTATCATTATTAGCAGGCAACAAACACCCCAACAAAAAGTACCATGTCATCCACACTAAGCGATGAACTAGTTGTTGAGAAGACAGAGGAAGAAGAATTTAAGAAGTACTCGCAAGAGACCTCGGCGGAGATCGGCATGTTGTTGAAGGCTTCTGAGGTATACCCTTTTGCTTTTTCTTTTGCATTTAACAAGTATTGTAAGAACGAAAAAAAATGTTGGGCAGCACACCTAACTTTATCAGTTTAAGTCCGGCGTCCAGTTTAGGTCCGGCGCAGTTATGACCTTAAACTGACTGTCATCTTACCTGATCCTTTTGGTTTTCATTTCTTACTGAGTGACATGGCTATGTGCTGCCCAATTTTTTGTGGTACTTTTCTAAAGCTTTTCGGTAAGCCCACAGTACACTTATAATGCTTTGGACAACTGGGGGTGAACGATCCTCGGTACTGTTCCGGGGTTTTCTATTTTCTTTCGTGGAGTGTGGGCATATGGCAAATGTGGTCGTATTATAAAGAAAGATGTATATGAAAGAAAGAAGATTTTTTATTTTTTTCGCCTTCCCCCCACTCCCAGATTATTTCTCTTTTATTTTCTTTAGTTGTTTACAACCTGTTAGCCTCTGGGCAAGGTGGAGGCTGTGAACCATTCTTGCTCGTGTAAACCAACCAAATAAAGTCGAGCTTGCGAGTTATGAGGTAGTTGTGTGGTCACAAGCTTTCCAGTTTTTTTTTGTTTTAGTCAAAGTTGCTGTCATGTTTTAGAGTGACTGAAATCCAAGAACTCACCAGACTACGTTCCTCGCCCTTTTTTAGTTATCCCTTTGTTATGGTATTATATCATGTTTGGAACGAATACGGTTCCTGATTTGATATGTTCCTGTTGCTTAAAACACTGAAAACCAACAGAAGCCGGAGGTTGATGTCAGGCAGTTGATCCGGAACTGTGATATAGGGAGGCTGGGGATAGAAGGTGCCAAGCAGCTTGTGGGGACAAGCGGGAGGAATTGGGAGTTCGATGGAACTGATAAAGTGGAAAGTGACATTTGGGATATCATCAAGTCAAACCACTACGGTTGGTCACAAACATTCAGGGACAAAAAGAACTTCACGGTGATGTTTTATGCCCAGGGGAAGGGTACCGGGAAGAGCAGGACGCTATCAGAGATAAGCAAGATGGAACCACTTATTGAAAAGGTTAAAGGGTTGGGGTTCGAACACACGATGCATATCAACATAGCCTTTGACAAGGTAACAAGTCCTGCAGGGAAGTATCGTGGCTGGGAGTTTGACTACATCACAAACATGATTTTGTTTCACCTGATTGGTGATAAAGTATCTGGGTCAAACACAGAAGGGTTTCCTGAGTTCTGCAGAAGGTGTGCCAACAGAGTCACATTGGATGAAATACTTGGGTTGGCAGCAACGAAATTCGCCACTGATGGGAAGAAAGTGGCACTCTTCCTCATGGTTGACAGTTTACAGAAGGTGGGTGATGGTTCTGGAGGCCGGCAAGATCCACTTCAAGAAGTAGTTCGCTATCTGGCAGCGTTGCTTCAGTCGTCATATGTTTTTATCATCCTAGTCATTTCTGCTACAGAACGCCTCCCGCTTGCCGATGCTTTGCAAGACTGCCAACCAAACTACAGGTTTCTGCAAACACCAGCACTGACTGACTTGCCGAAAAGGAACGGGAAATACATCTTTGATGATACCGTTGCAAACCGTGCATTGTTCAATCTGACTCACAAACATCCACGGACAGTTGAGAGTCTGGAACAGGTTCTTAGTGAGTCTCCTGATGCCAGCCTGGAGGACGTTATGGAATCGGTGATGGACAAGGTAGGCAGTAATTACGGTGAGATCGTTCAACAGGACGTTGAGACTTCTATCAACTTGTTGAGACTATCCGTGCTGCAGACACCAGTGCGCGACAGAACAATAATTAATGGGGTCCCGCTGGCTAATTATCTACGATTTGGGTTGATGCATATTCCAAAGGACAACTTTTATGAAGAAGGGAAGCTTATTCTCTCGCCATTCTGGCTTTGCTTGTTTAGGCGTTCACATCCTACTTCCATTCTCGCTGGTTGGGACTGGCACTCATCGATTCGTGGGGAATCATGGGAACTGTTCACTTCATGGTACCGATGCCTGCTTTCTAAGGTCCACCCTGAAGGTCCTATCAAGCTGAAAGACCTGCACAACGGAATGCAGTTCACCGAAGGAGGGGATATCGAAGTGATGAACAGGCCACTTTCCTTTGAACAATCAATGAAGCAACTCGGAACAAAATCTGATCAGACCGCAACCAATGGCAAGCTGATCGGGAATGGCAAGGGAGACTTTTTTTGTACTCTTGATCAGGTTAAGCCTGTGCAGCAAATAAATGAGGTGACCCAATGTCATGTACAAGAGAGTGGCAATCATCATGAAAAGGAGAGAATGACAGATGAAAAGATTAGACCTGCGAATTTGATTACGGATCATGAGCGTTCCTGCAATGAAAAAGATATTTTTATGTTGATGACAAATGAAAGGACCCAAGCAAAGAACAAATCATGGGAAAAATATATGAAAGGGAAACTGTTTGGCGTTGTTGACTGCGCCGCAATGGATGCGTATTTTGGACCTTTTGCACTGTTCTATGGTAGAATCACAAAACCCGGAACTAACCATTTGCCAATTCTACTCCTCACCAACACTAAGGAAAAGCGCAAGAAAGACGACTCTGATGAAGGAGAACTCGCATTCGTAATAAAACGAACAGATGTAGAAGAGATAGAACGCTGATCAAAAGCAAATATATGCTAGCCCGTCCTGGCGAGCTCCGATGGACATTAAGAAATCAGTTCTTTTGAAATAGACCAATTGATGGATCCGATTTATTATTTAACTGGAATGAAGTCCCTTAGAACTTACTGATGAAGGCCTAAGAGGGACAAGTAGTATAAGATTAAGGCTCCCTGAAACTACGTATTCCGCAAGTGTATTATGGAACAGCAGAACAATTGTGTTTTTATAAATTTTTCTTTTTTTTTATATTTTAATTTGGTGTACTTTTTTGTAATAAACTCATATTCTAACTCATCTTTGCTCAGACATCGTGCTGTGAGCTGGGTTCCAACACCACAATCCAAATTCCAAAGATCTCCAACAAACGTGATCCGCAGAATGTATAAGGTTCTGTAGCGTCAAATAAGTTGCGTTTCTCCAACGTAACCAACGTCTACACAAACAAACCCCCAGTTATTGATAGCGAAGTTGATTTCCTTTTGAAGCTTTAACAGTTTGACACCTGAAGAGAAAAGAAGAAGAATAGAAAAAAAAAAGCAAAACAAAGAAATAAAACACAATTCGAAACAAAAAGTGCGGGGTTTGAATTAACTGCTCTGCTAATCCCATTGAGTTACGTCGCTTCGCAGGTGCCTGAGTTTTTGGTATGCGCTGAAGTTTTTTCAAAGGATAACTAATTCGCTTAATCGAGGTGTCTGCGACGTTGAGAAGGGATAGCATAAGACATAGAACAGTGAACGAGTGATGTCTTCTCAGGTTCGAGGGATGAGTTCCTTTTCTGACGACGGATCACTTATGATGTTCGTTGACGCCTCGAACACAGGTTGGGGCAGTGATTATTTCAAAACAAGCAGAGATGTAGATCGGTGGACAGCGGCTGAGAGTGAAAAGCACATTAATATTCTGGAGGCGAATACGCTGCATCTTTTTCTACAGATATCGATATTCATGTTGGTAATACTACAGTGGCCTTCACTACCAAAAAGGGGATGTCTTCGCGCTCTCATGACCTTAATAAGGAAGTAATAGGCTCACTCAATCATTTACAAAGGATAGGATGTGCGTATAAAATCTCAAAAAGAAGCAACGTGTTTTAAAGAATCAACAAAAGCGAAGGTCAACAAGTATTGTGGGGAAGAAAAGGAAATGACGGCAACATGCGTTACCCTTCTTTCTTACGGTTTGGTGGATAATAAGTAAGACAGTCAGTCACTGAACTTCAACACAACCCATAATATGCTCAATATTTTCACGTAGTTCTTTAGGCCACTCTTCTCTGATTAGATTAGAATGAGTGTGCATGCATAAATGAAACACCGCAAACCCGCACTCGAGATACCCGCCGCAAACCCGCACTCGAGATACCCGTCCAGGCTCGCTTCACTCGCTTTGTTTTGTTTTTGTTTTTTTGTATTCAACTTGTTTTTTCCTTTGCTCAAGTATGCTAAAATGACAACGATGGCTAGGTTTTATTACAGTGGATACGTGGATTATTTCAAGTTAACCATTTTTATCTTTCTGAACAACATTGTTTTACATCCTAGTTACCTCTGTTTTTATTTCCTGTATTAGGCTTTTTGGGCTTTCCTCTTTTGGGTCCCCAAACAAAAGACAGCCGTCAGCGGGTATCGAAAAGTGCGGGTTCGCACATCCAAAAAAAGAAAAGAAAAGAAAAGATTTTTTCCTTGGAACCCAAATAATCCCCAATACCAGTAATAATGTAAAAAAGCCCACGGTAGCCCCCAATTTCCTTGGAACCCAAAAAATCCTAGAATACATTCAGGTAATTTTCCACCAAACTTAGCACCAGAAAGAAAGAATAAAGGGAATCAGACAGGTAAGTAAAACAACAGAGACATTTTTTATATATTCTTTAGCTTTCTATTTTTAAAAGATATTGTTTATACAGCTCGATCACCTTTTTCTCTCACACTCAGGTTTTCGAAGCCCACCCTCCTCACCCCTCCACCCCGTGCGTGTTAACCTTGATTTATTTATCCAAGTCCACCCCGTGGTGGAGCTGAGTCCAACAAAAACGGACTTCAGTTACGCAATCGCGTGTTCTAGTGTAATCAGCTTGTTTTTGGTGCGTGTGTAATTTTTAAGTTTTAATATTTCGACACATGGAAGGACAATTACCTCCATTAGTCTGGTGTTTCGACTCCTTCTGCTCACGTTCCTCCAACTTCAATGCTTCCCTTGAGAGGGGAAAATGTCATAGCTTCATAATTCATTTTTGAATTTCAAAACAGGGTAGCCTTAGTGCCACATCACATGGACGATCATCCTTTTGTGAAATTGATGTACACAGTCAGCTTGGATAAAGAAATCTGACAAATTGTTCTATTATCGTTTTTCATATCCTCAAGAGATAAGTACAGTTCTTCATTGGTCTCCGAGTTTATAATTCCATCACCGAAAAATTAACAAACTATCATTCCAAACAGTTTTCTTATATTTAAATAAATGAGAACTTTGATATTCTACTTGGTAGCTTCCATAGTTCAGAGTCAGCCTACTGCTGATTGCGGAACATTGAAGTGCGGTACCGGATACGTCTGTAAGATGTTGCGGTGTTTACCCAGAATGTGTTGCAAAGATGGCACCAGCTAATGATTGTGCAAGCCTTAATTGCCGTTTTAACAATCTATTTCCAACAGGCAACACCCTCCAAAAAAAAAAAAAACAACAGCAATAATGTCCTCGCCAAGTGAAGTGCCAGTTATGGCAAGTGTTAAAGGGATCGTCGACATTAGGGATGCTTGGGATGCTTGGAATACAACCGGAATGAAGATAAACGCAAAAGAGAACGAAATAAATACGATTGCTGAGCAAATAGGTACTGATGTCACTGCACTTCGAATTATGCTGCGAATGAAAGCCGAAGCCGTTTTGTCAGACAATGAAAAGCTTGTAAAGGAGAAGTTCGTTGAATTAGAGGAACTGAAGGAGCTCCAGAATGACTGCATGGCGTGGTTGAAGTCTAGTGAGGTATACCTTTTACTTTTTTGTTTGTAACGCATTTCGGGGGAAACTTGTCTAAACGGGTCCAACCTTTTTTTGTATTGGTCACAGTACAGCCCTTTGGACTGATTGTTTTCTTACGTGACAGCAGTCAAAGTTACAGTTGAAGTTAGAACATTGTTTCTAGTCAAAAGAAGCCTTGTTGCTGAACTTAGGTTGTGACTTGTTTTCTACTTTAGCATGAGTTTTATTGAAAGCTGTTTTACTCTTAGGTTTAGTTAACCTTCCCAACACTAAAACAGGGTGGTCACAAAGTGGAATATTTGTTAGAGTGTGATAGTGAAGAAGGAAATGCGATCTTGAAGAGATGGGAACACCTAAAGTTCGATCCTTATAAACAAGAGTTGATTTGTCGCGAAAGTGCAAAAGAAATAATCCTTGACTATGCTGCGAAGGTGGTGCGGAAGGACAAGGACTATTGGACTCAAGACGATAAATCAAAGTTGCTGACTTCGTATGGAGTGAAAGGTACAGGCAAAACAGCGGTCATGCGAGCAATGGTCGGATTCGAGGATAATCCAGGGTGGGTTCAGGCAGCTGACCCAAATGCAAGGGCTGTGACGTCTTCATTCAATGAATGTGGTGGCAACGTTAATACGTTCGGAAATGATTGCGAGAAACTAGGTTTACATCGGACAGACATTGCATTCGGTAGGCACATCTTAAGGTACAATGGAATGTGTGAAGAGGATGTTCAAAGGGTTGGAAGCTTCAAAACTGCTGTGTTCCTCCTGCGGAAAAAGCTTGGGCAAACAATCCCAGGCACCCTGGTCATTGGTATTGATGAACTCGCAATGATTGAGGGAGAAGCTGCCAAAGTGGTGAGCAGTCTTATGCAGCAGCAGGATTCTTCCATTAGGTATCCCGATAAATACGGAGGTCCTGTCATTTTTGTCATGTCCGCATTAGCTGAATCTTTCGCTTCGAAAGTGCAAACTGCTTCAGGTCGCCCTATCCTGACAAACATCCGCCTCCATAACTTGCCACAGGCTGAAGCGTTCGATCTCCTCCCTGCTGACATCAGAAGTGCTGCAAAGAAGGATGGACGGATTCAAAAGCTGATTAACCAATGTGGTGGGAATCCACGGGCTTTGTTTGAAGGTGTCATGAACTCAAGAGACTACCTTGTAAAGGGGGACCAAGAGGTGTATGATAGCGATATTGCCAAAGCCCGATCGACAATTCTTATGGAATGCAAGATAATAAGTACAATTCAGGGTCACACTCCGATGGACATTGTTTCCACTTGGTTCGCCCAAGTACCCACTAAAGCATGGAGGGAAACCATGCGTAGCGCGGGTCTCCTCCAACCTGTTGAGAGTAAGGATTCCAATGAGATATTTTTCCCACTGATGCTTGCTGAGTGGGCAAATAGTGAGGAGGACTTGAGTTCTCTCATGTCGCACCACATTGCAGGCTGCTATGACAGCGACGATCAGATAATGACGGGACAAGAGAGGCGGGTCGAGGGTCTCTTAATGCACTATGAGATAGTTCGAAAGGTGGCATACCATCATCTGAAGATGGAGCCACGGATCGATGAATTCTTCAACCACTCAACTGTCACTGCTGCAACAAAAGCTACCGATCGTAAATGCGACCTGCTTAGGGCTGACGATACGTTCCTGTTTGAATTTAATGATTTATCTACAAACTTAGTCAGTCATGTTTCGAAGTTTAAGGAGCTTACTGACAGTGATTGGAGGTTATTCAGCGATGGGAGGACTCTCTACTCCGATCTCTCCAACGAAAAAGGAATTGAATACATCACACCCCACTTTCGCCTGATCAATGGAAAGTCAGTCCTCACAGCAGAAGTGTGCCAGATCAAATATACTACACAGTCGGCTGATTGGCCCAATTGGCAAGAGAAGCTCAAGACATCACCTGGGGTGAAAGCACTCAACAAGAAGAAGATCCCCTGGTTTGCTGTGTACTACGTTAGCCATTCCTCTATTCCCCAGACATACAAGACCGACTGTATTCATTTTCCGAAAGACGCCCTGGACAAGTTCACTGCTCCGTTAGGGATACTGCACGTTGAGAAGGAAACACTGAAATTCCCCCTTTCTGGGGCAATGCTGAGACATCGCCCATGGTTGTCACCTGCTAAGCTACCTTCTCGGATCCCGCGAGTTCTTTTGAGAATGTTCTAATCTGCCGCTTCTAACCTCTTTTGTTATTCCCATTCTTCCATCCTTTCTTTTCAACCATTTGAATATGTGGAATCATAATTTGTTTTGGTATCGTTATGTTATGTCAACGATGTGCCAACACAAATAGAATTCCTTTGCTCTATGTTCCTTTTTTTTTTGAAATAAATCACGCTGGTGCCAACCTGTATGGTTGGTCTGCCCCTGCAAATCTTATGACTTCGTTCACAAGGGATGAACTGAACCTGGTGTCGGATTTGAACGTCCACATCCAGAAATAGTGATAGCAATATTAGTAGCTGAAACATTTTGAGATGGAAGTATGTGTAGTATGTTTTTGGTCATTGTTGTGTCTCAATGGATGGGTTTTATAGAACGTCGTTCTTTAGCAAAACCAAGCATCTATTTTATCTGTAACATACAAGACCGACTGTTAGTACAGAAGTTACAGGTGATAAGCATATTGAGGTCCCCCCTATTCCCATGAAGGACAATTCTGTAAGATCTCTTGTAGTTCTCGCATAGAACTTAGAAGGACACAGGAGATGGTATTATTTCGGTAAAACCTCCCCACTCTGGACTTTGCCCAACATTTAATGTTGAACTATGTAATTGTTGCTAACAACCCTCATGTTATTCCAAACTTATTTTGGTTTTTATGTGTTAGTTTTGTTGTTTTTTTTGTCTTTTTTTATTTTCTTATTTGCAAAACTTAAATGAGATTATTCGAGTCCGTGTCATGCGGTCTCGTTCTCCTTTTGCAAAGATTCTTCACAAAGCTTTTATTATTTGTGTGATGTAGGTTTTTCCTCCTTAGTTTGGCAGTCTTGCTTTTCTCTTATGTTCACTTTAAGTAAAAAAAAAAAAAAAAAAAAAGATTATTATTTTTGGTAATCAAGTCGTTTTAATTGTCAACTCTTTAACAGAGAATGGATATTATCAATTTGGTGATATGGTATATTTCAGATGTCTTTTTTTTATATTAGTTGTCAAAAACAGGTTGTAGAAATATATAAAAAAAATTGATTCAAAATTTTGATACTCAAAAACTGCCCACTCAGAAGTGACATTATTTCCTTACAACTCATTAATAAAGTCAGAGAAGATGTTTTTTTGTGAGAAGATGAGATAGACAAACATGGTTTTCAGCTTTTTCTTAGTTGCTCATTTTTTGGTAGATGGCTGCTCAGATCTCTCACCAACTAGCTTCATTCTTTATACAGTCTTATGTTATTACTTTGCAAGTGTGTTGTGTGTTGGGAGATTTCACCAGACTAAAAAATATAATCAAAAGAAGGAACGATTGACAGGCGCTGTGACTAAAAGTCCAGATGTCGGTAAAAACATCTGACGAAGTGGAAGGGTTGATATTCTGCTTGGTAGCTTCCATAGTTCAGAGTCAGCCTACTGCTGATTGCGGAGCATTGAAGTGCGGTACCGGATACGTCTGTAAGATGTTGCGGTGTTTACCCAGAATGTGTTGCAAAGATGGCAGCAGCTAATGATTGTACAAGCCTTAATTGCCTTCCTGGAACTGTCTGTGGGCAGTGCCGGTTCTTTTTATTAAAGGCCATTGTAAGTCCAGAATCTGAAAAAAACTGATCTTAGAATTGTTTGGTTCCTCCCCTCCCATCCCTCCCATCCCATCCCCCCCCAGCATTTCTTTCTCTGGTAGTTTATTTAAAGCATGCGATTTTGTGTGGACAGAATCTAGTTATGATGATTCATGTCTAATTTGTTGCGTGTTAACCTTGATTTATTTATCCAAGTCCCCCCCACCCCCCACCCCCGAGAACTATGATCCACCTCCACGCGGTTGTTCTTGGATAGTCTCTATCTCGAGATGAACTAATCGATCCTTTTTATTTTTCTTTTAGACTCACTTCTTCCTCTCATTTTTTGATGTTAGCTGGATATCAGCTTTATGGTTCTTCTTCTTAAGACCGGCTTTCGCATGTTCTCTGTTTGTTCCCCGTTCTAACTCATTAACCGAAAACGTCTTTCGACGGGGGTCCTTTTCTGTATCGCTATGCAAATAATAGATGCTTGTCTAGACTTTTCCCAAAGAGGAGCAGTGCCTGACTGAATAAATGGATGCGAAATGTTCAGCAGACCCAAGTGTTCTGATTACTAGCATGTACATGACTCTATGTTGAACCCACCTTGACCCTGCAGTTCACACAAACTATGGTACTGATACAAGCAACGAAACTGGAGGAGCAAGAGAAAGACTACACTTCGATTGATTCAAACGACGTGATGTGAGAGTCAAATATTAAATGAACATACCCATGCTTGTTGTCATTTCATTTCCCCACAGATAGCCCCAGCAAAAAAAAGCTATGGAATCAACCCATACCAGACAATGTTTGGCAATGTATATTTGCACACACGTTTCCCATAGGCAACACCACCCCAAAAAAAAAAAAAAAAAAAAACCATGACATCTTCGTCAGAGCCAGAGTTAAGTTTCGAACAGCAAGAAGTACGAAAAGTGTCAGCAGAGATTGAAGCAATCGAAGCGAAGATTGAAGCAATCGAAGAGATTGCGATAGTAGAAAGTGAACAGAAAGACCTCAACCCAACACAACAAGACTGCGGAGATCAAACGAAAGGGAGAACACACAAACCTTTTATATCAAATACAGTGCGCAGAGATTAGAAAAGGCCAACTGGTTCAGGAAACTGAAGTACACAAAATAGAATCCGACAATAAGAAGAAACTTTTATTATCACAACGAGAAAGACTGGAGAAAGAAAAAGTACGACTCAAGGGAAGCGAAGATGAACTGAAACTGGCGAGAGAAAAACTGAAAAATACCAGCAAACAACGCATTGCTGCGCTGGAAATTCAATCAAAAAGCGAGAGCTGCACAGAACAGGAGCTGAACAACAAAAGAGCGGAGAAGTCGAGGCTCGCTAGGAGATTTCTGACGCTCAGTTTAAGAAGGTGCAAATGGCAGCAGAGTTGCAAAACAGTTCCTCAATTACCCACAGTCTGTCTAATTCCCTTCTTGATGCGACGGAGGACGCTCACGCTCTTCAAAAGGAGATCCACACCCTGCAGTCTCAAAACAGTGATCTGGTTCTCGACACAAAAAAGTATTAAAGTTGTGGTAGACTTGAATGGTGGCCTCAGCAAGTACTTAGAAGAACTGAAGGTAGAGAAGAACAAACTTTTTGATTTGTTGAAGAGTTCTACTGAGGTATACCTTTTACTTTTTATTTGTAACGCATTTCGGGGTAACCTGTCTGAACGGGTCCGACCTTTTTTTTGTATTGGTCACAGTACAGCCCTTTGGACTGATTGTTTTCTTACAGTCAAAGTGAAACCATATTTGAAACACATTTAACCCTTGTATACCAACCAAACAGAATGCAGCGAAGGATCAAGCGACGACGTCACTCACTGAGGAGGAGGTCAGACAATGGCCAAGTGAAATGAACCCCCCTGACGTTAACAAAAGCAAGTATGATGTGAGAGGTATTCGACTTATGAAACCTCAATATATCGCAGATGTGCCGAAAGATTTCAAGCCAATAATACAGTACATCAAAGGGTGTCTCGAATCCAAGGCACGTGGGAAGAAGGATACGGTGGCGTTCGCTAGTTCCTGGGAGACATCACGGGTCCTCCTTACACAAGGTCACATGGGGGAAGGCAAGACCCGATTAATCGTTGAGCTTTGCAAAGGTATTCTTGACGACCAATTTAAGATTGATGATGTGCAAGTTCGTTTCATACGCATAGCCTTCAATGGAGACTTCACGTACTTCACACCGACTAGTGATACCATGGTTGTGACCTTTATGAAGAACCTCCTCCTGTTCCATGGGCTGCAGAATCAAGTTGTTGAGAAAATTCAGTTCAGTTCAGAATCAGAAGCTCTGGAAAAAGGCATGGGGTTCCTCAGAAGAAAACTGCAAGTTGAAGGGTACCTTGGCAAAAAGAAAAGACAATAGCAGCTTGGGATCTGAAGAGCTTACAATAAGCTCCAATCTGGACAAGCTGTGTACTCGAAAAATGTTGTCGGAGAGGGTGGTGACATTCTGATCCCTTTGATGCTCTCTGAAGGAAAGAAAAAGGCAACGCTCTACCTATTGTGGAGTGCAAACTAGCAAAGAGAGTCGATAACCTCCAAGAAGTAGAAACGAAGGCTGTGGAAATTCCAGCTGTCCGGGAACTGCGGCGCAGTACTGCCCGAAGGGTTCCCGCGTGTCAAGATGCATTTGCATGTACTGAGCAGAAGTTCCAGAAAGATTACTTTTATCATTTCCCAAGTCATCACATCCTTGACCGTTTGTGTTATTGGCTTTCAATCAATCCATTATCATAAATCCACAGATGAGTGTGCTGAATAGAAAGTAAAACGGCACAAAGCTTTTGTCCAAGTGACAAAAAAAATTGTTCAAGGTACCAGCATGTTCCCAGCAAAGAAGAAACAGAAAAAAAAAAAAAAAAAAAGGGGGAAAAAAAATTTTTTTTTTGGCAGTGGAAAAAGTTGTAACTTGTAGTGAACAGCGAAAAAAAAATTTCAACTTCTAGTGAATAGCGAAAAAAAATTTATAACTTGTAGTGAATAGTGAAAAAAAAATTTCAACTTCTAGCGAATAGCGAAAAAAAATTTGTAACTTGTAGTGAACAGCGAAAAAAAAAATTTCTTTTACTGAACGGCAAAAAAAAATTATCACTTCTAGTGAACAGCGAAAAAAAAGTTACTGCTTTTAGTGAATAGCGAAAATGACATTATCAGGCACCCCAATAGCGAAAATCTCTAAATATTACTACAGGTATCCCTTGGAGATCTACCAGCTTATGCGAAATATTATTACATACAGAAATATCCGGAAGCCGAATTATTTAACCGAGGAGGATCTCAGTCAACAACAAAACTCTCTGATAATTTTAAAAAGGACATCCAAGATAAGTGCAACAATGAGTGCGTTGTTTGTGGGGAGCGAGCTACTGCAAAACCTACTGTCGCCAACATAATTTTCAATAAGGAACTCGCGGAGGAAAATGGGTTTCGGTGGGATGCTACAAATGCCTTTGTGCTGTGTGGCACTGAAAAAAACACCTGTCACCACAATTTTGACAACTTTCGGATGGGATTTCAACATGTCAAGGATGCCGATAACACTCAATGGATTGTTGTCGGTTCCAAGTGGCATGGTTCAAGAATTACGATCCCAACAGCTCCACATAAACGTATACTGCACTCACATTTAGCTCGCGGCATTGCTAATAACTCAATAGATATGGAAAATGCTCGTGATACATGGAATTACCGAGATGCGGCGGACCTTTCTCAGTCACCCAATAGTCACATGGCTGAGGACTTGTGATACCCTGAACAGATCAGGGAAGAACGCAATTTGTTTTGGTCATTGTTATGTGTGTCAATGTTTAACAAAATACTGTCTCCATGTTTCTTTACTTAATGAAAACCATTTCTATGCTGAATTTCTCAGAATTAACCCACTCGGCATCCCAAAAAACAAAAAAAGAAGTCCAATAGATTGGTCGGTATGCATGATTGATCTCCCCCAACCAGTTTTTCTGGGTGAAGTTTTAAGTTCGATGTCCAATGCGAGTAAATTTCAAGTCATTTCAGTCGACACTTTTGGAAAGAAGGGGGTTGACAACATGTCATTTAAACTCCAGTAATCTTCCAGGTTAGCTTTTATTATAAGGTGCGTCAGTAGCGTCACCCCAGCCCTCAGCTCCTGCGTACTGGTTTCGAATTTTCTCCCCCTCTGTGAGGCAGGCCTCAGAGTTTTCTTTCATCAGCTGGAAAACTGATTCTCCGAAGAAAAACTCAAAAACCTGCAGCTCTGACTTGCCTGCAACTCTAATCTTTAACGTTTCTTGGAAACGTGTTTTTATTCTTGGTAAGCTGGTTACCCCCCCTCCCTGGTGTTCGTCTTGGTTGTGACAAAGAGCCGCCCCCCTTCCTGGTGTTCGTCTTTTTCTATGGTTAATTTTCAAGACAATATATGTATTAATTAAGTACTCATGAGTTTTATAAAAAGCTGTTACGGTAACATAGGCAAGTGGCGCTCAACTATGTTCACGTGGCCTCCAAGTGGTATTATTTATTTATTTGCAGTCATTTACTACGCTGCCGCTGACACAAGATTGTCGGAGAAATTGTTGTTCCTTTGAGCTTGAAAATGCAGTATCAAATCAACCCTCCCCATTCAGGGTCAGATACTTCGTCAAACGACGAATCGGAGCACACCGACGACGGATCAACACTTACCGTTGCAACCTCATCAGAACTGTGGACCGACATATTTCGTAAGTTGATTTTGGCCAGCTTCAGCAAATGGAAAAAATTCACCACACACACACCCAAGCTTCAGACTGCAAAGCGGAAGGGTGTTTGGTTCACAAAGAATTCTATGGAGAAGTGGCTGAGCAGACTTGGTTTGCCAAGAGTCAATTACCACCATGCAAGAACCTCGACATCTGGTAGCTCCGCTGACCCCGCATCACCACAACATAAAGAATCAAAGGAAAATTCCAATCAAATACCCCACGACACCACTAGAAATAAATTAAAAAGACACCTTTCAGAAAGCAGCAACGATACACCAAATCTAAGGTCTGAACCAACTGGTAGAGTTACTAAGAGAGGCAAAAGCCATGTGTCGGAAGAAAATGACTGGTAATAATGTAAAAAAACCCGCAAACCCGCACTAGAGATACCCGTCGATGCTCGCTTCGCTCGCTTTGTTTTGTTTTTGTTTTTTTGAATTCAACTTGTTTTTCCTTTGCTTGAGTATGCTAAAATGACAACGATGGCTAGGTTATTATATGTGGATTATTTCAAGTTAACCATTTTTATCCTTGTGAACAACTTTGTTTTAGTTACCTCTGTTTTTTATATTTCCTGTATTAGGCTTTTTGGGCTTTCCTCTTTTGGGTCCCCAAACAAAAGACAGCCGTCAGCGGGTATCGAAAAGTGCGGGTTCGCACATCCAAAAAAAGAAGAGTTTTTTTCCTTGGAACCCAAAAAATCACCAATACTGATAATAATGTAAAAAAAGCCCACGGTAGCTCAAAATTTCATTTAGGTAATATGCCACCAAAACTGCGCACCTATTAAAAATCATTATCAGCGTTGCAGCAGCTGACATGTTCATTCACCGATTATTTTTCTGCAATAAAATTACTATTCATCTTGCCTTTCGAACCATAACAATTTCCCCTTTATCAGATTTCTCTATCCCTGTGTTCACCACACTCAATAATCTTTAATAAGGGCCTGGCACAACCCCTGCGCAGAAGTAATCTGCACCCTTTTACAGTGTAGATGCTTCTAAGTTGTTGATCTCAGTTTGTGTTATTCATTACTTTATCATCATTTTCTCTCTCAGGTGCAATACAGTGATGGAAAGCTAATTACCCCAAATTCCTTGGAACCCAAAAAACCCCCCAGCCAGTTTTTTGATTCCCAACTTCTTAAAAATATTTTTTTTATCTTATTTTTTTTTTGCATTTAACAAGTATTGTAAGAACGAAAAAGAATGTTGGGCAGCACACGTAAACCTCCTTTAGCTTTATTAGTTTAAGTCGGTTCACGGTTTCGTGCACAAACAAAAATATAGTGTAATATCATTATTTTCTGTATAGTTTTTAAGATAAAGCCAAGTCTTTTTTGATCGTTCATCCATGAGATAGGATGGATGACGCCATGCCTTGTCGCTGGCAAGCGCACTCTCTTATTTTTTCGAGGTTGAAACCCGAAACCGGATCATTATTATTTGTTTTGATGTCCTTACGATTTATTGATTGATCTGATTATTTTGTACACAAAACAATCCCAACACAGCACATGATAAGAATTATGGTGGCTGAAATTAATGTTCACTTTTGGAATGTCGAGTATTGCTGTAGGCGTGTATTAAATCATCTCATCCACAGTTTCACCTTTCGACCCACAACACTGGCTGTAGAGGACAAAAAAGTGATTATTGACAAAGCTCGAAAAAGAAACCGGTTAATTATGAAGTGCTTTAAAGCCGATGCAAGTAAGCAGGGAATTTAATACAGGTCATCCACTTTTTACAATCTATTTCCCCCAAAACAACAACAGCAACAACAACCACAAAACAAATGTCTGGCTCATCAACTGATGTTCAGCCTGCTGTGACAGAGAAAGACGAACACAGAAAGTACTTGAAAGAGACTAGAGAGCAGATTGCAGCAGTCGAAGCGATTGTGAAAGCAGCAAGTCAGCAGATCCCCCTCGATGCAACACAAGAAGGAATTAAAGCTGTGGCAGAAGCGAGGGGCGGCCTAAACCAATACCTACGGAATCTGGTTGCCACGGAGAAGACGCTATTTGACTCGTTAAAGCCAGCTGAGGTATATTTTTTGCATTTTCTTTAACCCATTACGGGCGGGGGTAAAAACCGGTTTTTTGACTTCTTTCGAAAGCGTTTTGCAGGTTAAGCCAACTGAGGTATACCTTTTACTTTTTTGTTTGTAACGCATTTCGGGGTAAACCTCTGAACGGGTCCGACCTTTTTTTGTACAACCCTTCGGATTGATTTGTTCTCTTGCATGTAAGCAGTCGAGTTGTTAGTGAAACCTTTGATAACTGATGCTCAAGTATCCACACACAAAATACAGAATAACAGACTGTTTAAAGCAATCAAGAAGCTAGGGGATAAAGTAGACACTGTCGCTAAGGAACTAAAGGATCTAACCCAGAAACAAACTCACCTGGCAGGTGAGTTTGAAACCCTAAAATCAACATCACGGAGACAAGCCAAGAGCATCGGATACCTAGGAACGAGGCTCCAACAACAGATCTCATCGTCATCGTTGCCACAGGTAAGCAAAACCAATTCTTCTTGCAGTGGTTAAATTAATTATATAAAAAAAAAAAGGAAGATTCCCATGAAGAAATTTCCCCCATTTATTTCCTCCCTTTTTGAATTGTATAAACTAAAACAGGAATGCCTATTGTCGTGGATAACAGGACAGTCATATCCTGAGATTACGACTGAAGAAAGTGACGAGCCTTCATCCTTGCTTTCCAGCTAGATACAATTCTTTTCTCCCTCCCTTTCTCAAATCTCTTACTTCCCTTTCAACTAATTGTACCTTCTTGACCATATTTGCAGTCGTAGTCCGAAGTTCGGCATTTAAAAAAGCTTACAATTTCCTTACACAGTTTCAAACAAATATGTGCTGGCTAAGTCTGCTTAGGTCCAGCCAGAAATCATAAAAATGATTTGACAAAATGAGAATGTGACTGTGGAAAAAAGAAGCTTTGCATGCCAATGGTACATTTCCCTCCTGGATGTACAAACAGGATTTTATCGAGGATATTTTCCTACGTGAACGTATGCTGCAGTTATCGCTATAAGTGATGTAATTCAGAGAAACAGAATCGAACGATGTCATGTAAACATTGATATAGATAATACAGTGGTTGTTGCAACGATTAATAATCGATACACTGAGTCTAGTAAATCAAAAGCTGTAAATATGGTAGACATTCTCCTTCTCCTGTCAGCCTGCAGTTTTTTTCTCTTTCAATTTCTGAGTTAGTTGTTTAAGTTGAAACCTTTAACAGAAATTTTATGTGATACCTGTGTTTACTCAATACTTCTTTTCTATTGACACAGGCCCGGTCGCGGGACATGTGCCGTCACAGGGGGTGGGTGGGTGGTCTTTCAAAACTTTAACGTAAAAGTCTGAAAAACCCTGTGATAAAGCTAAAAATGATATTGTAGGAAAAATAAATCTTAAAAGTAATCTGATTTCTTTTCTGGACTTGAAAAGCCTAAGAAAGCTGTTTTAACAGGAACAGCTTGAATGCACTCGGAATCACAAAAATAGTCTAGGGGAAGTCCCTTTTGAAGAAAGACTGCTTGTCTAACGATCAGCGTCTGCAACCAAGTCGGTGCAGCAAACTTATTGTCAATGAGCGGACCCTTCGGAAAACAGAAAAAACAATTAAAAAAAGTTGAGAACTCAAACTTCTTTTGACACTAGCAATAAATAATGAAATGAAAACAAGAGAAAATGATATTAGATAAATTAAACACTGCCATTTGCAAGGTTCCCAAGTGATAAGGGGAACCGTGCGGCATTTAAGTTGTTAATTGTACTTTTTGGAAAGGGAAATAAAGAGAAACGAAGTTAAGAATTTATAAGGCTAGAATAAATAATCATAATTGTACCCGAACTGAGAAAAAGGAGTTACGCCACAAGTACTAACAGACAAAGAATTCCATACATTCACAACAGGGTAGCGGGGCGCCCGGTCGGGACCTCGTGGGGAGGCCCCGCACAACGGGGTCGCGGGACATGCGCCGTCACGCGCCACCTCAACAGTAAAGAAAGCCCTGACCGCCAGTGTGACCTCCTAGAATTCATTCAGGTAATTGTCCTTCCATGCTTTGCAGTCGAAATAATAAAACTTAAAAACTACACACACGCAATTGCAAGAACACCCTTTCGGTTCAAGGTGGCTCGCTGCGGCGGGGTAATTGTCCTTCCATGCTTTGCACCTGTCGAAATAATAAAACTTAAAAACTACACACGCACCAATAACAAGCGATTACACTAGAACGCGCGATTGCAAGAACACCCTGGTTCAAGGTGGCTCGCTGCGGCGGGGTAACTGAAGTCCGTTCGAAAACGTGAGTGTGAGAGAAAGAAGTGATCGAGCTGTATAAAGAATTTCTTTTTGAAAAAATAGAAGGCTAAAGAATATATAAAAAATGTCTGTTGTTTTGTTCATTTTTCCAACTTCGGAATCATACACTTTTCTGTCTGATTCCTTTGATTATTTCTTTCCGGTGCTAAGCTTGGTGGAAAATTACCTGAATGAATTCTAGACATTTTTTTATATATTCTTCGAAACGTTTTCAATTACAAGTCGATCTGTCAGTGGGAACTCCGTCCAACCTGGGACTGTACAGGAACGCAAATCAATTACAAGTCGATCTGTCAGTGGGAACTCCGTCCAACCTGGGACTGTACAGGAACGCAAAAATATTACAAGCCGATTCCCCAAGGAGAACGGTGTCCAACCTGGGGCTGTGCAGGAACGCAAATCAATTGAAAGTCGATATGTCAACGAGAACTCCGTCCGACCTGGGACGGTACAGGAACGCAATTCATCCTCGAGAAGATCCATCAACAACAAGACAAGTATCCACATTGTACGGGAGCGAAGTTCAATTAGACCAGCACAATGTGGTGGGGAACATCATTCTGCAGATGTTGTCGAAGGGGGACCAGAATGGAAGGGGGCACCCAGAGGACAAGATAACCGAGATCGAGGCAACCGAACGCTTGTCAGAGACAATGCAGGAGATGTGGGCAGGGAAGACCACATCAGGCAGAAGGAACCTTTGGAAGAGATTTCTGAAGTGGGGGCAGGAAAGGAATCTGCAAATCGACCACAGCTCGGGAGTTCTGTTTGTGATGGCTACAGGGGTGTCACCACAGGGCCTCCTGACATATACAAAGATGCTGTCCGCGGTGATGGGAAAAATGGGCATGCCAAACGGCCAATTGCTGAGCCTAGCTGCAGCTTTAAGGGCAGCAGGGGCAGCAATACCAACACAGCAGGCTGTACCGATGATCAAAAACGACCTGCTCGAGTGGGCAGCAGCACAGAAGGATTGCAGAACCTGGTTGGCAGTACTGGTAGCATGGAAGACTGCGTCCAGATGGGCCGAGGTAGCAGCACTGACACGCAGCCAGTTTATACACGTGACCGAAGACAAGATCATAATAGATTGGTTTACCACCCCAAAAGGGAAGAGGGCGAACCCTTTCTCGCCAAGTCGATGGGCGGTGATTCAGGGATCACTGACGGAAGGAATCTTCAAGTTGTTGCAGGGAATGGGCCACTTCGAAAGTTCACACCCGTGGGGCACATCAAGCCTGGTGAAAGAATTCAGAAAGGACCCCAGCATGAAGCAGTACACGGCACACTCCATAAAGAGAGGTGCGATCAGCCACTTGATGCAGGTCTTGGCAGAGGGTCATCCTATCCCAGAAGAGCTCATAAGCAGATTAGCAAAGCACAAAACAATATCACCTCTTTCGGACGTAACCCTGAGGTATGGAGGGGATCAAGTCGCAATGGCAAGGGCACTGAGGACACAGATTGTTACCTCCCTCCTTTAGAGAGAGATGTTATTAGAAAGATAGGAGCAGGTTTCACACATCGTTCCAAGAGCACCCGCATTCCCACTACTGCTGAGGAGATTGCCTCACCTCTCCATGTTGCCTCAACTGAAACTATGGATCTTGAGATGGTTCAAGACAGAATGCATCCAGCGATCTTGGAGAGGTTCAAGCATGTCTTGTCTTTAACGTTCCCTGTATTAAAGGGGAGAATGAACCGAGTTAGAAGGAAGAAATCACGTTTCAGCTCTGAACACGCAGAAGAATTGGTAAGATGTGGGGTTGCGGTACCTGTTAGCACGGCCCCTTTGTCTGAGAACATACCTTTTACAGTGTATGAGGAGAGGGAGACTGGGAACAGGCAACGCTTCATTTTATGGACGCGAGAAGCAAATGAAAACCTGACAGATTTTGGATATGAGCCGAATGTCCCACTAAAACATATCTCATACTACTTGGATGCAGTTCGTTCTGAGGTGGCTTCATGCAGGGATTTCAAGACTGGAACTACGGCTCTATACAGGTGCAGGATCATGTTACTATTCCCTTGTCGGTTAAGAAGGAACTTTCAAGTTGGATTCAGGCGGTTCAGCGCACTAGGAAGATTCTTCCTGAAAGAAAAAGTGGTAGGACTGCAGAGGTGTTTGTTGATGCCTCCCTCAAAGGGTGGGGAGGTGTTATTGTTTGGAATAGCGGTGAATTGGATATTGTGGGATCTTCATGGCCTCAAGGTGAAGATCGTCATATCAATGTGCTTGAGGCAGATGCCTTAGGGCAGACATTAAAAGCCATCAAAGCTGCAGACCACCTTACTATATGGGTGGACAATACCACGGTATGCGGAGTTTTTAGGAAAAAGATGTCTGTTAAGTCATTCATTTTGAACAAGTGTTTGGTCAAGGCCATTGATTTTCTTTTTCTTTTGAAATGTTCCTACACCCTTGGATGGGTTAGTACGAAGTACAATCCTGCTGACATTCCTTCAAGGGAGACTGTTTCTCATTCGACCAAGGGGAAGGTTAAACAAGCGTTGGGGGACTTTTTCAACATGCGCAGGGGTGGTGGAGCTGAGTCCAACGAAAACGGACTTCAGTTACCCCGCCGCAGCGAGCCACCTTGAACCAGGGTGTTCTTGCAATCGCGCGTTCCCGCAAACCCGCAAACCCGCAAACCCGCAAACCCGCAAACTCGCAAACCCGCAAACCCGCAAACCCGCAAACCCGCAAACCCGCAAACCCGCAAACCCGCAAACCCGCAAACCCGCAAACCCGCAAACCCGCAAACCCGCAAACCCGCAAACCCGCAAACCCGCAAACCCGCAAACCCGCAAACCCGCAAACCCGCAAACCCGCAAACCCGCAAACCCGCAAACCCGCAAACCCGCAAACCCGCAAACCCGCAAACCCGCAAACCTAACTACAGCGGGGAACCGGAACTTCGAAGTACAGCCGTCAGCATCATTTTCTCGCCATCGTTTGGCGCATCGATACATCCTATCAGAATATATTTCATTTTATTTAGAGCTGTGGAACGGGACGCTGAAGACGCTGTGCTTGCCCTTGCCGACAGCTTGCAGGTATTAAGGTGTAAGGCAAGGGATGGATGGAAGGCGGCTGAAGCTTTTAAAGGTGAACTCTGGAGGGAACAGAATGTTGCCCCACGTTATGCGAAAGCATGGCGGGCGTCTAGCACAGCTAAGGTGAAGTCAAACTACGCTGCGCGGAAAGAAGTCTCTAGAGGTTCAAAAAACGAAGCTTCAAAGGGCGGCAGGTCCCATCAATGAAAAGAACGCAAGTGGTTGGGGACGGGCGCACCAGCCACGCGAAAGTTAAAATGGCGCCGAAATTACCAGAAAAGTCCATTGTCCGGGTTGCAACCGACTTTTCCTACTACCCAAGAGACCCAACTGGAGCTGCCTATTCTGACGAGGGAAATTTTAAACCATCTTGGGAAGAAAGACCGAACTCGCTCTGCACATACAGAGGACGGCGTCAGCGCGGAAGACGCTTCGAAGAAGCTGGCCGACGTGGTCGGGAAGATGTGGGCAGCGAGTACATCGGCGAAGAGACGAAACCTCTGGGCAAGACTCTTATCGTGGGCGGAAGTGAACAGCTTGCCAGTAAACGCGGAAACCGCTGTCTTATTCGTCCTTGCCACGAGGGTGAAACCACAAGGGCTACTTCAGTATGCAAAGTCCCTATCAGCAATCATGAAGTGTCTGGGAATGGACAATCGACAGCTACTAACTCTTGCCACCGCGCTACGAGCAGACGGCGCAGCTATTCCGACAAAGCAAGCACGGCCAATTACAAGGGAGGCTCTCATGGCCTGGGCGGAGTCATCATCGGACGAACTATGGCTGGCAACAATGATCTGCTGGAAGACAGCCTCAAGATGGGGCGAGGTTCAGGCACTCACGTCGGAGCAATTCATTCGAGTGGAGAGGGAGGAAGTGATCATCGACTGGCTCAGCACGCCGAAGCTTCGATCAGCAAATCCATTCGTCCCGTCACGTTGGACTGTGATACGGGGGAGCATGACGGGAGAGATCTGGTTGCTTTTAAAGGACAAGATTCCATTCGGGGCACTCACAAACAGAACAACAGAAATGTTGGATCGGATGTGGGGAAGGGATCCGAACATGAAGGGATTTACAGCACACTCGATAAAGCGCGGCGCAGCAACAGTACTTTACGAAAACCTTGCAAAGGGAGCGGACTTACCGGAGCACATTATCTCTCGGACCCTGAAGCATGCGGAGAAGGAGACAGGGATATCATCAACATCGCTGAGGTACGGGGGTGCGCCAGCCGACATGGCAGTTGCTCTACAGACTTGGAAAGCCACCCAGCTCTTGTAAAACATGCACCGCATAGCATCTCGAGAAGGGGCCAGCGGACGAGGCTACCTGTCACAGCGGAAGAGAAGGCATCACCGCTTCATGTTTCTTCTATAAAACTAATGAATGTTGACGGGCTTCGAGGGAGGCTGAACGACTCGGCAAGGGTGCGGTTTGATAGTGTCTGGGATATGGTATTCCCAAGGCAAACACCACCTTCGCGAAGCAGCACACACTCGAAACACTCAACTCTCCAGCCTAGCCATGCTGACGAACTGGTTAGTCGTTCTATCGCACGCCATGCTGAAGCAGGGGGGGTAATGCAAAATGTGCCGTTCACTGTTGTTGAGGAGAAGGCTGAGGGCTTACGCCAGCGATTCATACTCTGGACAAAGGGACTGAACGACTGGGGCGAGGGTACTGGGTACCAAGCCGCCGTTCCACTGAAGCACATCTCAGCTTATCTTGGTGCTGTCAAGCAGGGGTGCGCCACAACTCGTGACTTCAGAACAGGATTCTTTGCGATTGAAATTCCAACATATGCAAGACATCTCTTCAGGTTCCAAGATAGCTCTGGAAGATGGTTCGAGATGCAACGACTACCGATGGGACATATTGGCGCCCCGGAACTAATGCACACGCTCGCCGCATCCGCTGCAGGACATCCCGACTACGTTAGAAGTGACATTGCCGTGCACTCCGTTGGTATTGACATCTTTATTGACAATATAAGGTACACAGGGGAGCGGAAGCATATTCTCGATGCGACGACAGTGCTTGATGAGACTGCTTCGGGTATGTCTATTACATGGAAGGCTTCCGACTCACATACTGCTGCGACAACCTACACGTTCCTCGGGGCGGACTTTAATCATGAGCTTCGTACGGTAAGGGCTTCTGAGAAAATTCGACGCAAGATAAGTGGTGTGAATCTTTCCAACTGCACAGCTTCACAGCTCGAGTCACTCGGAGGAAGACTTGTTCACGCAAGCGCAATTGCAGGCGTTCCGATGGGTCAGTTCTGGTATGCAGTGAAGTTCCTTCGAAGGCTTGTCAACGGTCTCAATAGGGGGACCCGCCGTCCAGAAGCGAATGTTAACATCCCGCCGTCAGTTACCGCACAACTCTCTGCATGGTGCACTGCGGCTCTCAAGCAACAGACGATCTTCCAGCATGATAGCAGAAATTCAGTTACAACGTTCATCGACGCTTCTATGACGGGATGGGGCGGCGTTATTATTGATGACTCAACAGCTGAAATTATTATCCTCGGCGGCTCCTGGACGCCATCAGAAGCACGCCTCCACATCAACGTTCTCGAATCTCTTGCATTATCTAAGACGCTTTCTCAGCTTCCCGTAAGATATAAGGGTGGCACCCTATCACTCTGGATCGATAACACTTCTGTTGTTGGTGCACTTCGAAAGAAACTCTGTGCTAGGTCAGCAGACTTAAACAAGAATGTCGTTCTTTCTTCTATAATATTCAAGAACCTCCAGCTCGATGTTAACATCGGATGGGTCGCGTCAGCTAACAATCCAGCTGACATCCCATCACGCCTCCCAGAACACAAAATCTCATCGGCATCAACACTGCATACTGTCGAACTTGCGCTGCGGAGGTTTATTACAAGCGACGGGGTGGAGTGAGGCAGGCCAACCGGTGCCGCTACTCGGACTGCTCACTCACATGGCTTTCTGCCACGCTCAGCCGATAGCGACCACCACCTGCGGTCTACTTACCTCACTTCGTGAAAAGAATTTGTGAACTCTTATAGTTTAATTTCTCTATCCTTCCTAGTGATAGACGAGCTACTTAGTTTTATCCATAGTTTCATGTTTTACTATTACATTTCTTCTACTCTTATCTTTCCTTCCTTTCTTTCAGGCTGTACAGGAGTTATGGTTCCCTAACTACAGCGGGGAACCGGAACTTCGAAGTACAGCCGTCAGCATCATTTTCTCGCCATCGTTTGGCGCATCGATACATCCTATCAGAATATATTTCATTTTATTTAGAGCTGTTTAACTCATGTTTACCTTTACTTTTCTTTCAGCCGACGGGTTCGACCTATTAAACACTTAAACAAAAAGAAAACCCACCCACCGACCCCCTCGGCAGGCCAACCGGTGCCGCTACTCGGACTGCTCACTCACATGGCTTTCTGCCACGCTCAGCCGATAGCGACCACCACCTGCGGTCTACTTACCTCACTTCGTGAAAAGAATTTGTGAACTCTTATAGTTTAATTTCTCTATCCTTCCTAGTGATAGACGAGCTACTTAGTTTTATCCATAGTTTCATGTTTTACTATTACATTTCTTCTACTCTTATCTTTCCTTCCTTTCTTTCAGGCTGTACAGGAGTTATGGTTCCCCGCAAACCCGCAAACCCGCAAACCCGCAAACCCGCAAACCCGCAAACCCGCAAACCCGCAAACCCGCAAACCCGCAAACCCGCAAACCCGCAAACCCGCAAACCCGCAAACCCGCAAACCCGCAAACCCGCAAACCCGCAAACCCGCAAACCCGCAAACCCGCAAACCCGCAAACCCGCAAACCCGCAAACCCGCAAACCTGCAAACCCGCAAACCCGCAAACCCGCAAACCCGCAAACCCGCAAACCCGCAAACCCGCAAACCCGCAAACCCGCAAACCCGCAAACCCGCAAACCCGCAAACCCGCAAACCCGCAAACCCGCAAACCCGCAAACCCGCAAACCCGCAAACCCGCAAACCCGCAAACCCGCAAACCCGCAAACCCGCAAACCCGCAAACCCGCAAACCCGCAAACCCGCAAGCCCGCAAACCCGCAAACCCGCAAACCCGCAAACCCGCAAACCCGCAAACCCGCAAACCCGCAAACCCGCAAACCCGCAAACCCGCAAACCCGCAAACCCGCAAACCCGCAAACCCGCAAACCCGCAAACCCGCAAACCCGCAAACCCGCAAACCCGCAAACCCGCAAACCCGCAAACCCGCAAACCCGCAAACCCGCAAACCCGCAAACCCGCAAACCCGCAAACCCGCAAACCCGCAAACCCGCAAACCCTTACCACTTGGGAACCTTGCAAATGGCAGTGTTTAATTTATCTAATATCATTTTCTCTTGTTTTCATTTCATTATTTATTGCTAGTGTCAAAAGAAGTTTGAGTTCTCAACTTCAATTGTTTTTTCTGTTTTCCGAAGGGTCCGCTCATTGACAATAAGTTTGCTGCACCGACTTGGTTGCAGAAGCTGATCGTTAGACAAGCAGTCTTTCTTCAAAAGGGGACTTCCCCTAGACTATTTTTGTGATTCCGAGTGCATTCAAGCTGTTCCTGTTAAAACGGCTTTCTTAGGCTTTTCAAGTCCAGAAAAGAAATCAGATTACTTTTAAGATTTATTTTTCCTACAATATCATTCTTTTAGCTTTATCACAGGGTTTTTCAGACTTTTACGTTAAAGTTTTGAAAGCCTATGGTCCCGACCGGGCGGCGCCCCGCTACCCCGTTGTGAATGTATGGAATTCTTTGTCTGTTAGTACTTGTGGCGTAACTCCTTTTTCTCTCTCAGTTCAGATACAATTATGATGGTGCATTATTTATTCTTGCCTTATAAATTCTTAACTTCGTTTCTCTTTATTTCCCTTTCCAAAAGTACA